>JAJJWW010018374.1:0-389144 GCA_023531295.1 Papaver armeniacum
TTTCTTTATACGCGACATTGTAGTGCTCAGAATAGTCTCTTCTCCGTGCGGTCGTCTCGGATTACAGTCGTCATTGGACCTGAATTCATCTTTCCTGAGTCCCTACCGATTACGCGGCTCTTTTTGTTTCTCCCTGGTAAAGGTGTGATCCCTGACTAGGATTCGCGTTTCTTGCGAGTGGATGCATCCTTCTTGTAATTGTCTTCTTTATGTCATTTCAAAAGAGCGAAATGTCTCGCTCACGCCTCTGGTGATCTAGAGCTGATTTACCCCAGACATCCTCGGCATTCAGTATGCTTCCATGATATACGAGCAGCGTAGTTCAGGATACGTTGCACGAGTGGAAGGAAAAATTGAGGATTGATTTTATGTAGCCAAATGAATCAATCTCAGCTGTGGTGTGATTGTTGATGGGTGAAAGCCTCACATCTGCAAATTTGGTAATTCGGGGTGTGGATGAGGAATGAATGCTAAGCCTTGAAGCAAATACGCTTTGCGCGGTGAGTGCTTGTGGGTTCGAGGAATCCCAGTACGTAACGAAGTCAGGCCCTAAACCGAGAAATGGCCGGTTCCCGGACTTGTTTCGGTCGCGAAGTGTAGAAGGAGATGGGGGTTGCTCTTAGGGAGGGCAGCGAAGAAGGTGTTGAGATTGTGAAGGTGTTGGCTTGCTTATGACTTGTAACGAAAGATGAGCGTGACTTACGGTTGATACTGGCGAGGCTGCAGGTGTTTGAATACGGTTTTTGTATTAACACTTAGTTTACGTCATTGAACTTGTGTTGTTGCATCTCTTGTCCTCTTTTGAAAATAGGTAGGAGAACTTGTTATCACAGTCATTCTGAGCCTTATTCACGTTTCGTGGGAAGTGGAGAAGTGGGTGATGGAGTGATGGAGTTGTGTGTCGGTTGCCCACACGACCCGGTCTTGCTGCCCGATTCATCTAGTCCAACTGACTTCGGCCGTTCTTTAACATTAGTGGTACGCATTTGCCCTTATTATAGCCGCTGAGACCAAATACTACCCCGTTAGTATCCCAGTTTGTTGACATGATTGATGTCTTTGGAATGTGGATCATTGATCCGCAGTAACATGTAATCTTTGGAATTGAATACTTTGCGTTAGCCGAAAGTGGCTCTTGTACGGTATCGTGTATTTTATGCGGAGTGTTGCATTGCGGTGTGTGGCGTGGGTAGCCCAGGCTCCTGGCTGGCAATAACTCTGCCAGGGACCTTTATGTAAATTTGTGATGAAATGGACGGATGAGATGATGTTTGAGACGCCATGCGGCCAGTTGATGAAATTAGGGTTTTAAAGGGTGCGCAGAAGCATACATTATAACTAATTAGAAACTAAGCATGGAAAGATTTGAAGGTGGTAGTGTGTGTAGACAACACATGGTGTGCCCAGTCATGCCAGCTTTCCCGAGAGTGCCTTGTCCCAAGCCGCTCAATTGTGGTAAAGTTGGTGGTTGAGATCGATTTGCGATAAAGAGTTTGATGCAAGAAAGCGCGCAACGCCCTGCCCAGGCGTTTCCCGAAGCGACCTAACCCAGTGGTCTTAAAGCCAGGTTAACAGCGTGAAGGTGGCGGGTGATATTCCGCGCCCATGTCTCATCGTCTGTGGCATGATCTGCCATTCCCATTCGTCAGGTGAAGATTAAGTGGTGGTGGTTCTTGACGAAATCTCTTTTCTGCATGAGAATGTATCATGATGTGTCAGTTTAGCGCGGCAGCCCAGGTGACCCGTCTTGAGCCGGTGCACAGTCAAATCATCTGTAGTGTGGGTGGTAGGTTGTGTTAGCACATACGGTGCTCCATGAAAGCAGCTGAATCCCAACCATGTCAAATCATGGTGAAGTTGAGCGGTGAGATGATTTCCAAGTTTGGAGGGAATTATGCATGCAATTTTGGCGTCTGCGTTTTGGAGTTGGCCAGGGAATGATGTGCCTTGGCGGCCGCTGAGGAGTAGATGGGCCCGCGGTGAAGGTCATGCTGGTGTGGCCAAACCCGCACTAATCTAATCGCGACCTACCATTCCGTCTCTTAGAAGGTGGGACGCTGGCTGTGATATGCGAACCCTAATTTTGGCTGGCTTCGCGCGACCATGTAATACTTTCAGGCCAGACCAATTTGTTGTAACCAATCATGGTTGGTTTGGCCCAGGTGGTCAGTGTGTGTAGCGGTCATGGTGGTGTGTCGACATGCCAGGTTACATTCTACATCCACACCATAGTATGCTGATGTGGGCAGGTTGAGGGCGTTTGCGGCACATGTTATTATCTGTAAAACCACCAATTAGGGTTTTAGTCCATAATGTAGTATAGGACGGTTTGCTTAACAGCGAAGGCCAAGTATTACAAATATATAGAGGTGTAATTTGTGTGTATTCACATGCCACAGCTTGGGGTGATGGAATTTGATGTGATGCGTCCAGTCATGCTTGTGGGTTGGATGGCTGCGATCGATCTCTCTGGCAACTGTTCTACGGTGTCACACATGGGCTCCATCACTAATTATAGCTCGCGGTGTACCAAAACGTGTAAGTATATTATTTTTCAAGAACTCAATCACAACCCTATGGTCATTGGTCTTACACGCAACCGCCTCAATCCACTTAGAGACATAGTCTACAACGACAATGATGTATAAGCTACCAAAAAAATTAGGAAACGGACCCATAAAGTCAATACCCCACACATCAAAGACCTCGACAACTAAAATAGGGTTCAACGACATCATGTTCCTATGGGAAATGGTTCCTAATTTCTGGCAACGTTCACAAGTAACACAAGAATCGGTGGGGAGTCTTTAAACAACGAAGGCCAATAAAATCCACACTGCAATATATTAGCAGCAGTCTTCTTAGCACTAAAGTGACCCCCACAAGCATGATCATGACAAAGGAAATAATATTGGACTGGTCACTTGGTAGGCTTGAAGATGTGTATAAATTTATGGCCTACGGGTTATACCGCAAGTGCACGCGGCGTCTATCGGAGACGCGGCAAGTAACGGGGTCGATCCGGAGACGAGGGGTGCTCTTGTATTGATCAAAGGCTTGCTAACTGAATTCTAAGTGGAGTAACAGTGACAACAGATGGTAACACGATACGACTAAGATTGAGTGATAGTGAACTCTAAACTAAGGTAAACAAAGGAGAACAAAATGTGTCCGGGGTTGTCAAATTCACCACTAAACCATGTTTGTGTGTTCAACTAAGTTGGTTATTCTTGTCCTATGACAGATAAGGATAATTTGTCAATTTTATCACATATCTAAAGGGTTTCTCCTAGTGACACTTCAATACACAAACTAAGGGTACTAACCGGAGCATTAGTTATCTAATTAAGTATAACTAATCAAAGGAATTAGTGTTAAAAATAGAAGCAAGAGCTGCAATACACTCAACACAGTTGAGACCTAACTACAATGCATCCATGGCGTTGGTATGCACTGTGAGAGAAAAGCATTGGGTATTTAGTATTGAAGACATTTGATTAAATACTCAAGAACAGTTCACAGAGTTAAAACACAGTCATGGAATTAGGGTTTCAATGAAACCCTAGCAACTAAATTAACACATCAAATTAAAATAACAAAGAACCAAATTAAATCTAATTGACAGCACTGGCTAATCCAGGCGTAACCCATTTCATCTTCTTCACTCTCTATTTATACATGCAGAGCAAACCCTAATTTCAATTAAAAATGTAAAATACAATGAGACCATACCCGAATCGTCTGCTCCCTTGTCACGCGCCTCCGAGAGCTCCTTGATGGATTGATTGGTCATAGTACTAACCTAGTTTTAGTTTTTCTCTGAGTTAGCTTCTAGGGTAGAGAAGCTAAGAAAGAGAAGAACTAACTCTAGAGAGGGGTGCGGCTGGGTAGCAGGTTGGTTGTTTGATGGTGACAAGAGAGGGAGAGATGGTAGCGGAGATGGTGGTGGTGAGGGTGGAGAAGAGTTGGTCGGGTGAGGATCGAGAAGAGCAGAGCTCTCTCTCTTCTGTCGGGTGAAAGGGGAGAAGGAAAATGAGATTAGGGTTAGGCTTAGGGGCTTATATAGGGGCTATGGTGTTGATGGGTACATCGAAGATCGATGGGAACGCCGCACCGAGCGTAGGATCTTGCGGAGAGATCTGAACGGTCGAGGTTGGTAGCCGGTTCTGTTGTGATATGGTGTTGCGAGTGCATCAAGAGATGATGTATAGTGAGGGCAGCGACCGTAGGATGTGGATGAGAGAGATCTCAACGGTTTGGAGTGGACGGGCTCGGATCCGGGGTCGCGGTTGCTCGGCTCAAGCCCATGTCTTGTAGATGAGTTGCTACTTGTTGGGTTGCAACTGCATTGTGGCTTTGGCTTTCTGCTCCATAGATGCTCGACTCCACTTCTTCGCTCTTTTGGCTCCTCGGATTCTCCGAACTTTATTTAGTACCTAAAAATACAAAATTAATTAATACAAATATTTATTCTTGAAAACAAAGAAAACACGAGAACTGGGATAATATCTCGATTTCTAGCGCAAAAGATGAGTAAAATGCCAATAAAAAGGTGTATAAATATGCACTATTTGGCACTCATCAAATACCCCAAAACCTGAATTTTACTTGTCCTCAAGTGAAACAGAAAAGAAGAAATCCTAACTAAACCCCCGTTGCAGTCTCTCGAATGCATTTAGCGTATGCACTAAGCCTTTAAAACCCTAGGTGTCCCTAGTGGACGAGTTGTAGTCTCGTGAGGGTTTACAAGAGGTGTACCCACAAAACCTTCTCCAACTTGAGTGTAAAAGAGTCCCAAGCCTCCAAGAAGCTATGAGGACATAGAGTTTCGCATGCTAGTAATGAAGTTAGAACTATCGAAGAACGCATTCTCATCCTTAAGTGCTGAGCGAGAAGTAACCATACCATATGAAAGAACTCGGATTCGATTGTGATCATAAGCCTCGACTTCGCCTCACCATTAGGGTTTTATGATAATTGCACTCAAAAAAGATCGCTTTTAGTCTCTCATGTGTGCAGCAGGAATAAAGAGAGAAATCCCGCACACGTTGTAGGTAAGAAGGATAACCTTCCGAAATAAAATCTGGAGACTCCACAGTAAATGTGGACAAAAAGAATCTTTTTCTCTCGATGATCTCTAAGAAAGGAAATCAACCATTAGTAAGGGTGGGAGTACTCACTCACTTCTCACCCGATCGGCAATTAATATCACTCTCTCATAAGAAACCATAGAAACGTCTTCAATCTTCGGTCTTCGGTCTTCAAATGTTGATGACGAACTTCTGAACTTCACAAAAACTTAATAATAATTTTTTTTTTTTTTTTTTTTTTTTTTTTTTTAAAAAAAAAAAAAAAAAAAAAAAAAATATTTTTTTTTTTTTTTTTTTTTTTTTTTTTTTTTTTTTTTTAGCAAACACTAACAACGATAAAATTTAAATTTTCACAAACTTCATTAATTTTCATCTTCTTTTCCCTTTGAAATATGTAACCTTGGACTATCTCAACTTTTCTTTTCAAATATTTTGCTAATGCTATATCAATTTTTTCTTTCAATATTTTGCTGACGATGATGTGTTTCTATGGGTCTTGCTGATTGAGAGAGAGAGATGCTAACTGCAAATCGATATTTAGAAGGAGTTTTCATCTTTAGACGTCACCCTCATGATTGACGGAATTAGCACTCAAGAGATCAAAAGTAGTGCTGAAAGTGGTGCGAAGTTGGGTAGCTCACCATTCCTACCGGAATTGACGTACGGTGACACACACTCTAAAAGCTTTTCTAGAAAGTCACAAAGAATGAAGGTTGGTGCCTCGCTTGATGTAAAATGGGTAGTCTCCACTATGGTGATCACAATTCTACTACCGAATATCTAAACAGCACCTAATTCGCCCTCCGGTATGGTTAAATCCAACTTTAACGCTCTAATCAACTAAGAAACCCGATTGTGTTCTCCCAAGACTTCAAGTTCTGTTATTTCGGTCAGACTCTCTATGTAAACATAGCTAGAAGCATGCTAGTGACTCTAAAATCTCTAAAAGTTGGAGGTTTTTACAAAAGGGTTTTTTGAATTTTTGAAAATTTTTGATTTTTGATTTTTTTTTTTTTTTTTTTTTTTTTTTGAAAATAAAAGGTAAAATAAAAGACTAAAAACTCTAAATGCAAATGCACCCCAAACCTAAATCAAACATTGTCCTCAATGTGTCTACAGATAGAAAAATTTAAACAGTCACATACCAAGAGAACTATCTTTGATAAGAGAAAAGGGAAGAGATTAATGGATGTCGGCGGGAGCAAGGTTGAGCTTCGTTAATCAAGGCAAAATCCAACATTCTCGTGGTGATCATATCGGATTAGCACAAAAATGCACAAGAAGACTCAACCGATTCAAGAAAGAAAAAAATTAACAAGTCCTACTTTGGATATATACAATGAAAATTCACCATAAACCAACAATCTAAAGAGTTGAGGATCAACCCAATAGAAAATATATACACACATTAACAGCCTTACACAAATATAATATGAGAATGCAAGTAAGACTGCAAATGAGAATGAGTTTCCCCCAAACCTAAACTTGTGAACGGGTGTGTTTGGGAGCACAAAATCTTGCAATTTTAGTGGTACATCATGCAAAAGGTCTAACTCAAAATGAGTTTTGCTAAGAACAGGCAGACATACACATTCCAACTGTGGCTCCTTAAGAGTGTTATACTTTGATGCAAAATAGTCCAAGAGGACTTGGGAAGCACAAAGTTCTAGGCCTAAGTTAGGCATTTTTAGAAAAGTTGGTTTTGCAATTTTGTGACAAACTACACCTAGGTTGGGTGAAGGAGTTTCAATTTGTGACTTAGAGAGAGGTTAGGTACATCTAGGTTGTTTTCATTTTTAAAATCATTTGTACCATCACACACTTTCCTAAAGTCAAAAGAGGGTAAATCATGTTCATTTTCACAGGATAATTGCACATGGTTCCACATCAATATCACATGCATGAATATCAGAAGAAGCATCATTCATAGGGTTCATGGGAGAGACACTTAATGTCTCTGAACCTAAAAGATTCTATTACATTTTCAAAATACACATGCTCTTCATATTCATCATCATCATCATCATCATCATAGCAAAAATCCATCTCTCCATTCAAAATTGTAGCATTTTTAGTGTACTCATCTACCTCTAGATTAGGTTCATATTCAATGTTAGTTGCATGAGTAAGACTAGAAACACTATTTTCAATCCTATCATTTTGTAACTCAATCAGGTTCCTTTGAAGAATCATCTTGAGTTGTTCCATTGAAGGAGAGTCTTCACTAGTGGGTATGCATTCCTCATATGGATATTCATTGTATGGTTGTGCATGAGGTTCACTAGAGAAGGGAAATTCGAGACATGTTGCTATATGGATGGTCATGCATTGCATTCCTTTCAAGCCTAGCATTTTGCTCCAAGAGTGTTTCCATTGTTGATTGCAAACTAGGAGTTGGGGGAGTATAAAATTGTTCATCTCCCCACTGTGGTGAATGATGCATGTGTGCAGGTTGATTATGGTCCCAATAGTCACTTCTAGACACCTCGTACATTGATTATCATGGTTTTCCCTAGACTGTCTAAAATCATGCAAGATATAACAGTATTCAGCAGGGTGGTCTAAGCCACCACATAAGGTGCAAGCATGCATTTCATATTGCCTAGAAAAACTAGATTCGACAGATCGCTCATGTGATTGCCTTTCTAGTCGAGCTTCTAATTGATCGAGAAGTGATGACTGGGTATGAGGAGAGTGTTCATTCTCAACCTGTGGTGGATGATGCATGTGCTCATAGTGATTAGGGCATGTGAAGTCAGGGCAGGAGAAGGCTCATAATAATCCCTAAAATCACTATGGTATGTGGGGGGTTCATCCTGTGAAGCGTGCCCGTAAGCACGCTCTCTAAGGGATTTGTTTCCATCCCCAGATGCAGACCAAAATCCTGACATGGTTTAGCTCTCAAATTGAACTCAAAGCCCAGTGAAGTGGACTAAGTTTGGTTTATTGGGTTTTTGGTTTGTTGGGTTTCATTTGGTTTTGTTGGGAAAGTTTGGTTTATGTGGGCTTGTTGTTTGGTTTTGTTGGGTTTTGGTTTATTTGGGAATGTTCAGCCCAGTTGCTATTTGAAATTGTTAAGCCCAGAGGTGGATTGATTGTGAGCAGCTCGGTGTTAATACACAGCCTAACAGATGTGGGCTCAGAGCTAGCTTAAGCCCAGCATTGAGCCCAGCTTAGGCAGGCGGCCAAATAGATGAGTTGAGCCCAGCCTAGAAAGGCTTATGTGGGCTTAGTATGTTGGCAGCGAATGTAAAGCCCAGGTTGGGCTTCGAGCAGGTGGGCTAGCTGTGTTGTAAAACCCGGGTTTGTGTAAACAGCCAAAGAGTATGGTGATGTGGGCTGAAGGTTGCAGGTTTACAGCCCAGTTTTGTGGGCTAAAAGTACAGTGCACAGCCCAGCAGCTCAGAGGATGTGGGCTTAACAACTGCACAGCCCAGTAGTTTGGCTGGTTTAACAGCCCAGGCTATATGCTCAGTTTCTGCAGCTTAGGTTGGCAGTTTCACACAGCATAAGGTGGTGTAAGGCAGGTTACACACAGCCCAAATTAGGTGCACCACAGCTCTTGCAAAGCACAACACAAGGAAGGCAGACTCACAGCTAACAAATGACAGCACAGGGTGGCAGGGCAGGTTGTGTAGCTCAGCTGATAGTAAGTTTACAAGGCCTCACACAAAGCTCTGGGCAAATGACAACTAGGTTTTAAAGCACCTGCCTTGGATATCTGTAACTCACACTTGCAGCTTCAGGGGCTAGCAAGGTGGCAAAGGGCTCACAAGGCTCACAGGGTTCACACAGGCTTATGCTCAGGTCTTGGTCTCAACCTTGGTCTATTCAAGAGGTGCTTACAGCCTGCAGCTACAGGGGCTTGCAGGGGCTTGCAGACTAACTTCACAGGCTAGCACATTCAGGGTTGTGCTTAGCAGGGTCTTACACAGGCACACAGGTCACAGCACACAATAAAGATTGGCAGCTCACACAGCTCAAGCACAAGGTTATGTGCTAAGATTAATCAGGCCAAGTTGCAACAAAGCCCCACAGCTTCAGGGGGCTGGGGGGGTTGCACAGGTTAATGCTCAGGTCAACAAAGCTCAGCAGGGTTCAGGCAGGCAATAAAAATTACAGTTCAGGGTCAGGGTTATCAGCCGACAAGCCAAGCTTGCACCTTACACACACCACAAGACAAGCCAAGATTCACAAATGCACAGTTTTGGCTAACCTCAAGTCTTGAATTTTTCCCTTGCCTTCCTTCCTTTGGCTTGCACAGCAGCAGCTCAAGCACAGCCAGCACCTGTTGGCTCAACAAAGAGATTAGTTCTCTATAATGAAAAACTATGCTCAACTATGCAGCCAAGATGGCTGTGCTTTGGACTGACTGGGGTAGATTAATTTGGACTGTCGCAGGGGCTTGAAGAGTTATACTAACACTAAGCTACAAGGCCATGAAGCTTATAGCTCAGATCAACAAGCAAGATGCATGGTGTAAAATAGAATGCAATAACAGATGGTTATAAAAGATGCAAAAATACGTAAAATAAACAAGGTGTGAGCTAGAACAATAAGGTAAAGCAAATATGTACAGGGATGATTTGCAACTCAGCGAAGCAAGCAAAAGATCACAGGCACGCGCCAAGTCCCCGGCAACGGCGCCAAAAACTTGGTAGGGCTCGAAGATGTATATAAATTATGGCCTACGGGTTATACCGCAAGTGCACGGCGTCTATCGGAGACGCGGCAAGTACGGGTCGATCCACAGAGACGAGGGGTGCTCTTGTATTGATCAAAGGCTTGCTAACTGAATTCTAAGTGGAGTAACAGTGACAACAGATGGTTTTGCCGATACGACTAAGATTGAGTGATAGTGAACTCTAAACTAAGGCAAACAGTGAGAACAAATGTGTGCTGGGGTTGTCAAATTCACCACTAAACCATGTTGTGTGTTCAACTAAGTTGGCTATTCTTGTCCTGTGACAGATAAGGATAATTTGTCAATTTTATCACATATCTAAAGGGTTTCTCCTAGTGACACTTCAATACACAGCTAAGGGTACTAACCTTGAGCATTAGTTATCTAATTAAGTATAACTAATCAAAGGAATTAGTGTTAAAAATAGAAGCAAGAGTTGCAATACACTCAACACAAGTTGAGACCTAACTACAATGCATCCATGGCGTTGGTATGCATTGTGAGAGAAAAGCATGAGATATTTAGTATTGAAGACATTTGATTAAATACTCAAGAACATTCATTGACAGAGTTAAAACACAATCATGGAATTAGGGTTTCAATGAAACCCTAGCAACTAAATTAACACATCAAATTAAAATAACAAAGAACCAAATTAAATCTAATTGAAAGACTGGCTAATCCAAAGCGTAACCCATTTCATCTTCTTCACTCTCTATTTATACATGCGAGCAAACCCTAATTTCAATTAAAACAGAAAAAAATACAACAGACCATACTCCAATCGTCCTGCTCCTTGTCACGTCGCCTCGAGAGCTCCTTGATGGATTGATTGGTCATAGTACTAACCCTAGTTTTAGTTTTTTTCTCGAGTTAGCTTCTAGGTAGAGAAGCTAAGAAAGAGAAGAACTAACTCTAGAGAGGGGCTACGGCTGGTAGCAGCTTGGTTGTTTGATGGTGACAAGAGAGGGAGAGATGGTAGCGGAGATGGTGGTGGTGAGGGTGGAGAAGAGTTGGTCGGGTGAGGACTGAGAAGAGCAAAGCTCTCTCTGCTACTGTCGGGTGAAAGGGGGAGAAGGAAAATGAGATTAGGGTTAGGCTTAGGGGCTTATATAGGGGCTATGGTGTTGAGCAGGTACATCGAAGATCGATGGGAACGCTGCACCGAGCGTAGGATCTTGCGGGAGAGATCTGAACGGTCGAGGTTGGTAGCGGTTCTGTTGTGATATGGTGTTGCGAGTGCATCAAGAGATGATGTATAGTGAGGGCAGCGACCGTAGGATGTGGATGAGAGAGATCTCAACGGTTTGGAGTGGACGGGCTCGGATCCGGTCGCGGGTTGCTCCAGCTCAAGCCCATGTCTTGTAGATGAGTTGCTACTTGTTGGGTTGCAAATCATTGCGTGGCTTTGGCTTTCTGCTCCATAGATGCTCGACTCCACTTCTTCGCTCTTT
Organism: Papaver armeniacum; assembly: GCA_023531295.1. Classification (NCBI taxonomy): domain Eukaryota; kingdom Viridiplantae; phylum Streptophyta; class Magnoliopsida; order Ranunculales; family Papaveraceae; genus Papaver; species Papaver armeniacum. The sequence goes on from JAJJWW010018374.1 coordinate 11,229, forward strand.
TGGCTCCTCGATTCTCCGAGCTTTATTTAGTACCTAAAAATGCAAAATTAATTAATACAAATATTTATTCTTGAAAACAAAGAAAACACAGAATCTGGGATAATATCTGATTTCTAAGCGCAAAAGATGAGTAAAATGCCAATAAAAAGGTGTATAAATATGCACTATTTGGCACTCATCAACTCTCAGGTATACATCTCCTAATAATCTGGTCTGGACAATACTTAAACAAATAAGGATCATCCTTAAAGAAGTGCTTAACCTCGGCTAAAAACCTAGAACGATCTTGTTTACCCCAATGTTGGGGAATTCGACCAATGACAAGATAGTTCACTATATTCGCATACCAAGGTAATTGGGTAACAAAGAACATTTGTTCATCAGGAAAACTATCCCTAACAGGAGGAGAATCATCAGGGGTATCCACAACAAGCCTAGACAAGTGGTCTGCTACTACATTTTCTGCACCTTTTTTGTCTCTAATGTCTAAGAAAAATTCTTGTAACAAGAGGATCCATCTAATCGATATAGGTTTAGTATCCTTCTTGGAAAGAAGATACTTCAAAGCAGCATGATCGGTGAAGATTATGACCTTAGAACCTAAGAGATAGGGTCTAAACTTGTCTAAGGCAAACACAATGGCTAACAGTTCCTTATCCATAGTGGTATAGTTCAACTGGGCATCATTCAGAGTTTTGCTAGCATAGTAAATCACATGAAGTAATTTGTTTTCTCGCTGACCTAGCACAACACCAATAGCATAATCTGAAGCATCGCACATGATCTCAAAGGGTAGGTTCCAGTTGGGTGCCTGGACTATGGGGGATGTAGTAAGTAAAGTCTTAAGCTTCTCAAAAGCCTCTAAACAAGCATCATCAAAGACAAACTTAACATCTTTTGCAAGCAAATTGCAAAGAGGTCTAGAAATCAAGCTAAAATCCTTAATGAATCGACGATAAAAACCTGCATGCCCTAAGAATGACCTAATATCTCTTACGGTTTTTGGGACCTGTAAGTCTTGATAAGGTCAACTTTGGCTTTATCTACCTCTATACCCTTAGAAGATACGATATGCCCTAAAACAGTTCCTGATCGAACCATGAAATGACATTTCTCCCAATTAAGCACTAGATTTTTTTCCTTACACCTAGTCAACACTAATGACAAATGATGCAAGCACTCATCGAAAGATGAACCAAACACTGAAAAATCATCCATAAAGACCTCTAAGAACCATTTTACCATATCTGAAAATATGCTCATCATGCAACGCTGAAAAGTCGCAGGGGCGTTACATAGCCCGAAAGGCATGCGTCTATACGCAAAGGTACCAAAGGGACAAGTAAAAGTGGTTTTCTCCTGGTCTTCTGGAGAAATAACAATCTGATTATAGCCATAGTAGCCATCTAAAAAGCAGTAATGACTATGTCCAGCTAATCTCTCTAGCATCTGGTCGATGAAGTGAAGGGGAAAGTGGTCCTTCCTAGTGACCTTGTTCAATTTCCTATAGTCAATACAAACACGCCAACCCGTGGTCACTCGGGTTGGGATTAACTCATTATTATCATTCTGGACTACATGAATGTCCGGATTTCTTGTGAACAACCTGAACGGGGCTGACCCACTTGTTGTCTGAAATGGGGTAGATAATGCTTGCATCTAACAACTTAAGAACCTCGGTTCGAACTACTTCTTTCATATTTGGGTTCAGTCTACGTTGCATCTCCCTAGAAGGTTTGGTGTCACTCTATAAATAGATCTGATGCATACAAACAGTGGGACTTATACCCTTAATGTCTACTATGGTCCACCCTAAAGCTTCCTTGTTGTTTTGAAGGACGGTTATTAGCCTACGTTTCCCGATCACTATCCAAGTCGGATGCTACAATTACAGGTAAAGTTTCGAGATGGGCCAAAAATACATACTTCAAGGTATCGGTAGTTGTTTAAGGTCCAACTTAGGAGGCTCTTCTAACGAAGGAACTAAGGTAGACTTAGAAACTGGTAGTGGTTCGAACTTAGGTTTCCATCCATTACTAGTGTCTAACAAAGGGGTTGAATCTAACAAAGCATTCACCTCATTAATCACATTATCATCATCAAAATCAATCCCAAAGTGAGCTAGGCATTTCTCTAATGGATCTTCTAACAAAGTGTTTGGTAATGACTCCTCGACTAATGTTCCTATCATGTTCACCTCTTCTATGTTCGAGTCATCTAGTTCAGAGGGTAGCTTACTAATATTAAAAATATTCATCTCAATAGTCATATTACCAAAAGACAAGTTCATAATACCATTTCGACAATTAATGATCGCATTGGATGTAGCTAAAAACGGGCGACCTAAAATCACTGGTATTTGGTTCTCTGGGTCAGGGACAGGTGGGTATCTAGGATAACAAAATCCACCGGATATATAAACTTGTCGACCTCTATAAGAACATCCTTGATTACACCACGAGGAATTTTAACGGACCTAGCAGCTAACTGGAGTGTCATCTGGGTAGGTTTCATCTCACCAAGTCCTAGCTTAAGGTACACATGGTATGGGAGTAAGTTCACACTGGCTCCTAAGTCAAGCAACGCTTTCTCAACACGGTATTTACCTATTGTGCAAGAAATGGTAGGGGAACCTGGGTCTTTATACTTGGGAGTAGTGGTATTCTGAATAATAAAACTCACATGACTAGCTAGAAAGGCTTTCTTCTGGACACTAAGCTTCCGCTTTCGCGTACACATATCCTTAAGAAACTTGGCATAAGCGGGAATCTGCTTAATTGCATCTAATAATGGAAGGTTGATAGTTACCTGCTTAAAAACCTCCAATATATCATTAAAGTTGGACTCCTCTTAGTTGGAACTAGCAGCTGGGGAACGGGGCTATGGGAACAAAGCCTGGCTCAATATGACCCTCATTGGTCTCTTTAGAGACTCTATCAGTCTCCTCGGTTTCTGGTTCGGAAGGGTGAACTACAACATGTTCACTATCAGGCGTGGCAACCTTGTTGTCTATCACTCTACCACTCCTAAGGGTTTTAATAGCATTCACATGATGGGATGGTCTTTCACCTACTTAATGAACTCCTCTAGGATTGGGCTGAGTTTGACTAGGAAACTTACCTTTTTCCTTCAAAGACTCATTTATCTGACTAACCTGGGTTTTCAACTCGGAAATAGCCTGAGAGTTAGCATAACCTATACTCTTACTTTCTTATATCCATTGCACAACTATTTGGTTGATATTTTCAGAGCTTTTAATAAAAGAGGCGAGAGTCTCTTCTAAACTTGTGATCTTTTTATCTGAAGGGTTCTGAAACTGGAGTTGACCTGAAGAGTTCTTAGCATAACCAAAACCTGGGGGACGCTTAGAATTACTAGACTGACCCTGATTCTGGCCCTTAGACCAAGAAAAATTAGGATGGTTTCTCCAACCAGGATTGTAGGTCCCTGAGTATGGGTCAAACTTCTGACGGTTCTCAAACCTAGCATTGTTATAGACAACATGAGCTTGGTCTTCACTAACCTGACCTTCCCAAAATGAGTTATCGGGATCTATTCCACAACTAGAGACTTGATAGGTTCTATTAGGTTCAAAAAGGGACCTATTTTTAGACTGACCCATTTCCAAAGCTTCTAACCTTCTAGACAAAGAAGCAAACTTAGCATCTGACGCAAAACTCGTATGTACCATATTGGTGCTACTTCTATTAACCAAGAGTATTTTAGGGGGTTCAACACAAGACTCCCACTGTTGGGATTTCTCAGATGGCATCCTCAACACTTTTACTAGTGAACTCACCAAATAAGACATAGACTCGACCATGGCTTTGGTCGAATAGTCTAAACCATCATAAATAATCTCTACAAGTTTCATCTTATCAAATCCATGGTGAGGACACTGGGATAGGAGATCATTGAATCTCTCTAAAAACCTATAAAGAGACTCTCCCTCTTGTTGCACATTGAAACTAATTTTCTCGTCTAATGATGCGCTTTATGCTCTGGGTAGAATTTCATATAGAAAGCAAAGCAATAAGTTCCGCCATGTTTCAATGGATTCGGATGGTAGGTTGTTTAGCTGTGTCTTGGCTTTATCTTTCAAGGAAAAGGGGAACATCTTAAGTTTCAAAACTTCATCAGTAAGGTCTTTTATTCTAACTGTCCCACAAATTTCCTCAAAGTCCCTAATATGAAAATAAGGGTTCTCATCATCTTTTCCTAAGAATATAGGGATCATCGAAGAATACTAGGTTTTATCTCGAAATTAGCCGTATTGGCTGGCAATTTAATGCACGAAGCTCGGTTGGTCCTAGTTGGGAACATGTAATCTTTCAAAGTTGCCATCGCTGGCACAGCTGAAGTATTAGGGGTACTTTCCTCACGAAGAGACAGATTCTCAAAACTGAAGTTTCCAAAAACAGGGCTCTCAAAAGAAGAGTCTTCGAGCTCCCCGCTTCCACAAGAATATCTACCAGGTTTTTCACTAATCAATCGACCTAGATTGTCTCTTTTCCAAGCCCGTTCTCTAATGACCTCGGGCATACACTAGAAAAAACAAATAAAAAAAAAATCCTAAAGGATGGGAGGTTCTAAGCAAACGCACAGCAGGCTGAATCCACCAAAGCAAACCTAAAATTTTCTAGCAAACAAAAAGCATGATAGCTCCACTTAGATTGTTTCTAGACCATCTTCTAATATTTCGAATTACAATCTGAGCAAACCTCTAAAGTAAGTTAAATAGAGACGAGGGAATCTGCGTGGATCTTTGATACCCAAGGCCTCACCGGCATTACAAGGCGGCGCAGTCACGCATTCAACTCACAGAAGCCATCATGAACTTCGAAGTATGCTTAAAAGAGTAACCAATATTTTTCGAACGACTTTCCTATAAAGCTCGTTACCCTATAGGTCTCGTTCTATTCCAAATTTTAAAGCTTAGGTTCGCGTTAAGTATCGTTTTCTTAAGGCGGGCAAGAAGAGAACGGTGATGAAATCCGAACCCTTATCTTGTATGGCTAGGCCTTGCCCTTTACTAGGAAATTAAAGCAGCCGTATTCAGTTCCTCGACATATATGAAAACGAAGGAATACAATAACCCGCTGACAGGGGATTCGCGAGTGTTTCGACAAACTTACCTCCCGTTCCAGACGAGGGATGAACCATTGTACTCGACTCGGGCCACGACTCCTATGTCATGTACGAACCCAAGGGGCCGAGGCGATATCGTAATCGCCGTCCTTCTCTGCAAACAGTTTAGTATTTAATACTACCCTTCCGTAGGGTTTAAAAATAAAAGAATATCCAAATGTCCAAGTCCAAAGTCCAAATAGGGAAGTGCAAAAATAAAAAGAAAATTACAAAAATAGAGAATATCCTAATACAATTCTAAAAACTAAAAAAAAATCAAAAAGATAAAAATAAAATCTAATATAATTTTTTCTCTTTTCTTATTTTTTTTTTCTTCTTCTTTTTCGCCCTTTTAGCTTTGCCTTTAACTCCAAATCTTTAAGTATTCACCAAAAGCTTTGGCAAATTTTTCTTTCGCTCCATATTCCCAAAATCTGAAATGAAAGTACAAAAAAAAAAACAAAAACGTAAAGTATAACAAATATAATAAAAATAAAAAAAACAAGTAAAAACCTAAGAAAAATCTAAAAACTCTAGCCTAAAGACAAGTTCGCGTCAGCGGCGCCAAAAATTGATCGGATTTTCAATTGAGTTGTAGTAAGAGTTCGTTCAAGACTTGTGAAAGCAAATTTTAGACTTAATTTTAAATTAAAAATATAGCAAATTTAAATAAAAGTGATATGAAAAATATGGAGAAGACTGGGGCTATGGATTCCACTAATTACCAATATCAAAGTGATTTATATTCTCTAATTATAATTATGTAAATCCTTCATTCAAATTGATTCTTAATATTTCAAAAGTTGATTTTTAGAAATAACAATTGTAGATCGAAAGTATGGGACATCAAAACCCTAGGCTAGCATGCTCCATCAATTGAAATAACAATTGTTTAACAAAACCATTTTATGTATTTATTTATCAAGGCAAATAATCATATAATAATTGCATAAATTAAATAAAATAGAGATTACCACTTTTCATTGGCGAAATAGCTTCTTCCGTCGCCCCAGAGGATGGGTTTAGCTCATCATGTTGGAAACACGCTCAATATTTATTTTTATTGCTCAAAGGAGATCTAAAAATGATGAAATGGAGAAAAACTATTAAAAATCGGGTTTGTAACAATTATATTTGTTACAAACCGAACAGTTACAAAGTACGATATGAATGAACTGTCGTTGTCACTGTAGCAAATACGACTGTCCCTTGTGCGTCTTATGTTCTTCACAGCAGCAGAAACTGGCAATTCTCTGCAGCTTGATTTTCTCACTCTGTAATACTCTGTCTCTCTCCCAAACTCTCGATAGCCCTTTCTATGAGTCCACATAACCCTATATATACCAAGCAGCGACGAGAAAACATTGTAATAACTCCGGAAATCTTCTCATTAACTCTGCCAGCCACGGGATATTTTGTTCCACTTTTCTTCTCCTGCACGCGCCTTCCAGCTGTAAACTCTCCTTATTTATCTCCTTCACGATTCTGCAGCGACCAAGCTCTATCCAAACACGAGAAGCACAGGTTTAACCACGCTGTAATCCCGTGAATATCCCTTCCGGCGTACGTGTTGCTCTGTTTTCTCCTCGCGAGTTATCTAGCCAAAATTAGTCGAACAAAAGGCCTATACCATCCCTGTTTAGCCAAGAGGAACAAACCGAATTAAATTTGGCAGTTGAATCTCCTTAAATCCCGTCCAAAAAGTGAACCCTAAATTCTGCCACTGTAGAACTACGTTTCCCGCAAAAAAAAAACAGATTTGAAAGGTTGGGGATGACCTCCCCCTAACAGCGATGGGGGTGCGAATAGCAGCTTCCTTAAGGGGTGTCCTGGGGTGCCCCCTATCCAAAATGAGGGTGCCTTTAGTACTTTTGTCCGGGGGGTCCAAATAGCACCTTTTGAGCAACTTTTTCCACACAAGAGTATTTCTCCAAAAACACCTACACAAACATAAAAACACCATAATAAGTACAAAATCAAGCACTAACAATAGAGAAACTGAGGACAATTCAGACACAAAATTGTGTCCAACAATGGCCGGCCGGCCAGTGGGCCCTGTCCCGCGCTTCCTTATTTTTTTTTACTTTACTTTTATTTTTCTCCCTCCTCTTTTGGTGAATTTTTCATATGCTCTTTTGTTCATGTTTTTGGATGCTCGTTTGAGCATTATTACTAAGTACACCCTCACCATTTTCTCGGGGCTTACTCGGAGGTGGACCATATGCCCGAAAGGTGAATATTTATTACCAATCCATGAAATTTCGCTGAGAAAAGCCTTGAATTGAAGTAATAAAATATATGGTGAAAATATAATATTTTCTAGGAATTCAATTGATGAATACTATATTAGAATTAATTATTTGATGGCTCTATACTAGTAGGCAATCTGTCTAGGAGCATTATGTTTATTCGAGAATCGAGGTATGAGATGTTAGAAGCATCATACTCGTTTCGAACATTTATTCTGTATTGTCAGGGAACATCTGCGACATCATGAAGATGTTATCGCTCTAAACTAGTGGTCAGTCCATCTAGGAGTCATCCAATCATTCTCGATTCTATACAAAACTGGATACTGTATTGCACTGTTGTTGATGGTGGTTTTTAGCTTAGGGTTAAAATTGTAAAACCTTGCATCTGATGTGACGTCACTCTATAAGGAAACGGAGCCGTGAGTGCTTACCTCTCCACTGGCATAGTTATTGAGCCGTTCAATATATTTACATGAAATTTATCCAGACTGGCGCATGTAGCAACCATCCCAGATGTTCTGTAAATTTCGGCGCCTTGCCTATATTCACTTAATACAAGTTTCGTTGAATTCTATGCTATGTTCCCCGGCTGAACCCTCAATGTTGATATGGCATGACAATTTGTGTTCACTCGTAGCAGAGTAGCACGAATTTCCAAATATCAAGGATAAGGTCTTTGCATAAAGTATTCAATCAGAAAACATGCTGCTCTCTGGTAATGAACTTAAAAGAACTCCGTGTCAACACATAGAATTCAATCGATTACTCTGGCTAACTTGCAAAAGTTAGGGTTTTGCGCCTTGCGCAGTATATCAGACCTTGCTTGTCGAAATTTAAGCCTAGGCAAACTAGGTAATTAATCCGCCATGGATTAGTAGACATAAAATCTTGCCCACAATCAGAAAACAGGGAGTTGCAGGATAGGAGCACCAGAAAGGGAGGCGTGGCCATGCCTTAGGCCAGCCGGCGCCATTTGCCATTGGCCACGCCCTATCCTAAACCGGCCCTATTTCCCTTGACCAATCAGGTCGCCTTAAACTCGCCACGCGCACATAAGTTGTGGCTGGGCCCATAATTGCCGCCCCCTTTTTCCATCGACCAATCAGGTCGCTCTAAAGCTGCCACACTCACACCAGAAGTGTAGACACGCCCATACTTGTCGGCCCCCCTTCCTACCGACCGATTAGGTCACTTTAAATGCGCCACGAGCACTAGATGTGCGGCCGCGCCTCATGTTTGGCCGGCCCCTTTTCTTGACCAATCAAGTCGCTCTAAACCCGCCACCATACATTAAAGGCCAAACGCACCCTGCCGCGCCACCATACTAACTGGCAAGCCAAACGCGCCCTGCCACAACAACATATTAATCGGCATGCCAACATGCCGCTCTGCCACAGTAACATGCCGCCAAGCCCTAACTTTGGCCACGACGCCAAATCCTAGCCTTGGCTAAGCCGCCAAGCCCTAACTATGGCCATGACGCCAAATCCTAGCCTCGGCCACGCCGCCAAACCCTAACTTTGGCCACGGAGTCAAGTCCTAGCTTTGGCCATGCCACAACGCCACCGTGTCGCTGCCATACCACACGCACTAATTAGGTTTCGACATGCCAAACCACAATTTGGGCAAAAATCGCTACGCCTACCAATCCAAATAAACGTTTCCCAGCGCGTTGGGATCGATGTGGCAACAGGGCCAATGTTGCCAGAGCCATATTTGGGTCTAACACCAATATGCCAAAACAACTGCCACGCCTACGCCACTGGCATGCCGCTATGCCACGGCTACGCCAGGCGCCACTTTGCAACACAAAAAAGATATGGCCAAAATCAACGGCTACCCTTCCTCATGAGATGCAATCTCATCCATCCAAGTTCGCCACTGAACTGACGAACTTGCGGCAAGTTCCAGGCAACCAGCTAGTGACCATGGCTACACCAGAAGCCACTTACACCACCGTGCCACTGGCATGCACGAGGTATGCCAGTCATACTTTAATGCCACTGGCGTACGCCAAAAACACCACTGTGACATTACCAGGCGCCAACAGAAGGTAGCCATAATCAACGACTACCCTTCTTCATGAGATGCAATCTCAGCCATTCAAGTTAACCACCAAACTGACGAACTTGTGGCAAGTTTCAGGCGGCCGTCCAAGGCAAGCCTAATAGCATCACATGCTATTTTCCTATGGCAAGTCTCTTGACTTTGACTTGCCACACATAGCAACCTGCTACACGTTTTCCACGAAAACACTCGAGACATCAAACATGTCACAAACTGTGGGATACTTATTAGGGTATTGGTTTGGCGGTTTACAGCGTGCGGCGTGCAATACGCCCGTTATAAGAAAGTGTCATGAAGTGGGACAATTAATGGTGATGAAAGTAACGGTGTGAACTAATTCACTTCCTTCATCATGAAAGCATAATGCCTGACGGTTACACGTTACTCTATTCTTCCACCACTCAATTGTTTCCATTTCCTACGAGATCATGGTACGTTTCAATATGACTTGTATAAATAGGTTTCACCTACAAAATACAAGTTTTTTGTCGGCAACAACACAGTATCTAGAAATCACCTGGTAGATTTCCATCCTGCTAGCCAGTTCTACTTTCAGATACAAGTCATAAACAACCACACCATCAGAATCAACGATTCTGGTCTCAACACTCTCTTCGCTTCCCTCCCTAAGACCAACCCTTCTCCTTCATTTTGTGACCGAAGCAAGCCTGGGACGGCCATTTCTTGGTTTATGCCAGGATTGTAAAGATTGATCTCTCGAATCAAAAGTACTCACACGCAGTGCATTGTTTAGGGTTTAGATTCGTTTTTCATCCACACACCCGAAATTACCAAAATCAGCAGAAACGGTTTTCACCGATAAACAACCGTATATACTGAATTGCTCAGTATAAATGATGAAATACGCGGAATATTAAACAGGTGAGAGACTCCAATAATTACCGTTACGACTGCATTGCATAGTATATATTTAATTGCACAATATCAATAATGAAATACACAAGTATTGAAATCTCGCTGAGATACTCCGATAATTACGTATTTATGTTTTGAAGAGGCTACATGATCAGTCAGAGATCATCATAACATGAGCGTTCATATCTAAACTATAAAATATGAATTTCATAGATTCGACTGAAGCTAAGTTAGAAATATTCAAAAATATAATTTTACAATTTTAGCCCTTGTCAAAAATCCACTATCAATATTAAGTCCTCTGCTTAGTGAGGGACAGTCATGTTTCGCAGTAAGCACTGGATGATGATTTTACTAATTATAAATGAAATGAGTGATTGAACTTAGTCGTTAGAAATGTTAACAAAACCTCGACTTGCAAGAGAACATATATTTTCCACAACAATCATAGTATGTAGGCAAAACGGAATAACAACTCATTTACTTCTTCTTTTTTTTCATATCCAGACGATTCAACGACGTGGACAGTAGAGAATGACACCTCTAAGAATTCCCTTAAGACAAGAAAGAAGACATTCACGATTGTACAAAATTTCATTACTTTCAAGTGATCCAAGGTATTACTGGTACAATGATAGCTCATCTGATATCAAATGCATCTGATGCATTGCTCATTACCCCTTTGGTATTATTTGACACCTTTGATTGCTTTGTACCATATCATTTGCATAATACTTAGAAGAAGTACTATCTAGGTTTAAACAAATACTATGACCACTTTGTAATACTATTGATGTTTGTAATACCTTTCTTTTAGGCTGGCAGGATTAAGACTGAATTGCTATATATTGGTCGAAACATGAGACAATTTTTTTTATATTTTATACTTAAATGCCAAATGTTATTATTTTTCTATTTTTAGTACATGACTACAAGCTTTCTATGGTGTCTATGAGTGCTGAGTTTATGGTAGAAAATCATTGGTTAAAGACCTAAATGGGACAACAGAGACTGGTTAAAGACGTAAATGGGACAATAGAGACTGGTCTGTAAGATTGAATTCTATAGGTTAAAGATGTGTTTAAGAAGTTTCACCAAGTTCCCTTTTTACAGGTTAGTTTGTACCTCTCTACAACCTTGCATGGGTTAACATTTCTCTTTGTCGTCGGTTCCAGTAACATTAATGTCGGGTAGACATTGTTGGGAACTTTCTGAAAAGTGAAAAGTTAGTTAATTTATTTAAAAAATGAACAAGATTATGGTCTTTTTCGAGAACTTACTTGAACATATATTGTAAATGGAGTTATATATGACATGAAATATATATAACTTAGTGATAAGCTGAACAATTGAGTTATATGTAGGATATGCATATATGACTGTTATAAGTCTACTATAATCTTGATAATTGATTATTATTAATTTTTAATAATGTCCACCGCTCTCTAAAAGGGTATACATTCATTCATACTGCTTATTTGAAGGTGGACTATGTATAACAATGTCAGGCTTCGCTGTGTAAGCCTTGGCTTAAGCCATTTGCCATCTCTAGAAGTTTGTCCTGGAAAGAAATCTGAGTCACGGTGCTTTATTCCATCCTTTTTCAAGTAACATTGAGATTATGTCATCGACAACAGCTTCAAAAATTAGAGGTGATTCTATACAAATGCTGACACTTTATCGAACGATGTAAACAGATATAGTTGCGGTAAAATTTACTACTTGGTGAAACTACGGTAGTATTATAATTGCGTAATGATTAAATACCGCGTAAGTCATATATTGTGTGAAGGATAGATATGATGGTGTTGGTTTTTCTCATAACAACAATGGCGCAACCACTAATGATCTTAAGGAGGCATAAATTGATGAGTGCAAACAAGGGGAATATGCAGCCCTTAATGTTGAGTATTGTCTTAATGCTTCAGTTGCTTGCTTATTTGGTGTGGTGATTGAAGGAAACTCAGTGTCACACATCGCAATTATGGGGCTAGAACCTAGTCCAGAATCCCGAAGCGGCACTGTCGTAGGTCCAGATTTTCCTTTTAAAAATAAGAACAATTGAGAACTACGAAAAGAAATTCCAATAAATAAATAAATAATTTACAAAACACCTTAAATGATTACAATCCATACTAAACAAAATTCAAAGATATTAAGATACAACGCCCAATTCCCCGTGATAAATTATAATTTCTTTTCTTCAGCTAGTGTCTCTGTATACTCTGTAGGAAGAGAGGGAAAAAGGGGTGAGCAACCACAACCCAGTAGAGAATTTCCAAAAATAATATAGTGCAGCGGTAAAACAAACCAAACGATGCATCAAATTGAGGCATAATAAAACAAGTACAGTCTTCCAATTATTTGTTGATTTTTATTTCGAACTTTTACTCCATAACACTTCAAATTTAAGTAATAAATATCTTAAATTATTTTTAGACCTTTATTAATACTTTTTCGTTCAACCAAATCACTTAGTAATTTCTTTATGTGCGTTCCAAACTTCGTAACTTTAAGATATTTCTCATTTCATTGTCTTAACTAGACTTTTCCAACAATCCTTAAATACTTTAAACTTACAACCACTGCCCACCGCGACACAATTATTTGAAAATATGTGGCCCTGAACTCAGCAAACTCGACATCCCCAATCTTATCCATGGACCGCAATCCAAATCATAATCAACCTATTTCCCGTCGGTGCTCACAAGATATTTATTTCTATTGTGGCCCTGATCTCTTGGCTCTAACACCATCTACTGCCCACCGTGACACACAAACTATTTGAATAGTCGAGGCCCTGCTCCCTTAGCAAGTAGATTACGAAACTTCACTATACCATCGACCGACTAATATTCTTCGGACAAAAGACTATCGTTAATTATCTACTTAAGATTATTTCTCGGACCAGAAAGTATCATCAATTTCCCCTTTCAAGATTATTGGTGATATATTTGGTGGTTTGATTGACATTAGTGCTGAATCATCAATGGCAACAGATTTATCGGAAATAAGGGTTCTTGTACGTGGCCATGTTGGCAATTGCATTTGGTGTGAGGAGTTAACCATTGAGAATACAAGAGTGTGGGTTGAGATTAGCTTATTGGTGAGGTGTTGGAGCCATCTAGACAAAATATAAAGCCTGTCTACATCATAATTGATAGAATGGAGCCTCCACCGAGATTTTTCTGGCGTCGAAAACCATCTCCGTTCATCAGCAACAAAGTAGAAGATGATACTCTACGTGGCAGCAAATTATCGGTGGACCAAGTCCAACGGCCTTCTGATCACGTGTCTGGAAAAGAGGGACATGGTCAACCTTGTGGGTCCATGGAAGCAGTTGTGCAGACAAGTAACACGGAGACGCGTGTTCAAAGTCCTTTGATTTTGAAATCTTCTAATTTGCATTTTCACGGACAGAAGATGGATAGTGAAAACTACAGCCACACCCATTCTTACACCATTTCCTACTATGAAACCCACGTCCACAAAAACTCATGGGCGCACCCAAATTTGCGTTGAAAATTAGGCGCAGGCCCAGAGTTTTCTAAATTCCTTTTTCTTATTTTTTATTTCCAAGTGTAACCTCAGTTCCAGTTTCTCAGTTTCTTTTTTACAGCTCAATTCCAGTCGAAAACTAGTTTCAACATTAGTAGTTTGTGTCAATGGAGATTTATTTGAATCGACACGAATCGATGAAGATCATCATAAATAGTTAAATCAGAAGATTAAATTATCAGAAATGATCGCGTAGATAAGTTTTTTCTATCGTTATCAACTTTTTTGTTTTCCTTTTAATGATTTTACGATTTCAAAAGATTTAAAAATTTGATTACAACTCAATTTTTGATCAGAGTAAATATCTAATCTCGATCTCTCTTTTGAGAAAAAATAGTTCCAAAAAATGTAGCATTTTTTTTCTAGGGTTCTTGGCTGAAATTTGATTTATCTTCCAATGTATTATCTTTATCTAAAATATATCTTCATATTTAAATTCAGGGCATCTAAATCTCTGTTACCCTTAATTTTCGAGGTTATCAGATTTTGTGGTTTTTTGGAATTTTGTAAAGATTAAATTTGATTGATTAAGTGGTTTTGTGTTTTAGGTGAAGAGAAATGCAATGACAAATGTGATATGGATAGATCATTACCAACTAAATACGAAGATGTATCTTTGATGCTATTACTGTTGAGGTTTGACTTGTTTAAAGGTATATTCCCAACCTTCCTCTACTCCTTTCCGCATACGACAATGCTTAATGTTTTTGTTAGTAATATCTTTTTATTTCCTTAATTAATCTGTGAATTTGTGGTAAAATGTGGCAGTTCGACTCAATTAGAAACATGAGTTCAAACAAAATATAGATTTTGATGTATGTCTTAGGTTGTGGAGCCTAGATATTACTATGACGCACTACCACGTTGTGCAATGGTAAACATCCATGAATATTTTAAAGAACCAAGTAATGTGTATATTGGTCCTGCTGTACATGATTTCATAATACTAATAGGATGAATAGTTACATGCACAGCCGTAGGAAAGAGTAATACACTTAACCTAGAGGTAATGGTAGAGTATAGTGTATAGACATGGAGTGTGCTTGTAGAGACTTTTAATATGTATATTGAATTACAGTAAATAGAGTGAAACCTATTTGCATCTCCGATTAGTTCTGCATGCTTCAGGTCAAGGGTCGTCTCTTAAGGGACTTTTTATCCCATCAAACTGATACTATTAATCTTTTCAGTCGTTTAATGCGCTGAGCTACCTTGTACTCTAGTTGGTATTTATTGCTCAATTATAATGCCCTCTTCATTAATCGGCTACTGAAACTTGTCAATAGTAATTCTGGTGTGAACATACTGTAACTGGAAACAATGCGAATTATATTTTTTTACTCTTTTTTGCACATATATCGTGTTGGAGTAAGACACTTCTGAGAAGCAAAAAACCATATCATTATATGTTCTTCACATCCTAGTGTTGTGTTGCCGTTGCAGGGGATTAGGCGGAAAGGGGATATAAGGAGGCACACTTCAAACGGAAAATGACAATACGGTGATCCAAATGATTCAACCATGACAGTAGTGAGATATAAGAAGTCCCCTAGGAATTACAAATGAATTTTTCATTTAATTTATTATTGTGTTGACGATGATCAAGTAATTGTACTTTTCATATTGTAGCAGAAAGACTTATCATTTAAAGATTTTTCGTAGTTATATTTTTTTTAGTGGTTGCATAATTTGTTATGCAGCTACAAAAATTATTGCATAAAATTTTATGCATTCAAAAATGGTTGCATAACGCATTATACAGTCACATTTTAGTTACACTGAAATAAAATAATGAATGCATAATCTTGTATGCAACTACAAGAACAACTGCATAATCTGTTATGCATCCTAGAAAATGGATGCATAATTTGTTATGCAGTTGACAAAATGACTGCATATTCAATTATGCGGCCATTTTTCTTTTGCTGATATTCAAGTCAATTTAAAAATGACTGAATAATTTTTTATGTACCTTTGAAAGTGCTTGCACAACATGTTATGTTTTTTTGAATGGTTACATAATGTTATGCAGCCACCTTTTTGTTAGCGTTGAAATAGGCAAACGACTGCATAATCTGTTATGCAGCAGTAATAATGGATGCATTACTTATTATGCACCCTCGTAAACATAAGTTATCATGCATCAGAAAAGATGGGTGCATAAATCATTTATGCTAGTTAACACTTAAATCAACAAAAGAAAAATAGTTGCATAACCTATTATGCAGCTACAAAAATTAATGCATAACCTGTTACACAATCGAAAAAATGAATGCATAATTTGTTATTCATTTTGTTTTGTAGAAATGTTAATTTTTAGATCTATACATGTTTTTAGTGGTGCATAATCAAATTAGTGGATGCATGAACCAAAATATGGTTGCTCAATGTGTTACGCGTCTTTTGTTGTGACTACATAATGTATCGTGCATCATTCTTTTTGTTAGAATGTTATTTTTTAGGCATATACATCGTTTTAGTGGTTGCATAGCCTAACTAGTGGATGCATAATCCAAAATATGGTTGCATAATTTGTTATGCATCCTTTGTGGTGTCTGCATAATGTGTTATACATCCTTTATGGTGGCTGCATAATAGTAATGTATCCAGTTTTTGAATTTTCTCCATAAAATGATTATCACCTCTGATTTTTTCGTAAAAAATTCGAATTTGATATTGTTGTTTGTGCTCGTTTTGTAGAGATTTTTAAAAGCTTTCCAATGAGATAAAATTTGTAAAATTCCAAGGCACGGTTTTTTAGATGTGTTATATTCAAGTTTGCATACCAATTATACCCCTGAAAAAATAGGACGCATAACGAGTTATGCAGACTCTTTATTAAGCAGATAGAAATCCAAATTTCTTCCTCTTATAAGTAAATACATTAAGGGTAACTTTGTCTTGTTACTATCTTTTTATAATTTTGAATAATTATGGGTGTGACGGTAGCTGAAAAATATTTTGGGCTAGCCAATAAGAATAATATTTTTTTTGGGCCTTAGCCTAATTTTCCCAGATGGATAATGTTTGTCGCGGTACTAATGGGTCCAACTCAAAGCAAATAGGATTAGAAGGTATTGGGCCTTCTGTGTGTTGTCAAGCCCATCCAATCTTAAAATCAGGAGGTAAGCCAATTAACACTAGTATTATTATTCCTTCTGTCCCTGGCTCCAGTGAGGGACCGGAAATAAAAAAGAAATCAAGTTGGGTATTGCAAATCATTTTGAGTTAGTCTTTAAAGAAAATTCAAACAATCGTCCAAGAATCAAAAATATGTGTCTAAAGAGTATTGATGAGAATGCAAGTATATGGTTGGAGAGATCGTTTAATGAAGAAGAATAAGAATGCAATTAAAGATTTGGGAATTGATCGTGCCCCGGGTCCGGATGGATTTCCTATGAAGTTCTTTCTTGTTTGTTGGGATTTTCTAAAAGAAGATTTGATGAAGGTTTTTGAAGAATTTCATGACCATAATATTCTTCACTCATCTTTGAAAAACAATTTTATTGCGCACATCCCTAAGAAGGCAGGTGTAGAAGAAGTAAAAGACTTTCGGCCTATTAGTCTTATTGGGAGTGTGTACAAAATCATTTCAAAAGTTTTGGCGGAGCGTTTAAAGGTATACCTTCCTACTCTAATCTCAACAACTCAATCTAGTTTCATTAAAGGAAGAAAAATTCTTGATAGAGTATTGATAGCAAACGAATGTATGGATTCTAGACTTCGTCAAAAATTACCGGGTTTGGTTTGTAAGCTTGATTTCGAAAAGGTGTTTGATAATGTGAATTTGAATTTTTTAAATGAAGTTTTGTTCAAATTGGGGTTTGGTGGTGTTTGGAGGGCTTAGATTAGAAATTGTTTAACATTCTCAAAGTTCTCGGTTCTTGTCAATGGATCGTCTTTTGGTTACTTCGGTAGTGAAAAGGGACTCCGTCAAGGAGACCCCCTTTCTCCTTTTCTCTTTATTATTGTTGGTGAAGTTTTAAGTTGTATGTTGAACAAAGCACAAGAACAAGATCAAATCTCGGGTTTTTTCGTCAAGGAGGGGGAACAAAAGTAAATCACTTACAATTTTCCGATGATACAATAATTTTTCTTGATGCTAAGAGAGAATAAGTTGATGCCCTTCGTTACCTTCTTCTTTGTTTTGAGTTAACTTCGGATGTGAAGATAAATTTCTCCAAAAGTAGCTTATTTGGAGTCGTGGTCGATGAGGAAGTTCAAAATTATGCTAACATGCTAGGATGCAAGTATGCGAGTTTTCCAAGCGTATATCTTGGCCTACCTTTGGGAGATAAGGTAGGAGGCACCCAAAAATGGGAAAAAACACTTGAAATTTGTGGGAAAAGAGTTATTTCTTGGAATGGAAAAACAATAGCAAGAGGAGGTAAGTTAACTCTCATCAAAAGTGTTTTAGCTAGCCTACCCATTTATTATCTCTCTATTTTTCTTGCTCCTTGCTCCATAACTAAGAAAATTGATAGAATTGTGAGAAACTTCTTATGGGATGATGAAAATAGGAAAAGAATTCACAATATTGGTTGGAAATTGTCTTGAAAACCAAAAAAAAAAGGAGGTCTAGGTATAAGAAGAGCCAAGCAAGTGAACTCGACTTTAATAAAAAAAGGTGGTGGCGCTTTGGCGTAGAGAAAGAAGCGTTTTGGAGGAAGATCATAGTTGAAAATTTTGGTGAAACATTTACCGGTTGGGAAACTCTCCAACCCAAAGGATCGAAAGGCGGTAGCTTGTGGTTTAATATCTATACAGAGCTTGAAGATTTCAATAAAAATATTAGATTCAAGATTGGAGCGGGTAAGGAAACTAAATTTTGGGAAGATTCTTGGCTTTGTGAAGGAAGATTGTGCGATATGTTTCCTTTGGCTTATGATGCTTCAAGGACCAAGGAGTTTGTGGTGGCTAGTATGTATGAAGTTAGGGAAGGTGGTGTAAGGTGGGCATTTATGTCTAGGCAAAGATACTCTCAGTCCATTACAAGTGAAGTATTATCTATATCAAATCTTCTCTCTTTCATCTCTATTCAAGAAGGGGTTACGGATACCCGAATTTGGGTTGGTAGTGATCATGGTCAATATACGGTTAAGGATGGAAGTAAAGACAATGACGATCAAGGTGAGCCGGATTATCCAATCAATGTTGTATGGAGTAATGAGTACCCTCAAAAAATCAAGTTTTTTCTTTGGCTTCTCTCTCATGATCGGGTAATGACGGCGGATGAACTTTTAAGAAGAGGTATGGATGTCTCTAGTGTTTGTCGTTATTGTGAGGAAGACGATGAATCGAGTTCGTACTTGTTCTATGGTTGTTGGAGAACCCGGTAAATATGGGATTACTTCGTTGAAGGGTGCCACTTTGGATGGTCATACGACCCTAATATCATTGTATCTATCAAGACTTGGAAGTTTAATTGGGGAGATGAAAGACTTAGCCGCATATGGAATAACATCCCGGTTGCAATTTGGTGGTGTATATGGAAAGAGCGAAATGCAAGAACCTTCGATAACAAAAAGAAAACTTTGGCAAGCCTCATTAGAGATATCAAATTACAAGCGTTCTTTTGGGCCGAATCAAATACAAAAATGTTAGGGCTTACGGCAAATATTGTGATTTCTTTATACCGGCCTCCGTAATTTTTGTGTTTTTTTATTTGGGTAGCCGAATCCCCTTTCGGTTCCCCTTTTTTGTTCAGTTGTAATCATTGGGTTAAGGCACCCCTCTTAAGTGCATTTTTTCAATGAAATTTCTATTTGACCGACACTCTAGTTTTCTTAAACATTAACCATTTCTTAGTCTTCCCATAAAGACTAGGACGTTGAAACTTCATTATTATTTTCAACTAATAATTTCGTAGCTTATTAACAAGTGTGTATGGTAATTCAAAAGAGACTTTCCATTAGTTCTACCATCTAATAGTGCATTCTATAAACATTTAGACATTGGGAACATTATTTAAATACCCCTCCTTTTTTTTCTTTGCAAAATACCCCTAAGGGTATATTGAAAGTGGATAATGAAAATGAACTAGTACCTTTTTGGATAATGAAAATGAACTAGTATGCTTATGACGCATGAAAACGTCAACCCAACCTCCTACGGCCTACGGAGGTTGAATTGACTTAATATAACTTTAGATGTGCCAAAAACTAAACCCTAAAACCTTAAAATATACCCCTTCAGGGGTATTTGTGAAGATCCCTCAAAAGGAGGGGTATTTATTCAATTTCCACTTAGACATTAGTGACAGTCTAGTGTGAAATCAATTATCTTCTTAGTTTCACATTCAATAATTATGTATGTGCAAATATTTAGACGTCTGTGACCATGTAGGCTTTAGCCGAAGTATCTTTTAGTTTCATATCCAATATTGATGTTTGTGCAAAAACTTAAGAACTTGATACAAAAAGTACCGACACCAAAATACATGCATAATAAGGTGTTCTTTGCAAAACAGAGGTCAACAAAACTATTTTGATTAATTCTCTTTTAAAATCAGTCAACTAAAGATTAGCCAAACAAAAAGGGATGACATAGTAGGCATGTGTGTGTATATCAAGACAAGAAAACGGACTCGAATCAAAACTTTCTTCTTTTATATGCAGTGGACAATTATATACTTTAAACGGAAAACGGGTCATTTATCCAAATATTTTTAAAACATGGTTCTAATGGACGAGTAAAAATTAGTATGGGTGAAATGGACAAAAAAAAAAATAACAAAAATGAAACTGGATTCATCCTGGCTTAAACTTAAAAAAGAGTGAGGATGAAACTGGATGCATCCTGATGTAAATTAAAAATAAGAAAAAAGTATTTGAAAATGGGTAGGATGAAACTGTTTACATCCCGGCTATTTTTACATTCTCGTCCATTTAAATAGTATCAAATTTTACATGTCTTTTTCACCAAGGAATTGTTGATTGTGGTCTTTTTAACCAATTTTGTGTACTTTAAACTCAACCCATATAAAGAGAATGTAATCATAATTCATAATAATCTAAAGTAAATATCGATTTAATGCCAAAGAATAGATTTTTCTTTTATATTAGACGGAAATCCCCTACACATCAAAAATAGAGATTATGATGCAACAAAAGCCATGCCAAGATAGTTTAGTTTTTAGTATTACGTAGAAGCCCCTACCTTAAAATCGCTTCAAATCCAAATACACTTTTTTAGCAGCTTCTCATCAAAACCAGCGCATCCGACATAAATATTAAAAAGGTCGATTAAGTTCTGCTAAAACGATGCTCGTATATACTTCCGTAAAACAGCTAATTAATCATCTTGATCAGTAATGTAAGGGTTCTCTGGTATTAAGAAGGTTTATAGGGATAATGGCAAGAGAAAAAACAGTGGCTAGGCTAACATACAATGAGAAGCGACAAGAGAAAATTGGAGAGTGGAAGAATGCGGCTGGTTCTCTTTTTTTTTTTTTTTTCATAAAACCCTAGAGAAGATACATTTAATAACCAAGCCGAAGAGCAGTCGGTTGGGCCTAGGCAAATATTTAATAAACTTTTTTTTTTTTTTTTTTGATAAGAAAGACTATTATTTATTTATAGAGGAAGTGTTCATTATATAAGATAGGATCTAATCTCAGATTAGTCCTTTCTAGGAACATAGATCTTTCAGAAGGATTCATATTTTCAGTAGTAAAGAAAGAAATTCTCCTAGATCTTACTTCCTTAGCTAGTCTGTCTTCGAAATCTCAAAACTTCCTAGATTTATACAGAAAGAAAACCGAGTTACATATACAAAGACAAAATTTGCATATGTCGATGCTGGTTTGAGCTCTCCATGGTTGATCTTCAGTTTTAACCTCATCATTCATTATCTTCATTAAGGTTTGACAGTCATTTATCAAACAACATTTGTTGAGATTTAAATCCTTAATCCACATAAGAGCCTCCAGTTCAGCTTTTGCTTCAGCATCTAATGGGCATGTAGCCCATCCTCTTCCAGCTCTGCACTGTCTCCTGTTTCCTGCTTTTTCCAAAATTGATATTGCATATCCCATTGAGAAGTCAACTTCTAAGAAAGATGCATCAAAGTGAATAAACCATTCATAATCATTTCTTTTTTTCAATATAAATATCCTTGCTAATATGAACAGATTTCAACTTACTGTTATTGTCCCTAGCAGGCTCATAGTTCTGGTAAGATCTTCTAATAGAATCAATCAACTTCTGATGCACAGAAACAACATTATCAAAATTTACACTATTCCTAAATTTCCAAATAGACCAAATGATATAAGAAATTTTATCTTTTTTAACTTTGAAAGAGTTATTGTTCATCCAAAAATTGAACCAGCTCATAATATTAATATTTTCATGATGATTATAAATATCTTCCAATTCAAAAGCATCCCAGACTTTTTTCGAGAAAGAGCAATTCACAAAAAGATGTAATTCATCTTCAGCAGCATTAGAATCACAAAGTAAGCAATGAGGGTTAGCATCTTTAACATATCTAAACATTTTACAACCTAGAGCAAGAGCACCAGAAACTACTTTCCAACATGACATATTAACTTTAGGTCTCATGTTTAAATTCTAGATTTGTTTCCAAAATTTAGCTTCATCCTTATCAATGTTCAGATTAGTAATAAAGTTATAAGCAGACTTAGTGGTTAATTCCCCTGACTTGGTTGAATTCCATCTGACTCTATCATGCACCCTAGTGTTAAAAGAAATAGCAAGAACTGCATTATGAAAAGAAGGATGAATATACTTAGTGACCATGTTAGTATTCCAGGTTCCATCATTGCTAAACAAATCACTTACAGTTTTAGGCATACTATCATCAGAGGTAATGGGGGGTAAGAGGAACAGTTTGATTAGGAAACCAAATATCAGTCCATAAATTCGTGTCATTTCCATTGTTAACTTGCCAAACAATATTAGATTTAATCTTCTAATCCTTTCCTAATACTAGACCAAATCCAAGAGCATTTATATTTCCTAGTCCTTCTTAAAGGATTATGCATTCTAAAGTATTTGTGCTTTAAAAAAATTTCCCACAGCTGCTCTTGATTATGAATTAATGTCCAAGCCAGTCTAGTAATCAAATCAAGATTGTGCTTATGGGGAATTCTAATTCCCAAGCCACCTGTGCGAATATCCTTAGTAATACTAGGCCACGCCTTAGGATAATAACATTTCTTTCTATTCTTTTTTTGCCACCAGAAGTCCCTTTGGACTTTTATCTAGGCTTTCAAGAGTTTTTTTTTTTGGAAAGTAGAGGCATTGCATTTGGTGATTTGGGTAGGCACTAAGCACATTTTTAATAAGAACAGTTCTACCAGCATGGTTAAACATTTTCCCAATCCAACCTTGAAGAGCAGAATAGTACTTGTTAAGTAAAGGCTCAAAATTATTAATTTTATTTTTATCAAAAAACAGGGGAGTTCCCAGATATTTATCGTTTTTGGAGATTTTTCTAACTTTAAGTATTTTAGATATAATCTTACAATGTTTATTATGAACTTTAGGAGAAAAGTAGATCCCAGATTTTTGAAAGTTGATAACTTGACCAGTCATTTCACCAAAGAGATTAAGAATATTAAGAAGGTTTTTAGCCTCATTCAAATTGGCTTTAGCAAACACGAAACAATCATCCGCAAAGAATAGATGAGAGACAGAAGGGGCAGTTTTTGTGACTCTTATTCCAGAAACTAAGTTATCTTTTTCGGCTTTCAAAAGCATTTTTGAGAGCACTTCCATGCAGATGATAAACAAGTAAGGAGATAACGGATCTCCTTGCCTGAGACCTCTAGTGACCAAAATTTTTTCACCAGGCACACCATTTAGGAGCACAGAAAAAGAAGCAGTAGAAATACATTGCATAATAAGCTGACACCAGTCATTGCAGAAACCAAAGGAAAGAAGAGTTTGTTTTAGAAAATCCCATTCTATTCTATCAAACGCTTTGGACAGGTCTATTTTTAAAGCCATATTTACATTTCTGTTTTTCGAAATTTTCATAGAATGCAGAATTTCATGCGCTATAGTAATATTATCAGTTATTTGACGGCCTGAGATAAAGGTGGACTGGTTTTGAGAAATGATTTTAGGAAGCAAAGGTTTAAGTCTGTTAGTTAAGATTTTAGAGATTATTTTATACGTGGTATTACTAAGGCTGATAGGCCGGAAATCACTAGGAGTAGAAGGGTTTTGAACTTTTGGGATTAAAGTAATATAGGTATAGTTCAGCTCTTTAAGTAAGTATTTCTTCCTAAAGAAATATTGAACAATATTGATAATATTAGTCTTGACAATATCCCAGTGCTCTTTGAAGAACCCTGGCGGAAACCCATCTAGGCCAGGAGAGCCCCACAGGTTCATGTTAAAGAGAGTGTTTTTAATTTCAGTTTCATCAGGCATTGTAGTGAGCGTAATATTATCATTTTGACTAATACAGGGATCAATTAAAGTACTAAGAAAATCAAGGAGCTAAGCTTTACAGGAAGTGCTTATGTTTTTAAAATGCTTAATCAAAATATTATGAATTTGGGAACTATCATCAATCCACAAGCCAGTGTCATCCCTAAGAGTGTGAATGTGATTAACACGTCTCCTATTATTGGCAGTTTTATTAAAAAAGGAAGTGTTTCTATCATAATCAGTAATGAATTTATCCTTCGAGAGATGATTCCAGTAATCATACTCTCTATTATACCAAATATCCAGGTTATTCTGAACATCCTTGATTTCGAGGATAGGCAAAGGGATAATAGAGTGAAGAAACTCCATTTTCTTATTAAGCTCTTCAATATTCAGGAATATATTTCCAAACACAGTTTTATTCCATTTCGACAGAGCATACGACAGACTTTAAGAATTTTATGAATTTTATAAGAATAGGAACCATTAATATTATAATTCCAGTTATCCGCAATTACATCTTTAAAGCCTTCATGACTGAGCCAAGTTCTAATAATCTTAAAGGGTCTGTGCATTAAGTGCTTCGTAGGTTTACAGGTTAGCAGGATTGGGGTGTGATCAGACCCTACTCTAGGAAGATGATTAACAATAGCATTGAGATACAAAGCAGACCAGCAGGAAGACGAAAGCACCCTATCAATACGTTCTTTACTATTCTCTTGACATTCCTTATTGTTAGACCAGGTGAAAGGTATTCCTTGATATCTAAGGTCCATTAAGCCTAAAGAATGGATATTCTCATGGATCAGTTTATTAACATGAGTATTATTATTGCTTCCAATTGTTTATCATTAATGTGCAAAATAAAATTTAGGTCACCAACTATGATCCAGGGAATGTTAGGGTTCATTGTATTGAAATGCATAATTTTATCCCATTGAAGCTTTTTTCCTATGTCATTCAAAGAACAATGCATGCAAATAACATTCCATAGATTGTTAAAGGAATCATTAATCTCAAAGAAGCAAATGTCGAAAAAATCCGCAATGCATTTTACTTTGACATTGTTGTGCCAAGCAATTAAAAAACCACCAGAAAGGCCTATTCTAGGGACAATAAACCAATCATAAAAATTTAAGTTCCTAGCAAGGATATTCATACTGTTTCTAGTGGCTTTGGTTTCAGCTAAGAACATGAAGTCAGGATTGTGTTTCTTAAGTAAGTACTTTAAGTGATTCTTAGTAAGGGATTTTCCGATCCCCTGCACATTCCATGCTAGTAGTTTCATTTTTATCAAATAGAAAAAATTTAGATTACGTAGATTAAAACTAAGGCAGATCACATGAAGCAAAGCAAAGTTTAGGATTGGACTACAAACAGATTTAAAACTAAAGCTTAGTGTAGCATTCAAATCACATTTGCTTAAGATAAAAATTCTGAGAATTGTAAAAAGTTTTAAAGTTTCGAAAGGAACCTGATTAGTATATGGAAACTGGGTCTCTGCATCCACAGGAGAAGCAACAGCAGCTTGGGAATTTCCTTGTCTAGAAATATTAGAGAGTTCATTCACCATAATTATTGCACTATTATAGGATTCCCCCATTTCCAGATGCTGGATAGCTTTATCTCTTAAGACCTCTTCTGAAAAGCCATTCAGAGCCATAGATATTTCTCTAGAATAGTTGTCCATATCCATATTATCTGAAACTATATCTTCACCTCTTTTCCTCTTGTATGCTCTTTGCTCATTCTAATTTAGCTCAGATGAAAAAACAGTTTGAACAGCACTTTGAGAAACACCTTGAAGATTAGTATTGCTCTCCACACCTTGAAGATTAGAATTGCTTTCCAATTCTTCCCTTCTTTCAGCTTCTAGACTCATATTTTCTTGCATATCTCTAACATTTTCAGCACCTCCAGCTTCATCAATTAATTCATTCTCTCCATTTTTCTCTCTATGTATCTCAACTGCATTAACTTGTTGGTCTTGACCTCCATTAATATCAACCCCTTCCCCTTCTTGTTCTTCATTGTTCACATGGTCATCAAAAGGATCAACACCTTGAAGGTTTAGAACTGGAGCAGCTATCCAAGCTATATTGGCAATAAGTCCACAGTAATTCTCATTGTGGTTAAAAACATAGCAGCTTCTACATGTAACACATGGAAAGCCTAGATAAAATATTGCAACTCTGACTCTTTCGCCATCTTCTAGAGTGATATGAACTCTTCTAACTAGAGGTAAGTTAACATCAACCCTTACCTTTGCCTTCACAACACCCGTAGCATCTCTGTTGTAGATAGTGATGGGTTCTCCAGCTTGAGCAGCAATCATCTGAGATATATTGTCTCTGTCCATATCAGACCTCAACCTAAATTCGATGAAGAACACCTCAAATTGGAATATTGCATTCTGGAAACAGATTAAAAGTCACATGTCCAAAACGTGAGAAATAGCTCATGTATTATGTTTGACTAAAAGTCAACTTAGTCAACTTCATAAAAGTGCACGATATTAATTATGTATTTTTATTTTCTTATTTAATCAATCATTTTGCCTAATATATAACATAGAAACTATACTCAAAAATGTATGTACTCATTTTCTAGAGAGTCGGTTTTGGCGGAAGCGCAATTCAAAACTACGGATCATGACACTCAGTCTACATAGAGTTTAGCAGATGCTCAAAGACTTATATTTTAAATATGTTTAACATTGTTATGACTCTTGAAATGACGAGGGTACCCAAGTAAACCACAATCTTTTCGTTTCAACCTATAAGTCTGATATCTTAAGTGATCGTCCATGGACAAAGTCGAGACAATGCAACTTCAAGATATTCACTTGATAATAGTTACGGTCCAACACCGATTTACTATAGGATTAATATGAAGTGATTAGGATTAACGTACAAGTGTATTTACTGAAAAGACGAGGGTACCCAAATACACCACAATCATTTTGTTTTCAACCTATAAGTCCTCTTACCGAAAGTGATCGTCTATGGACAGAGTCAAGATAATACAACAAATTGGTATTCACACTTTGTGTGATTGTCAATGGATACGAGATCGAGATAATACGACAACCAAAGTGTGATACTTGATAATAGGTTCGGACTTAACCAAACTCTATATGATCACTATCAATTGTATCGGAGTTAACGTTTGTGTATTTTACTTTTAATTATAATAAACAATTATAATTGCGGAAATAAAAAAGTAAATGACACATCAAGATTTTGTTAACGAGGAAACTGCAAATGCAGAAAAACCCCGGGACCTAGTCCGGAACTAAATACTCTCAAAATTAAGCCACTATACAAAATCTACACCAACTTCGTATAGTTGAGACAAAGCAACTACCCCTAGTTCACTTAGTTTCCTCAGTATCCCTGCGCTTCCAACTTCAATGAGTGCACGCACTGGTACAATTCCTTTGGATCGTATTCCAAACAGTAAAGGAACAACAAATCTGTTTGGTAACAACTCTTTTGATTCTTTCAAGATAAAGATATCTCAAGTCATACGCAAAGGATCTTCCGTTTAATCTAATAAACTCCTTTGCCTGGTTAGATCAATTTATCTAATAAATACAAAATCAGTTAAGTTAGATTCGCAATCAATCAATATAGATCTCAACGAGAAGCTATAAAGTGATGCCGATCTCACGCAACTAATCAATCGAATAAATCCGATTCTAGTTGGATCCCAGCCGATCAAGGTTTGTGCACACACAAAGATATGAGAACTAATATGAAATGTTCTTTGTCTTCAAATGTTCTTTAATCTTCAATAAAAACCTGCACAACACCGCTTGAATCTCTTGTGATCAATCACACACAGAACGGAGTCTGTTAACAATGGATTATCACAAGATGTCTTTAGATCTACAAACATATCTAAATATCTCGTCGATACTTCGATATAGTTTGAGTGAATCTTATATCAGAAGAGAAAATTCCCAAGAATAAACAAACTAGGTGCAATCAAAGTTTCAACAACTGTTAGTCAATCAAATCAACGGTACTCGTAGAGCTTCTTGATCCCACAGAAGTCTTTAAACGAGCTATCGTAAGAGATTTCACCTAATTAAGAAACTTTCCTCTCCGAATAGACGACTCTACCAGAAACAACAAATAATGAAGTTTGCCTGGCTCTTAGGATAGTTTGCTAGAAATGAAAACTTAGGTATTTATAGACCAAGGATGTTTGGACACCAAGGAATTTCCAAAATCGAAAATATTCTCAAGATATGCAATGAATAACAAAATTCGGTTTTCCTAATTCCAATAAATGCATGTCCAATATTTCCGAAATCTCTCAATAGAAAATCTCCAATTAGTAAATGCACATTTACTAACTTTTATTTTCTAGAGCTACACATTAATTGCTGGTAATTAATGTATATAAAACTAACAACCTTATTGATCGCTGTCGTATGCGTCAAAAATAATTTCACTTTCCTAAAGTATATGATAAGAAAGAGTTTGTTTCCACAGAGAGGCAATTGTAGTTATTATGTAATCAATTTCCTAAAGTAACCACTTGGGGGAATTTCTGATTTTTATGTAAGCAATAAAAGTAAATCAAAAACAAAATAAATTGTAGAAAGTTATCAATGAGAGAAAGATATTGGTCAAGGAATTCGTCTTCAATCTTAGACATGTGCTTGCATATATGATTAGAATTACAATTTAATCTCTTTTATTATCAAAAGCCTAGAGAATCAAGAGAGCACGATAATCTATTAATTTCCTAAGTTCATCAACACACACATTAGAGCTGCGTATGTGAATTCTACCTAAAGAATAACCTAACGCCTTGCGCTAATTAAGTTCAATTCCTAGGAGCATTAAGTTTCAGAAATAGGCTAATCAATGCAATTGTCATACATTGCGCATAACAATTCGGACAATGGTAAAACTCTACATATGATTACGAGAGTGTATCACTACAAACCGTAAACATATTATGCTACTTGTATTCGGGGTTATCGCTCGATGAAAAACCCTGAAATAGCTATGGACAAGGATGCAAGTTCAATTAATTGGCCACTTAACTAACCAAACATCTAAGTCCTATCACAATACATCAATCATGTGATTATTAAAACAGTAGAGATTTAAACGGTAATCAAGAGAGAAAACTAATACATAACTCAAGCATAAGTTTTAGAAATAGGACTACATCCTTAACCAAAAATATTAAATTAGCTACTCATAGCTATGGAGTTCATCACAAAAATATGAATTGAATAAAGAAGAAGATGAACAAAAGCAAACCCTAGTAGCGTAAACAAAAGCGGCTCTCTCCTTAGCTTCCAAGAATAAAAAACGTGATCCCAAAAGTTGTAAAAGTTAAAAGTCTTCTTTTTATAGCTTTTCCTCTCTTCCAAAATTAGGTCAAGTCTCAAAAGTCCAATAGATAGAAGTCCACCAAGCCCATATGTGAGAAAAACCCATGTAGAAAATATGGCCCAAAAAACTGTCGCCGGAAAACTGGTATTATGGCCGGAAATCGGCCGGAGAAGTGACCGGAAAATATCTCAGGTGACCGGCAAAGTCCACCCGGTCACCGATCAACGATTCAAATCGGTCAGGTCAAGTCAGTCGAGTCACTGAGTCAAACCGGGTCAAGCACCGAGTCAGATGACTTAACTCAGTGATGTCATCAGGTGAGTCAGGATCATGAGTCAGAACCAAGTCAGCTGTTTCGGTGAGCTAACTGGGCTGACTTGTCAGGCCATTGCACAGGCCAGAGCTGTGTTGCGCCATCCTCTTGCATTAACTTGGCTCTGTTGCTTCAATAGCAGCCACAACTCCATCGACTGCAAAACCCGTTTACATCTCAATACCACTGTCTTTGTCTCAGACCATAATGCCTCCATTCTCAGCTCAACCACCTCTTCTCATTACCAGCAACATCTGCATCACCAGTTATAGCTGCACACTTACTCAACACAATCTGCAAGTTCAATTCCACCACTACATTCTCATTGAACTCAGCCACTGACAAAACCGCCAGCTTCAATTCATTTACAATTCTGCATTTCCTATATCATCATGCCTTGCACCACCTATGGACAACATTAGTTCCCTGTAATACAACAACATCCATTCTGCATCATTTCCATCTTCTCCATTAACTGAACCCCAGCAACAACAACTTGCTCCTTCGTTTGCTTTCTTCATTGCAACAGCAGCTGCAACTCAACTCAAACCGCAGACTTGCTACTTGTCTTTCACAGACACTGCACCTTCATTTCACCAATCACTCAGCTCACTAAACTACAACACCTTCTGCTCTCGGCAATACCAATTCAGATATCACCAACAAACCATGAACTTAGCACCCTCAAGTGTAACCACAGCTTCAGGCTACTTGCGACTGCAAACTCAAACAACCGTATGCTCAGTATATCTCAGCTTCACATCACCTGGCACCAGAATCTCCTCCTGCAGCTCCATCAATACCATTTCAGTTTTCCCTGTAATGCACACTAGACCACAGACTACCAATTCTCAATGCAACACATACATCCTTTCCTTGCTTAGCCTGCAATGCTCCAATGCCTCCAAGTCCTTTACATCTGCTCAAATGCCTGCAATTCTTACTCCTCCTCCATTGCATTATTGACCCTTGTGACATCCATTTCTGCATCATCCCATCTTCCTTGTAATATCAGTTACAAAGATACATGAGCACCAACCCTCGACAGCAGCATCACCAACTCACTGCACGCAACTTCATAGTCCATCCACCTACAATTCCCTTGAACCTAAAACATACATGTAATTTACTTCCACAACATCAGCTTGTCTTCCATCTACCTGTTGTTCATACACTCAGGCCACATTTCAGTTCAATCAGCAAAATCACTTGCAATACAATTCAGCTCAACTCTCAGCTCAAACCATCTTTGCACTCTGCCAGTTCCAGTTTTGCAACACAAACTCATTCTCCATACTCGACTCCAGCACCAAGACAATTTCGCCATTCCTTGTACCACCTTGAGTCAGTTCAGATCCATCTTCTTCTTGCTTAACCTCCTCAAGGCAGCAGCTTCTTCATCCCTTGTTCTTGCAGCAACTCATTTCAATTTCTGCCGCAATAATCACCAGTTTGCACCACCTGCAACATAGCTCCATCTGTAGCATCTACACTCAAATTCAAGTCAAGATACGACCCATTCAATCACCCAAATCTCCTTGAAGCAGCACCACATCTCATTTCTTCTCTCCAATCGAACCCACAATCGACATCATCAAATTCCCATCTCAATAAAGACAGCTTCAATTCAGGCTTCTCCTCTCTTTTGTCTTTCACTCTAATCCCATGAATATCAGCATCACAGCAAAACCCTAACCTCAAAATCATGTCAACTGTTCTTCACTCCCGATGAAATTACTCAGCAGAAACCCAATCCCTGATCAAATCGACGACAGCAACAAAACCTCCATCAACCTCTCAAGTTCTTCATTAAATTTCGAGTTCCATCTCAATCTGAGAACCCTAATTGTTCACCATTGATTAAGCTCATTCTTCTTGTCCTCTGTTTTATTTCACCAAATTAATAGAACCCATCATTTCTTCAGTCTTCTTCCTGAATTTTCCCTCCTAATTTCTCGATCTCTCTGTAGTTCTCTCGTCTCTGAACTCCATGGCCGCCTCTCTCCGTTTCAGACGGAAGAAGAGGAATAAAAACTGATGATAAGAAGAAATAATTTCTTCTCGTATTTTTAGATCATGTGTAGGAATATAAATTGATACAGGCACCCAGCTTTCGGATGTAGGCCACCGCCAGTGACAATATTTTCCATTCTCTCACTAGGTTCGTGGCCGATGGTTCGGCTCGGCTAACAAATTCCACAGCTCTGATACGCTTCAAACGCTCGTAGCTTCTTCATACGATGTCAAAATGATCTCATTCTTTCGCCACTGGCTCTTTTCGTTGTCTCCAAGATGATGAGAAGAGTTTCTGGATTTGAGGTAGTTCCACTTCCTTTTTGCTCCAATGACTCCAGAGTACCTAAACACTCAAAAGTAAACATAAGACACATAATTCACACGAAAACATACCAAAGAAAGCATAAACTATAGATAATAATTAAGGTGTTTATAACACCTATCTCTTATTTAAAAGATTCTTAATTTATTTCGGCACATGATCTCCTTGAGTACTAAGGAATATCTTTAGACAATAAATGATAAGAATTAATGTACGTGTTCAAAGTATGTTGACATCTCTTCACTGTAAATCCTTATTCATATTTACATGGATTTACATTCTTGGAATCGGTTATACCACACTTCCAATCAAGTTTAGAATTGGTTCACCTGTATTCCAAGATAACTATGTGATTGATCAAATATCAAATCACATATTTGGGTTTAATCGGCTCTACCAATCACTAGGATCGGTTATACCTCAATATGGAAATACTTGTGATCAGTCACATGAGTTACCAGGACCGGTTACATCAGTTACCAGGATCGATTACATCAGTTACCAGGACCGGTTACCATATTCCCATGGTATTGCTTGTGATCGGTCACACCAATTACCAAGATCGGTTACACCAATTACCAGGACCGGTTACCAATTATAGGGATCGATTACACAACACTCTATGATCGTTCACACCAATTACAAATATCGATCATACCATCTCATGTTGATTACTTAGGATCGGTTACACCAATTAATAAAAACTAGTCATACCAAATCATAAGTCAGGCATCGTGATTAGTTATACAAAGATACATAACAAAGTTACGATCGGTTATACTATCTCACACATATTGGTAATCCAAATATTTGTAATGATAGCCATACTAATAAGCCTAATGATTTCCCTTTCGATTCACAAAACAAGTTCATGAATGTACTTCCTTTAAGTGAATGTAAAATATTATTTCCTAGGATGAAATCTTCACCATAACCCATTCACATAATCATATATACAAGATTATGTCGACGTCATATCTACGAAGTTCAAAAGATAAGCGTTATACTTCGTAGTCTAATTCCCTAATATTGTGATCATACAAATATGACCATGTCACATCACTAGAGTATTATACAATATGTATAGTATATACAACTTCACAGTTATGTTTTCAATATAGCACGACTTGAAAGATACGCTAGGAATGAAACAGTTCAAGTCAATATTACTAACCTAAAGTGGAAGGATTGTAGGATCAGAATATCGCAACACCAACGCCCTTGCGAAATCCATAAACGACACATTGCGAAGATATCGCAGACGAATAATATAAATGACGCAACGGATGACGACAGCCAGAACACGAGAAAGACGTGAAGACCTAGCGAGATTTAGGAGTGTTGCAGGTTTTATATTTGTACATTTGCGAGAATGTCGCAAGTCAGATCCGAAAATAAGGGATAATTTAGATGTCATCCATTATGTAATGTCCTATATAAAGAGCTGAATATGCTTATGAAAAGTGGGGTATCTTTTGAGAGAGTGGAGAGAAATTTTAGAGGAGAGAGAAAGTCTAGAGTAGCAATAACATTCTTGATTTCACTTCCTTCTTGTAAAATTTCTAACTCAATTAATAAAGAGATTGGTTATTGATCTTAAATATGTGTTAGATATTATGAATTCTTGTGAGGTGTGTATTGTAGGATTTTCTGCAATTACATATGGCGCTAGAAACAGGGACTGAAGATTAAAGATTGGAGATTGTTGTTAAAAGTGTTCACATTAAGAAGATGATTGATAAATTGGTTAATGTAGAGAAAATAAAAATCAAGGAACGTAATAGAAAGTTGGAATGTAGTTTGATTACAAAAACGATGATTAATGAATTTCATGAAAATATCAGAGGGAGAATACATAAACGAGATTTTGAAGGAAAGAAAATCGTAACAACAGAGAAAGCGTCACCTATGAAAGAATGGGAAAAACAGAAGATTACATTCACAACATCGGAGATATCAAGAGAAAGTTTAAACCACACGTCTCCTTTGGTAATCACAGTAACCACGCGGAAAGAAAAAGAAAAAGAAAAATCAGCAAAAATTATGGAAGAATGGGCGGTAAACAGAACTCTAGTTGATACGGGGAGTTCGGCGAATATAATCTTTTACCATGCATACAGAGGAATGGGATACAAAGATGAAGAGATGTCTCCTTAAACTTATCATATTCATGGCTTTGGTGAATCTATAACAAAACCAAAAGGAGAAATAGAGGTGCGAATTTTGCTGGGAGATATTGAAACACAAATGACATTATGCGTAGTGGATATGGAATCACCATACAACATGCTGTTGGGAAGGCCATGGATTCATGCGATTAAAGTCGTGGCATCAACATTACATCAATGCATCAAATTTCCTATGCCAAGTGGGATTGGTGAAATTAGAGGGGAAACCGATAAAGCGAAATTATGCTATCAAATTGAAGTAAAACAATATGAAGGACGTGCAAAGAAGCGAAAAGATCGCAGAAAATTGGCGAAGGAAGCAAAGAAAGAAGAGGAATTTAGAGCTTATATGATAAGAGCAGAGGAAGGAAAAGGGATACCTAGCGAAATTTTGGAAGAAGGAACTGAGCTTGCGAAGGAGATAAAGAACCTACACCTATGGGAGAACCTAAGGCCAGTTACACTGCGGCAGAACCAACGAAGGAAGTGAATGTCGGGACCGAAGAAGAACCAAAAATACTAAAAATTGGGACCAAGATGGAAGCAGATGAAGAAGAAAAAACTATTGGTCTGTTGCGAGAATTTAAGGATATTTTCGCATGGAACATGGATGAGGTGTCGGGGATAGACCCACTTGTGGCATGCCACAGATTGGAAATTGACAAAAACGTAAGGCCATTCAAACAAAGAATCAGAAAAATCGCGACAACGTATCATCCTCAAATAGAAGAAGAGTTGCAGAAGATGCTTGATGCAGGGATTATAAGACAAGCAAAATATCCAGAGTGGATAGCAAATATGGTCGTAGTACCAAAGAAGAAGAAAGGGATAAGAATTTGCATAGATTTTACTGATTTAAATAAAGCGTGTCCGAAGGATAGTTTTCCATTACTAGATATTCCACAAATGGTCGAATCAGCAGCAGGAAATGATAGAATATCTTCTCTAGACGGATATAAAGGGTACAATCAAATTCCTCTCGCTGAAGAAGATCGGGAGCATCTTGCTTTTTCGCTCCCGAGAGGGTTATATTGTTACACAAAAATGCCATTTGGTTTGCGAAATCTTTGGAGCAACATACCAAAGGATGGTAGAAAAGGTGTTTGCGAAGTGGATACACAAAACATTGGAAGTATATGTAGATGATATGCTAATAAAAAGTAAAGAAGCAAAAAATCATGTCCAAGATCTGAGAGAATTTTTTGAGCAAATGAGACATTTTAACATCAAGGTAAATCCAGAAAAATGTATTTTTGGGGTGGCATCGGGAATTTTTTTAGGTTATATTGTATCCAAAGAAGGAATACAAGTTGATCCAGAGAAAGTACAAGAAGTTCGCAACATGCCAACACCGGCGACGGTAAAAGATGTACAAAAGTTAAATGGACTCTTAGCTTCGCTGGGAAGGTTCATTTCGCGATCATCAGATAAGTGTAAGCATTTCTTCTAAATACTCAAAAAGGGGGCGAAGTTTAGATGGACAGACGATTACGAGAAAGCTTTTCAAGGAATAAAAGAACATCTGACGAACATATCTATTTCGCAAAAGGCAGAACCGGGAGAAGAATTATTAATCTATCTTGCGACAACTTCGCATGCATTAAGTGTTGTGTTATTGCGAGTAGATGCAGGAGTTGAAAAACCAATCTATTACATCAGCAAAACATTCAATGCAGCAGAGAAAAATTATTCAAAGATTGAAAAACTAATTTTGGCATTAGTTTATGCAGCATTTAAACTTCGAAGATACTTTCAGGCGCATGAAATAAGAGTACTGACAAAAATACCAATCGAGTCAGTAATGAAAAATTCAAAAAGATCAGGCAGAGTCGAGAGATGGAATGCACAGATAGGACATTTCAAAATCAAATATGAAATACTATCTTCACCAAAATCGCAAGTTGTTGCAGATTTCTTAGCAGAATTTCCTTTAGAAGATGATGAAGCAGTGAAATAAATGATGGATATAAAAGAAGAACATGGGAATCCAAGAGATCTGTTAACAGAGCCAAATAGATGGGAAATATTGGTGGATGGATCATCAAATGGGGAAGGTAATGGAGTTGGAATTGTTTGGATTTCTCCAGAGGGCAACAAAATGGCTTTTTCCTTCGTATTGGAGTTTGCATCCACTAATAATGAGACAGAATATGAGGCTGCGATACATGCCCTGAAATTCGCAATAGAAATGAAGTTGGAAAATGTAAGAATTACCAGCGATTCGCAACTAGTCATTTGTCAAATAAAAGGAGAATATACTACAAATGAGTCATCCATGAAGAAATACAAAAAACTTGTTTAGGAATTATCAGCGAGAATCCCAAAAATTAAATGGAGACATATATCAAGAAAAGACAACAGACTCGCAGATGCCTTTGCTTTTATCTCAAGTATGATGACGACACCCAGTGCTAGATGCATAAAGATACAAACACTTTTATCACCATCAATCAATAAAGAAGAAGAAGAAGAGGTAGATGTAATGATAATAGAAGATGGAGAACAAATACCTAGTATTGAAGATTGGAAAGCAGAACTTCATGCATACCTGAAGAGAGGAGAAATACCAAGAAATAGATTGGAGGCGCACAAATTAAAAAGCCGTGCAACAAATTATTAACTAAGGGATGGGATATTGTATCGGAGATCTTTTAATGGACCTTCACTCAGATGTTTAACACGAAAAGAAGGAGAAGAAGTACTAAAAATGTTACATAGCGAGGATGCTGGCAATCACAATGGTGGAAGATCTTTGGCATACAAAGCGAAGATGCAAGGTTATTACTGGCCATTTATGCACGAGGATGCGAAGCAAATATCAAGGCGTTGCGAAGACTGTCAAAGACACAGAAAGAAAATAGATGCACCAGGAGCACCATTAACATCTTCAACAAGTGTATGGCCTTTTGGAAAATGGGGTTTAGACATTGTGGGACCATTTTTACCAGGAACGGGGCAGAGAAGGTATTTGATTGTCGCTACAGACTATTTCACAAAATGGGCTGAAGTAAAGGCAGTACAACATATTCGCGATAAAGATGTTTTTACATTCATATTTGAGAATATCATCTGCAGATTTGGAATCCCCCCACAGTTGGTGTCCGACAATGGGAAACAGTTTGAGGGAAAAAATATAGAACTGTTACTTAATGTATTTAAGATAAAATGTGGAAAGTCAACTCCTTTGTACCCTCAGGCCAATGGACAGGCAGAAGCAACAAATAAAACAATCGCAGATATATTAAAGAAGAAATTAGAAGGACATAATAGAGCATGGTGTGAACAAGTGCATAATGCAGTATGGGCTTACAATACAACTAGGCGAGAAGCTACGGGAATGTCACTTTTCTGTTTAACATATGTAGTTGAGGCTGTACTACCAACAGAAGTTATTATTCCAACAACAAAGAAAGAAGCTTGGGAGAAAAATCTTAGTGCGAGTAATATTTTAATCAAACTAGATAAATTAGAAGAAAAAAGAGAAAGAGCTCTACAGTATATGGAGAATTACCAACGAAGATTAGCCAGAGAATATAATAAACGTGTTAAGACACGCGAATTTCAACCATGTGATTTGGTACTGAGAGAAACACCAGTATATCAGCGAGAAAGTGGTGGCAAGCTTGCGAAAAAATGGGATGAACCTTATATCATTAAGGAGATAGTTGGAACATGGGCATATAGATTGATGGATCCTGAGGGTAAATATGTGGGCCACAGATTGGATAGACCATGGAATAGGTTATACTTGAAGAGATATTACCCGTAAAAGATTGTGGGAAAGGATTAGACTGCGAAGTAATGTATGATTGAACCGAAATGAATTTATATGAAAATTTTGCGAAAGAATCATTGCGAGATTGCACAAAATAAAGAAAGAACATGCGAAAATCTCGCACAGAAAATAACAAGAGATAATCAAAAATCAATGACATATCAGAAAGGGGCACACCTGCTATGGCATACACCCTAGTTCGCGAAATCAAAATTTCGCAAGAGGCAAATGTAAGACCTAAATTACGTCATAAAAGGGGGAACCTGTTAACATGGCTCGGGGAAAAGGTTACACCACCCCGGAACCTGAGTCATGGAGAATTGGGGTCAATAAAGCCCATCCAGGGGAGATACCTTGGATTTTCAATCTAAGCTTAAGACTTAGGTTGGACGATCGAGGGTCTCTTATAAGGAGTCAGCATATGACCAAGGCGCCGAGGTACACGGTTGAGCCAAGAGTGCCTGGGGCATTTGAAGTGTCTCGGCCATTCTTGGCAAGTCTCAGCATATGCTGTACTCGACCCGAAGAAAACTCCACTTAGGGTGCAGTCTCGTAACCATAAGCCATATAGGCAAAAGGGATAAGAGGCTGCGAAAACAACTAGTTGTTGTTAAGACCGGATGGGGGGAGCTAGCCTTGTATGGCAGAAGTACGCCTCCTTGAAGGGGCAACCATGGATATGATAAGGGCGGCACCCTCCATTAGGGAGCTGATAAGTGTCTTAAGACGCAAATGTCATGAGGCTTTATTTTCGCAAGAAAATTTAGACTTGTCATATTTGTGCGACAATCCTGAAGAGGCAATAATACAAAAAATAAAGATAAGACGAGATCAATGGGTCAGTACATGAAAGTGTAAGGACGTCCTGCGATTTCGTCGCAAGACGACAATGTCATGAGGCTTTATTTTCGCAAGGATTTTTAGGCCTGTCATATTGTCGCAACAAAACTATCCTGCAGAGGCAACAATACTAAAGAAATGATAAGGCAAAATCAAGGGTTCATTACATGAAAGTGTAAAGACGTCCTGTGATTTTGTCGCAATGACAAGGGGTGGCACAATAAGACCTTTAACTAGGAAGGCAAAATAAGACCACCTGATTTAATAACAAATTTATAAAAACTAATTATCATTTATGCAGGTCATCCCTCACAAGAAAGATAATGAGAGGCAGTATGGGAATTGTTCAACAATGGACATTATCTTTCTCGCAAATAAACACAATAATAAAGAAATAAGTGCACCTCAGAGAGGACTGAAATACATCATATGCAAGAAGTTGTGTAGATGAAGAGGTTCAAAGAAATAAAATTACAAAAGAAGTTCAACTCTCAACATCAGCTTTTTCGCAAGAAGGAGATAATGGACATTCTTCATTAATTTTTTCACTCTCGCTAGCTTTCTCGATCTCGCCAGCTTTCCCAGCTTCGCCAGTTCTTCCTTAATTTTGGTTTGTTTCAATTTCTCCTCCATCTGGATTATTATCAACACCTTCATCATTTGGAAGAGTTTCTTTTTCATTTGCGAAATCTTCGCCACTTTCATAATAATAATCGCTGTCCGGAGTACTAGGGACTTCATCATCATCTACTTCCAAAGGCTCGATGGATACAGGGGAAAGAGATCTGGATAATAAAATTTCATTCACAATAACTTCATCCCTAAGATGAACTTGTCGAAGAAGTGCCTTCTGATGATTCCTACTTTGGATATCTTTGGAGTAAGAGAGATAGTCAAGTCTTCTTTCTGCCCGATCGCGAGAACGAGCAAGAGAAGTAGCAAGTACTGCATTTTCTTTACGAATCTTGGCATAGTTAGATTCCAAAGTAGAAATGGAGGACGAAGATCTTTCTCAGATTCTGCAAAAACAAAGAATAAAGAAAATCATATAGGCGAAAGATTCGCAAGGAAGAGGTAATAAAAAGACTCAACAAAGGAAAAATGGTCGAGGCAGTCAAATTTCATGACTACCTTCCTTTTGCGAGATAAGATATTGAGTTAAAGCCAGGCAACTGTTCTCCAAGTGATCCATGGCATTGTCAAACTTATCACCAACCAAGCCTTTCAACCGAGATCGCAAATTTCTTTCATTAGAAATAAGTAAGGTGTTTTGCTTCGCAAGAGAGGAATATGATTCTTCTAACTTGGAATATTGATCCTTGAGTTGACTTGTTTTTATGCTTAGAGTTATTCTACCTTGAATAAGTTTATCTCTCTCCGCAGAAGATGATTTTGTTACTTCTTTGAGTTTATTTCTCAATGAGCTGAGAGATCGTTCTTGATCATTACATAGTTTTTGGCAAATGCTAAGTTCTTGCGAAGAAATCACCACCTTATTCAAAAGAACTCGTTTCTCCTGAGATAGGGTTTGATTCTCATCTGATAAAGTTTCCAACTCCAGATTAGTTTTAGTCAAAAAGTAAGAGAGGCGAGACAATTCATTACTTAATAAATTTTGCTTTTGGACTAATTGAGCATTCTACTTGGTAAGGTTATCTATTTGATCAACAGAATACGTATGAAGAT
Organism: Papaver armeniacum; assembly: GCA_023531295.1. Classification (NCBI taxonomy): domain Eukaryota; kingdom Viridiplantae; phylum Streptophyta; class Magnoliopsida; order Ranunculales; family Papaveraceae; genus Papaver; species Papaver armeniacum. The sequence goes on from JAJJWW010018374.1 coordinate 51,992, forward strand.
TATCTAATTGGTTATATTGATCCATCCAAGCATCCCTATCCATGCGGGCTTCCTCAGCGACGGATTCAGATTGATATATCTCCATTTTTCGTTTCTGGTTTAGAGCTTAAAATGGAGTAGAAATTAAAAAAAATTAAAAAAATTAAAAAAAATTCACCTTTTAGTTCCTCATTCTTCCTGCGAAGATTATCACGATCCAGCGAAACGTTTTGAAGCTTTTGATTCTCAAGATGAAGAGTGTCACATTTCAAGGTCATAGATTGGAGGTTATTTTTCAAAGCTTCAATTTCCTTCTCCAAAGATGTTTGCGAAACCATTCTATCAGAGCCAAAATATTTACTTGCAACCTCGCAAACACCAAATTTGATAGGATCAGTGGAAGCTTTCTTGACATCATCGAGAAGAGCAGATAAAACCTTGAAAGCAATATCCATCCCTTCTAAATTTTCTTTAGTAAAAGGGAAAGTTTCAGATGATGAAGCGATGATGGCAGAACATGGGAGAGTTGAATCATCTTTTGCCATAGGTATGTCATCGGAAGACGAGATTTGATGAGGATTAATGACTGGGGTTGAGTCAATGTTAAGAGAAGAGGCATGGACAGTAGAAGAAGAAAAGGTTTCATTCACAACAGGGTTATTGTCAGGACTTTCATTATTTGGAAGATTAGTTATAGGGGATGAATCTGCAGCGACATTTTCGCAAATAAGAAGAAGGGATTCCGCCTGCGAAGATGTCGCAGGAGGTGTTTTTGAAAGTTTAAACAAAGGAAATGAAACAGCTGTTTCAACATTTTTAGGATGGCGAGGTTTTTTGGGGGGCCTCTCAACATTTGCATCACCCTGCGAATTACAAATTATATAAGAAACAGAGGCAACAATATTGTTATTAAAATAATAAGTGTTTCTTAATACCTTGCTATTCGCAGGCTTTCTTTTGTTCACAACGAGTTTTTGCTGCGAACTCTTGGGAATATTAGGGTTTTGGATTGTAAACTTGGTGCTGGAAGTGTTTTTCTTTGAAAGCAGAAACTAGTATGGGAATTATCTAAAGATGAACAATATCAAATAAAATAACTTGAGAGAAAATCAATTTTAAGAAGATCGGTTTTCAACAAAATAAACAAACCTTGATGGCTCCATGGGAACGATGAGCGAGAAAGATGAAGAGGATTTATGAAAAGATGAACAGTGAAAAAGTTGCAGACGACAAAAAGAAGATTTACAGATGAAAAGGACGAAGTAAAAGAAAGAAGACATTTTTACGATGGATCTCTTCTTAAATAGACAAAAAATGATGACCGGTTAGCATTTAAAATGCCGGTGAAAAAGGGAAAATTTAACACGTGTAAACGGTTATGCTTAATTTACGGAATCTTGTCGGCAGAAAGGAATGGACAACTGCGGAATTTTGAAAACATTAGTTCTCATGACATTCTCTCCTTCGCAGAGAAGACATGAGAAGAGGCAAGATGTAGGATCAGAATATCGCAACACCAACGCCCTTGCGAAATCCATAAACGACACATTGCGAAGATATCGCAGACGAATAATATAAATGACGCAATGGATGACGACAGCCAGAACACGAGAAAGACGTGAAGACCTAGCGAGATTTAGGAGTGTTGCGAGGTTTTACATTTGTACATTTGCGAGAATGTCGCAAGTCAGATCCGAAAATAAGGGATAACTTAGCTGTCATCCATTATGTAATGTCCTATATAAAGAGCAGAATAGGCTTATGAAAAGTGGGGGATCTTTTGAGAGAGTGGAGAGAAATTTTAGAGGAGAGAGAAAGTCTAGAGTAGCAATAACATTCTTGATTTCACTTCCTTCTTGTAAAATTTCTAACTCAATTAATAAAGAGATTGGTTATTGATCTTAAATATGTGTTAGATATTATGAATTCTTGTGAGGTGTGTATTGTAGGATTTCCTGCAATTACAAGGATGATGTCGTGATTGTAGTTCGCTACTTCTTCACATTCTTCAGGTCTTCGGAGTAATACTTGTATGTCTCAACATTCCTAGACTTTCTAGTTTAACCTAAACGAAATTGACTCTAGTATATAATCAAGCGACTTTAGATGAGTTTTGACAAACTAAAATATGACAACCAAACTTGACATACCAACGCATGGTGAGTTCAACTGAGCTATGATATAACAATCTCCTCCCTTTGTCAATTTTAGTGACAAAAATCCTATTACATATGGATAAACAAATTACATAAGAATTCATTTTACATACGCTTGATTCCAAGTTTCAACAGCACAATAACCTGCATATATTCAATCAATAAATGTCGTTGTTGACATTTGAATAACAAAAGCTTTTGCACCCCCTAAAGGTAAGCTAGGTAAATATTCAAACCGAACATCTTTGTTATTCCCTTTTTTGTAGTCAGAAATACTACAACAACAATATGATATGTTCCCACCCCCTTAGTCAATGCTTTACCCTTTCGTTAGATATAACGTTTAAGCACAATTGTCCTTTCCTTAGTGATTGCAAATCACTTGTTTACTCCATATATTTCTCCCCCTTTTTTGTCACAAAATGACAAAGGTTCGAGCAAATAAAGGACAAACCGAAAGAATCTTACAAATCTAAAATACTTGTAAACAACCTATAAGAGTTAAGCACGAAGGTTTCACATACCACTTTAGATAACCAATATTAAAACCGAAACTACAAATAATTTAGTTTTAATATGTTATCAAGGAAACAATTGCCCGAATAAATTTTCCCTAATAATTTAACAATTCGACTAAGAAACTTAATTCCCTTATTAAACCGATTGCGTATATGCAATCGCTTATTTCGATAAGACCTAAATAAAGATCAGAATTAACTTTATTTCTCTCATCGGGCTCTAATTATTCAGACAATAACTTAGACCTTTCCCTTTAGACAAGATTCATACTAGGATAGTTAACTAGTTTTTCTTGTCAAGGCATTCGATTAGACTTGAATAACCGAATCCTCCAATTTGATAAATCTAACTAAGATCAGAATTAACTTAGTTTTTCTTATCCGGAATCGATTTGGACTAAACAAATGATCCCGTATTTTGTTAAGCCATAAACAATACATACAAACCAAAATAAATTGACTTGCACAATTATTTTCTTAACCGGAAGCAATTGAAACAAACATAGACATTATAGTACCACAATCGCACCGAATTTCGTTAAGCAAAAATACTTGATACCCAACAATAAAGAAGATACCAAACAATAAGCCAAATAAATTGACACCTTTTTTCTTAACCGGAAACAATTGAATCATACTCACACACACATCCATACACAATAATAGAACATATCAATTGTACCGAAATTTTGTTAAGCAAGAGCAAAATATATACAATATAAACATGATTTTCTTAAACAGGAAAACGATTAACTAATATGAAAATGCGGGGGTACAACAACCACACCCAACAATTCGTTTGGCAATATGAGAGGACTTACTCCAATATACTTTAAAGAGAATCAACTAGATAGTCAGACTCAATCTTTAGAAAAGTATATCAAAGAGTTTATATCTCTATCTCTCAATTCAATCTGCAATCAGCAAATAGAAATTTGCGAGCCCGATTGAATATAAGAGTAGCAACTTGAACGGTACCAAAGACCAATGTTCAAGGATCAATCAATTTCAACCAACAACCAAAGGTTGAATTTCCTAATTGATCGATAAAATGCACAACCTGTGATATTTCAATTATATAACAAAATATAATGCGGAAAAGAAATAACACAGACACCAGAATTTTGTTAACGAGGAAAACCGCAAATGCAGGAAAAACCCCGGGACCTAGTCCAGCTTTAAACACCACACTGTATTAAGCCGCGACAGACACTAGCCTACTACCAATGAACTTCAGACTGGACTATAGTTGAACCCTAATCAATCTCACACTGATTCAAGGTACAGTTGCGTTCCTTACGGCTCTGATCCCAGCAAGATACTACGCACTTGATTCCCTTAGCTGATCTCACCCACAACTAAGAGTTGCTACGACCCAAAGTCGAAGACTTGATAAACAAATCTGTCTCACACAGAAAAGTCTATTTGAATAGATAAATCTGTCTCCCACAGAAATACCTATGAGTTTTGTTCCGTCTTTTGATAAATCAAGGTGAACATGAACCAATTGATAAACCGGTCTTATATTCCCGAAGAACAACCTAGTATTATCAATCACCTCACAATAATCTAAATCGTATGGAAGCGAAACTAGATATTGTGGAATCACAAACGATGAGACGAAGGTGTTTGTGATTACTTTTTATCTTGCCTATCGGAGATTAAATCTCGAGCAAATCTTAGAGAAGATAGTACTCAGACGATAGAATCGGGCAAGATCAGAACATGCAACTACAGAGAAAATAGTTGGGTTTGGCTTCATAATCCCAATGAAGTCTTCAAGTCGTTAACCTACAAGGTCTCGAGAGAAACCTAAGGTTAAAGGAGAATCGACTCTAGCTATGCAACTAGTAACACACAGAAGTGTGGGGATTAGGTTTCCCAGTTGCTAGAGTTCTCCTTTATATAGTTTTCAAATCAGGATTTGGAATCTAAGTTACCTTGGTAACAATGCATTCAATATTCACTGTTAGATGAAAAACCTGATTCAACCAAGCTAATATCTTTCAACTGTTAGATCGAACTTAGATTGTTACACACAAATGAAATGTACCTTCATTTAGGTTTATGTAATCGTACCTAAACGTGTACACCATGTTGGCTCAACAATAGTTAACCGAAGTTAGCCATATGAACACTCTCATATCAACCTTATTCATCTTAACCATAACTAGTTCAAATGACTCAAATGAAACTAGTTAAAGAGTTGTTCAATTGCTATATTCTCATAGAAGTATACAAGAACACAATTGAAGCAAAATCGGTTTGATTCACTCGAATCAATTCATGAACATTATAGCCACGGTTTGCAAAGATTGCATTCCTTATTATATAAATGTTTAAGTTCATGTACACAACCGATTTTAGAACTTTAACCTTCAAGTATGCAAACGGGCACGCATACTTGAAATACCCGGACCAAGATTGGGTTTCGCCAGTACGCAAACGGGTACGCGTACTTCCAATCCCAGCAGAAATATTCAGACATGAACCTTACGCCAGTACGCGAACGGGTGCGCATACTTAGGTTCCCGGATTTCTCAAGCCAACAGGTACGCGTACGGGTACACATACTATGGTTCCAAGACATGGATTACATATCCAATAATGGTTAAGTGTTCTAAACTCTTATTTCAATCATTGAAACTTTCTTAGAGGATGACAATAGCCGTTTTAACACACTATTAGCATCAAAGCAATTTTCAAGTTATTGAAATAATCATAACGAAACATTCCAAGTCTACACAAATGATTGTATCACAGAAACCATATAAGATGTTACTCGGCAATTTTCACATGATCATCTTTTGACTTGCGTCAAGAATATAAGATGAACTTGGTCGAAGAGAAAGCTTGCCAACACATATTCCGAGAAATATGTAAGCGAGTTAAACTCAGCTCGAAATCTCAAATGTGTATAATAGAAAACTATATCTTAACACGACTTATGTCTCAATATAGAAGATATTGTAGAAATAGACTTTCCAAGTGATAGATGAGTTTCAGTCTCCACATACCTTTTGTTGATGAAGTTCCACAAGCTCTCCTTAGTAGTTCTTCGTCTTCAAATGATGAACGCCGTGAAGTCTAAGGATCAACTACACAATCTATGTCCTAGTCAGAGACATCTATAAGTAGACTAGAAATCAAGAGTTATAGTTTTGATCACTAACATTGACAAACATGCTTGAGATAGCAACGCATGTGAGTTCGACCGAGCAGTGCTCTAAAATAATAGATTTGTTACCTCAAATTCCGCAGCCTCTTCTCCCCAGAAAGATGTATCATTAAGTGCAAGTTCAAATAAGAACTATCCCCCAGTATGTTTTCATTCTCTCGCAAGAACAAAAGAACAACAAAAAAGGAAACCTTTAACAGCGAAAGGTTGAATCGGTTTTAAGTAATGCGTGCCAATAGCAAAAGTTGAAAACCCGAAACACATATGTTACGCTAAACACAACTCATGTAAACATAAATTGATTCAACATATTGTGACTTTTCACATATGAGTTTCAATTGGAACACCTTATGATCCTTTGATAAAGCCTACCAACATGGGTTAGAACTTAATCCTGCTAAATCAAAAATCCACACAAACCATAAGGGTCACATTATATGAGATCGAATATTAAGGTTAATGAAAACCGAAATCAGACATCCCATAAACCGAATAGTTTTTTTTTTTTTTAAACTATTTCTATTTTGTGTAAACTCTAGTACTACAGAGTTTGAGTAGTCAATAATATGAGAAGATCATTAATTAACAAACAAACATCATACTATAACAGACTATTCCAACAAAATCCACAAACTAAGAAATTTTACAATATCTTAAAACATAAAGTTCAAAAGATAAACTACTCCTGAGATTGTACACAGAAGTTTCAACAATTTAAGAAATCTAGAGGCTTGAGCTGGTGTCACTCAGACCAAATTCATCTTCAGATTCTATGTCCTTGTAATCTTGAGCAATCATTGTGAGATCTGCAACTAGTTCTGGAAACTTGTTTGATACAAAGTTAACTTAACCCTGGAGACAATCATTCCTCCTACTAAGCCTTCGATAAAAGGTTTCAAGATCAAAATCTTGCTTAGGAGTATTAGAAGCAGCACTTGTACTTGCTTCAGCATGACTTTGTCCTATCATTCTATTGATAATAGAACGATTATGTGGTTTTGGTACAATTTTTTGAGAGTCATTGGCACCAATTTCAAAGACACTACAAATCCTAGTGATAAGACATGGAAAACCCATGCTTTTTCCACTATTCCAGATTCTTATCATCTGTCTGATAATAAAACCACAAACATCAAAGTTAGGAGTATAAATTACCATATGATAAATTAGTTCTGCCATGTCTTGACTCCACATCACCTTGTGCATTTTACTAGGTGCCAGATTGGGTACAACAAGTTTTCCAAAGAACTTGAGGTGTTCTGGAACTTCATTGATACAGAGACTATTTCCACTCCAGGTTTTTCCACCAAAAACCTCTGCAATTTGTTCTTTGTTGAAATCATTACTTCCAGGAATAAATGAATTTTCAAGACTGCAACCCAGAAGATAACCAACCACGCTTCTATTTACTTCGAAGCATCGTCTCCGAACCATAGTGAAGAATTTACATATTTTAGCGTCCATAGCATACATATTACCATAAAATTATGCAAGAAGGCTAGGAGACCCAGTATAGTTACCGGTGTGAATATCATCCCAATCGTCACGGCTGCGATACAGACTTACATATTCCGGAAGATCAACATGCACAAATTTCTTCTCAACAATAATCTTCTTATCATGAATTGATACGTATTTATCAAGGCAATCTTGATTAACAAAATAAACTTTGGAGTTGATATCGAAAATCATTGTTGGCAGAGAATCAATAGTTTTATCAGAGAAGATGAAATTTGGGGTACCTCTTTTATGGGTTTGATTTGAACCTTCTCCTCTAGTGAAATTCCTATTATGCATATTACTAGATTTTTTATAAGAACTTGTAAATTCGAACAAAAGTAGAAGAAAATTACAATTGGAATTCTCTGTTGATGTTCGAACTACTCCTTTCGAAGTGAAGTTGATGAAAATCGCAAGTACCCTTTGAAGATTGAGTGGGATTGAAACAAATTTTTATTTCGAATTCAAGAGAGAATCATAACTCCTTTTGATTTTCGATTTGGAGTCGAACTTTTCTCTTTCTTTCGGACTGTTCGAAAAAGAAAGAATGTGAGAAAAAATTTCAGTCTTCGTTTTTATCACCGAATAATGTGTCGGTTAAAAAACGGTTCCACATAGATCGGTTCGAACATTAGTCCATGAGTCTGAAATCCATTTTTCAAGTGGACTAGTTGGCCTATGTCCGAAAGTACTCATGGGCTTAGAAATTGTTGAAAATTCAATGAGAATTTTAGGTAATTCATCATTATTAGCCATTTTTTCTCTAGGTACAATATCAAGAGTATAAAACATAGTTTGGCTAACTTTGCATGTGTAAGTGGCGGTCCAGATTTATCTAGGGAAAAGATAAATCAACGGTGGTGGTTTGTTCAACTTAAATATCATAATTGCTTTATTATTATGTTCATTAATTGCACATAATAAATGATCTATTCATTATACAATATTTTATTAATTAGTGTTTCACTAATTGCTCATAATAAATGACTATTCATTTTTTAATTATAAATATCTCCTTAATTAATTTAATAATATTTATTTCCATTAATAAGTAATTTTGATAAATAATATCAATAGGGCGGAAAGATTAGTGGTGGTTAAGGGCGGAGCCAAGCACAATTATATTTATTTTTGTTCTTTTTATCCTAAAATGGGCTACAAAGTCCATTTTGCACGTTATCCAACTTGCCAAGAATTTTTTTCTCCATTTTGCACGTGAGTGTTGGTAAGTAGTGATGAACAATATTAATTTTATGTTGTCGTTACAACATCGATAACATCGTATTGTGGAAGATCTGGTTGGTTGTTTTTAACACTTTTAATAAAGGTAGGTACCATATATTTCAGGGATGATATCAAATCATACAAGATAATATTTTCATGATCGTTGTTGGATCACCCAAATGGTACCTTGTTATCTTTTGTACTATATATCGTATAAATGATGATTTTTTAATGTTAAAATAAAATTGTTTGCAATACAAAAGAGAATATATACACGGAAAAAAATAATGAAACTAATTAATTGACGACCTTTTGTTCAATCTAAACCTCATATATGGTGTTTGTGATTGAAAATTAGATTTACGTCCAACAACCTACATGAGGTAGGCGGCATTGATGGTGGCAGTGGCGGAGTCAAAAATTAACATTGAGGAGGCCTATTTTTTTTTTAAAAGAAACATGTAAACTTTGGTGGACTAAACCATAAATATAGATGGACAAAGTACTATTTATAAGATAAACTAAAAAATTTATGTAGTTATTAAAAATTTAAGAGGGTTAGAGCCAGGTTAGTCAGCCTTTGGCTTTGCCACTGGGTGGTGGTGGAGAAAAAAATGGTGTCATACGGTTTTGTGGTGGTGTCGAGTATTGGTGAGCAATAACATATTATATAGTATAAAACGTGGTTGATCATTCTAATGTTAAAATAAACTCGGTTAAAACACATGTCTATTTAAAAAAATTGCTGCAACTAATTGCCATGTTATGTAATAACTAAACGAACGACACGGATCAAGATCAGAACATATGAAATTATTTATACTCGAGTCATGCCGTTACGGCACGGGTTATATTCTAGATTTGTCTAGAGAGAATATAAATCTATGGTCATGGTTTGTTCAACTTAAATATTAATTAGTACTAGTTTTGCACCCGTGCGATGCACGAGTCTGTTTTTTTGGTTATGACATATTAGATCATGCTTTAAAATTGATTTTAATAAATCATAGATATAATTTATAAACATAGTCAAAATTTTATAATTTCACAAGAACTCATATATTTTAAAACGGAGGGAGTAAATTAAAACAAAGTTAGTTCATGACTTTAAAACTAACAAAATAATGAAAGAATAATAAGCAACCAATGAAATAATAAAAATAATTGAAGCATTGCCTTGAAGTGCCACATCTTCAAAGCATATGCAGTAGTGTCCTCGTAAATTGGTTAAAAGTTCTGTTGCTATGACTAAAATTTCAGTAATTTGTGATCTTGTTTTTTTATAATTTGTGCAGTAGGGTTCTATCATGTATTCTATCCGATTATAAATGGTAGAACCCTACGGCACAATTCAGTACAAATAATAATTTTTCCGGGTCCCCATGTGCTGCATTAATAGTCTGCTAGATTTATAAATTAATAAATTTTGAATTTCTTTATGTCCCATATTATATAAGTATAAATTAACAACTCTCTAATTTATTTATTAAATGAGTCGGACATTTGTGTGGTCCTCCTGGCCCAACCTTGAACACTCTAGGTTCCTTTGTTAAACTTGTCGAGAAAAGCATAAAAAAAAGGCTAGAATGGTGTAGTCCCCGTCATCGCTTTCATTTTGGGGCGATCTCGTAATTCTTAGCTTGTGAAGATGCGAACTAAATTTTTCTTAAAATTAATGAGATATCAAATTCCATTTTTTTATTAACAAATTAAAAGGGTTTTTTCATGTTGTTATTCATTATGCAATAAAAAGTTTTTAATACTTTTGCAATTATCATAACTTATTTACGTGAAGGTGACACTACACTTTCATCTTCAATCAGCACATCATCATCCTCCCTATTAGTCAACAAATATGAAACTGTATTTCCTCAAAAAAAAAGTTTAAGAGCATTAACTTGTATTTCAGTACAATAGTTCATTGGTTGGTCTTTTGAAAAATATATAACATCCTGATAAATTGATAATTTATTAAATGGATATATAATTTATAATTATTATTTTATTGATTTAATATCGAATTAAAAATGATGAATTTGGATGGTCCGGCCCGACATTATTAATTTATACGGATAATGTTGTATGTCTTTACTTCATCATCAGAAAAATCACCAATACAGTGATACATCATAATAATATAAAAAAATCATGTTCAACCTCTTTTTTTCCCAAACTAATTGTCCTCCCGTCCGTACTGTATGAGCTTATATGCAGCTAGCTAGGTGGTTTAATTTCTATGCACTTCATGTGATGTAGCCTAACAATTAGTGCAAATAAAGATCAGTAAGAACTCGTCGTGTTATACTGTTATAGTAGAAGCAGTGAATTCGTCTCTGACTCTAATGATGTAATTGTAAGAGGCTTTCCTTAAATATACCCATGCTTTTATTAATTATAACCCACAAAAATAAGTCATTAATCTAACCAAACAAATTCTTATAATTATTAATATAACCATAAAAATTATCCACAATTTTTATATATAGCTAAAATAAATTATCGAATCCCTAAATTGAAAATTCATAATAAAGTTAAATATATAATTTTCATGATTAAATTTTTATATATCTATGGTATAATTGATGTTTTTTGAGAATACTCAATTTAGTGTAATCATGGTTAAGAAAAAAGAACATCATGTGGATAATGGTGCTTATGGAGTTTTAGAAAATTAATTTTTGGAAAAGAATCAAAACCTTAGTTGATTTCATTTGGGTTTTCGATTGATATTGTTGTGAAATTTTTTTTTAGGCAATAATTAGAATATATAACTTCAGTCAATATTATTGTAATCATGATTTAGGAAAAATAACATCATTATAGAGAAAACGTGAAAAATTGGATTTATTTATTTTGGAGGAAAAGTAAGAACAATGAGAACAATAAGGAAAAAGTTGGGTTTATAATAATTTATAAGAATAATGAGAGAACAATTGGAAATAAATTGAAGTATAATTTAGTTTGGATCTAAAGAAAAATTAAGGTGTATGGAAAAATAGGATTATTAGTGCAAAAAATTAAGACGTGTTTGGTAACTTTGATTTTTCATTTTAACTTAAGCTTTTCGGGCTATAGTTAATAAAAGCGTCGGCTACACTTAAGAAAAGTCTTGTAAGAACTCATCGTGTTATTTGAGAAGCAATGACTTTGTCTCAGATGATGCAATTGTATGAACCACGTATCAGATATTGAGTCGGCACTATTGTTCTCAGCTACTTCTTAGAAAATTACTCTTGGTTCTCATTTTGTCATTACAAAAAGTTAAATAAGCAGGAATTTCCTAGGACTGGACTAATGAATTTTCAGTTTGGAGAGGGTATTGGAGAGGGTAGTAGTTAAGTGCCACAAAATTGAATTTGTTTAAATAAGAATTGAATTTAGTCCTAATTAATCTAGAATTTTTAAATCGACTACGTTGCGCTCTAATTATCTGTATTGGTCCTCAATCCTCTTGTCTAATGTTTATATCTACTATCGCTTTTAGTCGCAATGTAATTATTTTTTTCTTATTATTATTGAAAGAGGGAGATTTTCGTAATGAAATTCTTGTTTTTGGATACGATACTAATTGGTAATTATCACTGCAAGTAAAATTTGGAGTGAGGATGACTAAGTTGTACATTTTTCAAGCCAACATAGATGAATTGAGTTATTTGAAGATATGACACTTTACATTATCATCAAATTAAATCATACATACACATGTTCTTTATATGTTCTTTTAGAATAACAAAGTAACATATCTGGGCACTATGATTGGCTTTAATTGCATATTTCATATAATGGCAAGTCTTTAATGGTGATGGGATGGTAACTTGATAGGGGAATTGATAATTATTACACAATGCACTTCTTGGAGCACTACAGATTAGGCATTAAAACATTAATACCGTTAAGTTAGGACCAGTTTTTTTTTCTTCTCGGCATGCAGATTACCAGGCCTATGGTGAGTCGTCTTTATAATCTCGAGCAATAGAACTGCCGATTAGTAAGTAGCATAAAAGTAGTCGCACCGCACATGAAGCGAATCTCTAGAAAACGGACTACTGAGAAGGATACGCGAAACCAAGATAAACTGTTACCTTCTAAGTTGCTACTGATCACCTATCACCAAAACTATAAGCCAATATTTTTTGTTATTATATGCGTATATTTGGCTGGACCTATCACCATAATCACTCTCCTATGTTTCCGTTGTAGCTCATAACCATTCCTACTTGTATAGAATTACTTAGCACATAAACTTGTACAATATTGCTGTTGACTACTGTCTTTGCAAGATTGACCTTACAGTTTACAATACATAGACTATTTTTTTTTCGAAGGATACCCAAAATATATGATTCCTAGGCATGTTCATATACGAAGAATTGGAAGATACAAAGAGATTACCAACTATTCATGACGCCAAATTTCCTTCTTGCGAAGATCTATTTGTGGTGTCAATTGATTGCATTTATGAGGTTACCAGCAACATAAAAAAAAAATAGTAAATCAGAAAGAATATCCAAACCGCAATAAAAAGAAAAAATGAGCAAAACCCTAGTGCAAACAGTGGTTAGGCCTTTCCTCGAATGCTTTTTATAAAGAGACTCACCAAACCCACAAACTCTGCTAGGGAAAACCAAGAAATACATACAAAAAAAACATCGGTATTCCTTGTACGTAAAAAGAAAATATTGAGCTTCCCCCGCGGCAGAAAAACCGCTAGCCTACGACACTGCTTAAATACCCGAAGTTACATTTGTAATAACACCATTTACATAAATCAGGTTAAAATCATTGAGAGACAAAGAGAGTAAATTACCCTACGCATATAAAATCCCACATCTGAACTCTTAAGAAGGAAATTTTGAGTTGGGCACGTACTGTTTTACAGGATACACTAAGATCATAATCACACTAACAACTTTTGCTAAAAATACAAAATTTACGAATCAACATTTGCTAATAACGGTTGGACCAAAGCATAAACCCAAATTTAACTTTGCTAAAAATAGAAGAAAAAAAAAATCTTCGAGTGAGAGTGCCAAATGTGCAAAACTAAAACCAAACAAATAGAGGAAATAAAATAAAATGGTTTCATTACCTCATCATGTATGGCTTAATTTTGCACCATGAGAGACATTTGAGAGACCATTTACATAAATCAGGTTAAAATCATTGAGAGACAAAGAGAGTAAATTACCCTACGCATATAGAATCCCACATCTGAACTCTTAAGAAGGAAATTTTGAGTTGGGCACGTACTGTTTTACAGGATGCACTAAGATCATAATCACACTAACAACTTTTGCTAAAAATACAAAATTTACGAATCAACATTTGCTAATAACGGTTGGACCAAAGCATAAACCCAAATTTAACTTTGCTAAAAATAAAAGAAAAAAAAAAATCTTCGAGTGAGAGTGCCAAATGTGCAAAACTAAAACCAAACAAATAGAGTAAATAAAATAGAACGGTTTCATTACCTCATCATGTATGGCTTAATTTTGCACCATGAGAGACATTGGAGAGACCATTTACATAAATCAGGTTAAAATCATTGAGAGACAAAGAGAGTAAATTACCCTACGCATATAGAATCCCACATCTGAACTCTTAAGAAGGAAATTTTGAGTTGGGCACGTCTTGTTTACGAGGATACACTAAGATCATAATCACACTAACAACTTTTGCTAAAAATACAAAATTTACGAATCAACATTTGCTAATAATGGTTGGACCAAAGCATAAACCCAAATTTAACTTTGCTAAAAATAGAAGAAAAAAAAATCTTCGAGTGAGAGTGCCAAATGTGCAAAACTAAAACCAAACAAATAAAGGAAATAAAATAGAATGGTTTCATTACCTTATCATGTATGGCTTAATTTTGCACCATGAGAGACATTTGAGAGACCATTTACATAAATCAGGTTAAAATCATTGAGAGACAAAGAGAGTAAATTACCCTACGCATATAGAATCCCACATCTGAACTCTTAAGAAGGAAATTTTGAGTTGGGCACGTCTTGTTTTCAGGATACACTAAGATCATAATCACACTAACAACTTTTGCTAAAAATACAAAATTTACGAATCAACATTTGCTAATAACGGTTGGACCAAAGCATAAACCCAAATTTAACTTTGCTAAAAATAGAAAAAAAAAATCTTCGAGTGAGAGTGCCAAATGTGCAAAACTAAAACCAAACAAATAGAGGAAATAAAATAGAACGGTTTCATTACCTCATCATGTATGGCTTAATTTTGCACCATGAGAGACATTTGAGAGACCCTTTACATAAATCAGGTTAAAATCATTGAGAGACAAAGAGAGTAAATTACCCTACGCATATAGAATCCCACATCCGAACTCTTAAGAAGGAAATTTTGAGTTGGGCACGTCTTGTTTTTACGAGGATACACTAAGATCATAATCACACTAACAACTTTTGCTAAAAATACAAAATTTACGAATCAACATTTGCTAATAACGGTTGGACCAAAGCATAAACCCAAATTTAACTTTGCTAAAAATAGAAGAAAAAAAAATCTCGAGTGAGAGTGCCAAATGTGCAAAACTAAAACCAAACAAATAGAGGAAATAAAATAGAACGGTTTCATTACCTCATCATGTATGGCTTAATTTTGCACCATGAGAGACATTTGAGAGACCATTTACATAAATCAGGTTAAAATCATTGAGAGACAAAGAGAGTAAATTACCCTACGCATATAGAATCCCACATCGAACTCTTAAGAAGGAAATTTTCAAGTTGGGCACGTCATCTTGTTTTTGAGGATACACTAAGATCATAATCACACTAACAACTTTTTCTAAAAATACAAAATTTACGAATCAACATTTGCTAATAACGGTTGGACCAAAGCATAAACCCAAATTTAACTTTGCTAAAAATAGAAGAAAAAAAAAATCTTCGAGTGAGAGTGTGATGCGTGTCGTAGGTGCAATCAAATTAATATCTTATTTCCACTCGATTAAAAATAATATAATAGAAATCAAGTTCGTTCCCACGAAGAGCAGGGTGATTTAGTTGTCAAAATTGTCACAATGGGGGGTTTTGTTTTCGATTTAAAAGATAAATAAACAAAGTATAAAGGATTAAGTTGTAAACAATATGAAGAGAGATGATCGAGGAATCCTTCTTCGTAACTTTATATTCATCAAAGTAGTATATTCATCCATTCATCATTAATTATCACCAACCGTAAGATATCAGGTACGCTTAGCTATCTCCAAAATCCCTTAAGCCACCGGACAACAGTGCGCTTAGTTGCGAGTCTATTAAATCTCGAACCACCTTGAGGTACGCTTACAAGATGTAATTCGGTCGAATGTTTTATGGTCTGTGAATTTAGGTTTAATCCTAGTAGTTAGACTCGATGACGCTCGGTCTACTTGCTAGTGTTGTGTTTACACGCGATTGCTTTACGGAATCCCTCCGCAAGGTCTCACGTTTTCTACTTGTGTAAGGAATTATTCAACAATTACGGATATCCTAATCCTTACTAGCATTAGATTGAGTTAACAAATATATTCAGTTGGCCACCTAAACAATCTATCAATCAATCATATTAATCCTTAATAATAAACACAAACGATAATCATATGAAGAAATCAAAATAGATTCATATACTAAATCGAATCATATTTAGTACTTAGAATTCATCCTCAATCAAATAATAAATTAGCTAGACATAATGGAGTTTTATCATAAACAAATTAGAGAGAAAGTAGAGTTCAAACTACAAACGAAAATAAGCTTGAGCTATGTCTCCCGAAGTCGCCACGAACTCGTGCTATTTGTGCATGAATTAAACTCCTTAAGCTTCTGGAAATTCTTTCAGGACTTTTCTCGAACAGGTTGCAGGCGTGAAAGTGAGGGTGAGGAGATGCCTTCTGCTAGCTATTCAACCCTCTATTTATAGCCTTTTGTAACTGAATTTTCGAATCTGATAAACACCAACCATTCCTTAGCCGACTCATACCCTAAAACACGTTAAAATCTATACCATTCATCTCATAAATCGACGGTGAAAAGTCCTCCTGGTGACTGTTTTCAAGCTTTTGAAACTTCTCAAAACTTCTCTTTCTTAGCTGCCAAGTCGAATTGGATAACAACCCAATCTTCCTAACCGCCACAACTTAATATCTCGTTCGTCCATCATCAAACCATGCACGGATGCACATTCTTTTTGAGCTGATTTATCTCCCAAGTCGCCGAGCATCTGCACCTCCATAAACTCCCTGTTTTATCATTTGAAGACTCTATCCATTTGTAACTCGGTGTTCTAATCAAACTAGGACTCTAAAGTCACAATCCCAGTCATTTGCTAACCACCAGAACCAATGGCAGAAGCCATCTTGCTTCACCTGATATCGAGCCCAACATCAGCTCAACTCGAACTCAACACTTTCCTCTTGAGTTATCTTCTCAGCTTCTCACTACCGTTAAGTATTGCTGCCATGTTCAAAATATCCACAGGCTGAAGCTCATTGTTTTAGTACTAACACAGTTCAACTCCATTCTTCAGTAACCCAATGATCAATGGCAGCAGCAAGTCTTCCAGTATTCGTTGTCACTGCCATTAATAGCGACTCCCTATTTTAGTTGAGCTCGGAAACAGCTGCCCCAGCGCCACATCAACAACCATTGGAAGCTACACCTTCCCAGAGTCCCTTCATCCAGTCTTCATTATCTAAACTTCATCGACTGTTCTCGACATCCCCTAGCTCAACTCTGAAAACAAACTCGAACCTGTTGTTACAAGCATTAGTAGCATCGTATTTCTCCAACAACAATAGCAGCAATGTTTACTGCCAGGCTTGAGGTCTTCTCTCCTACTCGTCTTCCATCAATAACTCGTGATAATCATCAGCCTTATTCTGTTGTCCATTTAACATCGGTGATCATCACCGTTACCTCGAACTGCATCATCTCACTCCCATCGATTGCTGCTATCATCATTATCGACTACTTTTGCATTTCATCGCTAAACTTGAGTGCTTTTATCCATCCCTCAAACAAACCTAGCTACAGCTTCAATGGCAGCGAACCCATCTCTTTCAGCTGTTAATCGTAGCAGCTCCATTGCTCATCTCGAGCTTGAATTATTCTCCTTCTTCATCATTACAGCGTTGTCCTCCTCGACAAACCATCAGCCAACACTCCCTGGTTCCATATAAACTCGACAGTTCCCAATCCATCCTCTCTGCATGTCATGCCAAGCTCACAAAGAAGACAAAGCAAAGACAACGTCATCAACTCGTCGTGCAGCTGCCTACGGCTTCCTTTTCTGTCTGCCGTTGCCTGAATCTCCGTTGATCACTGGCAACCATTGCTTTTTCAGACTCTGGCTTTCTCTACTCGATCACCAGTAGTATCATTCGTTGTCGAGCTCAACCTTCATCCATCTCGGCTTCCATGGCAGACTCGAGTTCTCTCGTGAAGGAAGTGAACTGAATAATAAGGATGAATATAATGGTGGCGGCTACGAGTAATCAGGCCGTGTGCCTTTAACACTATTTGAATTCCGGCCTCCCCCAAAGAAAAAGACCAGACTCTCTTTAGCAGTCTCTTTGAAACAGTTCACCCCTTATCAGAATGACTGCCCCTTAACGTACAGTGGGGTGTCAATAGCACTTGTCCTGTAAAATGACCATTTTGCCCTTTATGCTTCTGAGTTCTTGTTTTGCTCATAACTTCTTCATACGAACTCAGAATGACTCCGCTCTTTCGCCATTGTCTTCATCTTCTCGTCCTCTACACAATGAAAAGTAGAAATCTTGTATTTGAACGAGTTCCAATTGGTCTTGGGCCTTTCTCCACTTATAGCTAGCTTCTTTTATTGCACAAATAAGTGCCAATTCTCTTCTTTTGGATGATTCACCTAATAAAACGCAAATAGAGAAAAACAAACATAATATACAATAATTCGCAAGAATATAAGCAATTACTAGCATGGATTCAATCCTAAATATATGCAAAATATGCACTTATCAGAGTGCCAAATGTGCAAAACTAAACCCAAACAAATAGAGGAAATAAAATAGAACGGTTTCATTACCTCATCATGTATGGCTTAATTTTGCACCATGAGAGACATTTGAGAGACCCTTTACATAAATCAGGTTAAAATCATTGAGAGACAAAGAGAGTAAATTACCCAACGCATATAGAATCCCACATCTGAACTCTTAAGAAGGAAATTTTGAGTTGGGCACGTAATGTTTTACAGGATACACTAAGATCATAATCAAACTAACAACTTTTGCTAAAAATACAAAATTTACGAATCAACATTTGCTAATAACGGTTGGACCAAAGCATAAACCCAAATTTAACTTTGCTAAAAATAGAAGAAAAAAAAATCTTCGAGTGAGAGTGCCAAATGTGCAAAACTAAAACCAAACAAATAGAGGAAATAAAATAGAACGGTTTCATTACCTCATCATGTATGGCTTAATTTTGCACCATGAGAGACATTTGAGAGACCATTTACATAAATCAGGTTAAAATCATTGAGAGACAAAGAGAGTAAATTACCCTACGCATATAGAATCCCACATCCGAACTCTTAAGAAGGAAATTTTGAGTTGGGCACGTCTTGTTTTACGAGGATACACTAAGATCATAATCACACTAACAACTTTTGCTAAAAATACAAAATTTACGAATCAACATTTGCTAATAACGGTTGGACCAAAGCATAAACCCAAATTTAACTTTGCTAAAAATAGAAGAAAAAAAAAAAAATCTTCGAGTGAGAGTGCCAAATGTGCAAAACTAAAACCAAACAAATAGAGGAAATAAAATAGAACGGTTTCATTACCTCATCATGTATGGCTTAATTTTGCACCATGAGAGACATTTGAGAGACCCTTTACATAAATCAGGTTAAAATCATTGAGAGACAAAGAGAGTAAATTACCCTACGCATATAGAATCCCACATCTGAACTCTTAAGAAGGAAATTTTGAGTTGGGCACCGCATCTTGTTTTACAGGATACACTAAGATCATAATCACACTAACAACTTTTGCTAAAAATACAAAATTTACGAATCAACATTTGCTAATAACGGTTGGACCAAAGCATAAACCCAAATTTAACTTTGCTAAAAATAGAAGAAAAAAAAAATCTTCGAGTGAGAGTGCCAAATGTGCAAAACTAAAACCAAACAAATAGAGGAAATAAAATAGAACGGTTTCATTACCTCATCATGTATGGCTTAATTTTGCACCATGAGAGACATTTGAGAGACCATTTACATTAATCAGGTTAAAATCATTGAGAGACAAAGAGAGTAAATTACCCTACGCATATAGAATCCCACATCTGAACTCTTAAGAAGGAAATTTTGAATTGGGCATGTACTGTTTTACAGGATACACTAAGATCATAATCACACTAACAACTTTTTCTAAAAACACAAAATTTACGAATCAACATTTGCTAATAACGGTGTGACCAATGCATAAACCCAAATTTAACTTTGCTAAAAATAGAAGAAAAAAAAATCTTCGAGTGAGAGTGCCAAATGTGCAAAACAAAAACCAAACAAATAGAGGAAATAAAATAGAACGGTTTCATTACCTCATCATGTATGGCTTAATTTTGCACCATGAGAGACATTTGAGAGACCATTTACATTAATCAGGTTAAAATCATTGAGAGACAAAGAGAGTAAATTACCCTACGCATATAGAATCCCACATCTGAACTCTTAAGAAGGAAATTTTGAATTGGGCATGTACTGTTTTACAGGATACACTAAGATCATAATCACACTAACAACTTTTTCTAAAAATACAAAATTTACGAATCAACATTTGCTAATAACGGTTGGACCAAAGCATAAACCCAAATTTAACTTTGCTAAAAATAGAAAAAAAAAATCTTCGAGTGAGAGTGCCAAATGTGCAAAACTAAAACCAAACAAATAGAGTAAATAAAATAGAACGGTTTCTTTACCTCATCATGTATGGCTTAATTTTGCACCATGAGAGACATTTGAGAGACCATTTACATAAATCAGGTTAAAATCATTGAGAGACAAAGAGAGTAAATTACCCTAGAAATATAGAATCCCACATCTGAACTCTTAAGAAGGAAATTTTGAGTTGGGCACGTACTGTTTTACAGGATACACTAAGATCATAATCACACTAACAACTTTTGCTAAAAAAATACAAAATTTACGAATCAACATTTGCTAATAATGGTTGGACCAAAGCATAAACCCAAATTTAACTTTGCAAAAAATAGAAGAAAAAAAAAATCTTCGAGTGAGAGTGCCAAATGTGCAAAACTAAAACCAAACAAATAGAGGAAATAAAATAGAATGGTTTCATTAACTTATCATGTATGGCTTAATTTTGCACCATGAGAGACATTTGAGAGACCCTTTACATAAATCAGGTTAAAATCATTGAGAGACAAAGAGAGTAAATTACCCTACGCATATAGAATCCCACATCTGAACTCTTAAGAAGGAAATTTTGAGTTGGGCACGTACTGTTTTACAGGATACACTAAGATCATAATCACACTAACAACTTTTGCTAAAAATACAAAATTTACGAATCAACATTTGCTAATAACGGTTGGACCAAAGCATAAACCCAAATTTAACTTTGCTAAAAATAGAAGAAAAAAAAATCTTCGAGTGAGAGTGCCAAATGTGCAAAACTAAAACCAAACAAATAGAGGAAATAAAATAGAACGGTTTCATTACCTCATCATGTATGGCTTAATTTTGCACCATGAGAGACATTTGAGAGACCATTTACATAAATCAGGTTAAAATCATTGAGAGACAAAGAGAGTAAATTACCCTACGCATATAGAATCCCACATCTGAACTCTTAAGAAGGAAATTTTGAGTTGGGCACGTACTTTTTTACAGGATACACTAAGATCATAATCACACTAACAACTTTTGCTAAAAATAAAAAATTTACGAATCAACATTTGCTAATAACGGTTGGACCAAAGCATAAACCCAAATTTAACTTTGCTAAAAATAGAAAAAAAAAAATCTTCGAGTGAGAGTGCCAAATGTGCAAAACTAAAACCAAACAAATAGAGGAAATAAAATAGAACGGTTTCATTACCTCATCATGTATGGCTTAATTTTGCACCATGAGAGACATTTGAGAGACCATTTACATAAATCAGGTTAAAATCATTGAGAGACAAAGAGAGTAAATTACCCTACGCATATAGAATCCCACATCTGAACTCTTAAGAAGGAAATTTTGAGTTGGGCACGTACTGTTTTACAGGATACACTAAGATCATAATCACACTAACAACTTTTGCTAAAAATACAAAATTTACGAATCAACATTTGCTAATAACGGTTGGACCAAAGCATAAACCCAAATTTAACTTTGCTAAAAATAGGAAAAAAAAAATCTTCGAGTGAGAGTGCCAAATGTGCAAAACTAAAACCAAACAAATAGAGGAAATAAAATAGAACGGTTTCATTACCTCATCATGTATGGCTTAATTTTGTACCAGCGGATCAACGGAAACCCTAAGAAAAAAGGAAGGAAAGAAAAGAAAAAAATTGATTTGGTTACCTTATGGTCCCTATGCGTAGGTCTCTAACAACTGGAACACAAAAAAAAATCAAGAGAATATCGCCAAAAAGTATGATATCATAGACGAAAACCAAAAATGAGATACACGCACGGGTTTGGAATTAATACCATGAACATGGAGCTTCAAAACAACTAATATTACCCTTCCCATGATGCTTCTGTTTCACCTCAATTTCCCATCGCCGCAAGCCATTATAGCCAATTGTTTAAGCCGTGCATGCATAACAATAAAAAACCGAATAGATCAGATTACACAAAAGAAAAGCAAAACAAATAACAAAAAAGAAAAGAAAAATCCAACAAAAACCCGTAAAATAGAAGCTTGTGCTCAAGGGATTTATAGATAGTCCCCGAACCCGAAAATTCGATTAAAATGGAAATAATATGTGATATTTACAATTATAGATGGATGCACATTTATTTGTCGTAGTATTTTGGTCAAAAAAATAATATTATACATATCCCGAATCACCTAAGAATATAATTATTTATTTTGTTTTAAAAAATTTCCTTTTAGTAAAAAATATTGTAAGAATGGAATTATTTCATTTTATTATATAGGATTCTCAATTACTAAAATATACTGTTTATAGGTAAAACTCTCCAACTATAGAGTTTTAAAATTTGAAAGGCTCATGTTGTTATATAACTTTTATTATTTTTGGTTATTTTTCTTTTTTCCTTCCTTCGTAGATCTCCGGATTTCACCCCTACACACGAAATTCCACTCTCCTCTATCTTACCCAAGTTCATTGATTTCAAAAGCAATCCGCCACAGAGTGGTTATTTTTCTATTGCGATATTGTTTTGCTTAAGATCATGCTAAATCGTTCCATGAATTTGTATTAACGATTTTTTTTCTTTTAATATTGAACAGGATCAACAATCAAAAATTATATGGAAGAAGCATGTTTTCATTTATGTGTGAGTATCTCTTCAACTTTATTTGTTTCCTCAAATCCATTTAGATTTGATTAAGAGACTTCTTAATTTCTTTGGAATTGTAACTAAGATTAGTTTAATTGTTAATAGTCTTAACTAAGATTGGTTTAATTGTTAATAGTCTTGAACTGTAATTAGGAGTAATATAAATTTTAAGAAGTGTGATCGGACATTGGATTTTTTTTTTTTCAATTTTTTTTGATTGATTTAATTTTGCGATGAAATCGTGATTGACATATCTCAATGTAATTTATTGCAGTTTTTAATTTGAATTTATTTCATTGTTATTATTAAATATAATCATATCGATTTTTTTTACATATTATAGAAAATATTATTTATGAGATTTAGTTTATTTAGATAAAAAGAATATTCCCTTAGATACTTTTGGCTGAAATTTGATAACATTACGAAAAATTAAATAACGGTGGGGCCAGAATCAACCAGAAGCTCCGATTAACCACAACGCTCGAAAAAACTCTGTTTTTATATAGAGAATAAGCGGTGTCTCATTAATTTCTCATGATAAATGATTTATAAATTTTACATCATAAATGTCCCTTAATTAATATTAATACATATTTCCATCAATAAATAATTTTGACAAAAATTATTTCAATAGATATTAGTGGTGGCGGTGGTAGTAGAAGAAGAAGTAGGTGGTGGAAGCGGTGGCAGGTGTTACTAAGTGGTGTAGGCAGTAACATTAGTTTTGGTGGAAGAAATAGTGGCATTGGATGGTTTTAATGTTGGTGGTATTGTTTTTTATTTTTGAATCAAAAATAAAAAAACATTGTATTGTGAAAAATATAGTTGGTTGTTTTTGACACGATCAATAAAGGCGGGTAACAAATATTTTTGGGATGATACCAAATCATATAAGACAAAATGGTTGTTTTTGGTAGCATTGTTATCTTTGGTAACCATTCATACGCATGATTTTCAGTATTAACAAAAAATGTATAGTTGAATAAATTAATTGACGACCTAAGTTTGTTAAACCTAAACTTTATACATGACGTCTGGGAGTAGAAGTTATAAGTGTGCCCAATATTCTACGAGGGATGGGCAATGGTGGTGGTGGTGGTGGAGAAAGAAGTGATATCAACAAATATTTTTGGGATGATACCAAATCATATAAGACAAATGGTTGTTTTTGGTACCATTGTTATCTTTGGTAACCATTCATACGCATGATTTTCAGTATTAACAAAAAACGTATAGTTGAATAAATTAATTGACGACTTAAGTTTGTTAAACCTAAACTTTATACATGACATATGGGATTAGAAGTTATAAGTGTGCCCAATATTCTACGAGGGATGGGCAATGGTGGTGGTGGAGAAAGAAGTGATATCTGGTGGTTTTGTGGTGCTGGCGGGTATTGATGAGTAATAATTGACTATGTTAATTATGTGCCGCTACAAACGGGTAACACTATAAAGTACAAATGTGGTTGATAGTCTTAATGCTAATATAAACTCGGTTCAAATACATGAAAATTAAAAAAAAAAAAAAAAACATTTGGATGTCACGTTATCAATAAATAATTTTGACAAAAATTATTTCAATAGATATTAGTGGTGGCGGTGGTAGTAGAAAAAGAAGTAGGTGGTGGAAGCGGTGGCAGGTGTTACTAAGTGGTGTAGGCGGTAACATTAGTTTTGGTGGAAGAAATAGTGGCGTTGGATGGTTTTAGTGTTGGTGGTATTGTTTTTTATTTTTGAATCAAAAATAAAAAAACATTGTATTGTGAAAAATATAGTTGGTTGTTTTTGACACGATCAATAAAGGCGGGTAACAAATATTTTTGGGATGATACCAAATCATATAAGACAAAATGGTTGTTTGTGGTACCATTGTTATCTTTGGTAACCATTCATACGCATGATTTTCAGTATTAACAAAAAAACGTATAGTTGAATAAATTAATTGACGACATAAGTTTGTTAAACCTAAACTTTATACATGACGTCTGGGATTAGAAGTTATAAGTGTGCCCAATATTCTACGAGGGATGGGCAATGGTGGTGGTGGAGAAAGAAGTGATATCTGGTGGTTTTGTGGTGCTGGTGGGTATTGATGAGTGGTAATTGACTATGTTAATTATGTGCCGCTACAAACGGGTAACACTATAAAGTACAAATGTGATTGATAGTCTTAATGCTAATATAAACTCGGTTCAAATACATGAAAATTAAGAAGAAAAAAAATCATTTGGATGTTACAATCCTTTTAGACGTCCTACTGGTTGTAATTCAAATTCATATCTCAACCAACGACCGCTTATGTTTTATCATTAGTCTTCATAAAACGATAATAAAAGTCAGACAAAATAAGTTTCGTGAGTTGGTTTTTGCACGTGGAATGACAAAAATCACAGATATAAGTTTTGCGTTCAGATTGAAATCAATCAGTAGGAGTGGAAAGTTCAGATGAAATATAAAAGCAGACGCAATAGATTACCAAGGGAATATAGTGAAGTATTTGCCAAGTGGAAAGCTCATAATGCGATTTAACCTGCATTTCATTATAAAAGTTCATCACAAAGAAGACTATGTACGTAAAAGAAGTGCATCACAAAGAAGACAAAATGTTCGTAGCAACTTTTCATTATCATTTAATGGATGGATACAAATTCGAAATATACAATAGTTGTTTCTGCATGTGGATTCTTTACTCGAGCAACTTTGATTCTTCTGCATGTATCACAAATTATTAATTCATCCAACCATGCATTCCGAGCAAGAAGATAATAAGATTTTAAGAAGCATGATGAATATATATATATGAAAACCAAGAAATCGCAGTACCTAAAGTCCTCACATCTCTACCACTCACGAACTTCCCACCCACACACAATCATCAGTACCAAGCATCACCAGAACCACCCAACACCACAACATTTCAAAATCAGGACTGATAATAAACAAAAAATTAAAAAAAATTAACCCGAGGCTCTTCATGTCATATGATATGAAAACTTCTGCTAGCTAGAAATCAAAGAATTCATATTATTTGAGACACCAAAATAGCCAAATGTTCTAATAAACATTGCGTAATATGCTAAGTAGAATCTAAAATTAGCCACAAAAAAAAAAACAAAATGGGTGAATAACGTTATAAGATCACTGAATCCGCACCTTTAATTAGTATGTATTCCGACCCCAAAGAACCATACTGAGCTTAAAGTCACCTTCCTAATATTTACATCCGCGGCCATGATCCGCCAGATTTTGTACTTTCCATGGAAGAGATACCATCTGTAACCGTCAAAGTGACTCATTTTGCTATTAGTCCATGCCGAATGGCGAAAATCATAGGTAGTTGCTCAAACACAAAAGTTAATTAAAGGTTACACATAAATAATCAAAACACATTAACTTTATAATGAAACATTTGGATTTCCACCCTTTTGGTTCATGGTCTGTGTATTCAATACCAACACGATCAATATTAGTTAGAACTTGTATTGTTTCACCTGGTACACATCCGCCATATCTAATCTCCCAACTTGGTAGTCTAGATCTAGGTGTACTCAGCAATTTATATGCATTCCTAGTATCGAAAATACATAATTGACGACATTGTCTTAAGCAACTTAAATCGATAAGCCAAAAAATTAAACTAAGAAGAGCAGAGCATATATGGGGTAGCTTTCAATTCTTTGATCTTATACAGAAAATGGTGAGTAGATCCATAAAAAATTGCATTTAAAGAATACCTAAACTTCCACCTTGATTAAGCCCAGTACATTCCACAACTTGAAATACTAAAAAAATAAAACATATAACAAAAATAGTAAATTACCAAGATTTAAGCTTTAGATTTTTCATAGTTCTATTACTTTCAAAAGATTAGACGGAAAAGTCCTATGAAAATGAATGAAACTGTACTCGAATTCTTTATTCCTGCAATCTCAACAACAAAAATAAGATCCAGAATAACTGATTAAGTCAACTCAAATTCTTGAGATTACTAAGAATAGTAAAGATTGTTGGATGGATTTCTCATCATAATGAGATGAAGATATATGGTTCATCAGAATCTAATCAGTGAACTTTGGCTGTTTAGGCAAACATCTTTGTTTCCTTTTTCTTCTACAAACGCATTAGCATACATTCTTATGTTTGAAGGCTCGCTGACACCTAGTTCTGACTTAGGACTACCAACCAAAGATTCAAATAGCATGAGATGCTTTATGTAAGCTGTCAAAGACTATGATACCTTAATTACATCGTGATAACAAAAATTGGCACTAATCAAACATATAATGGCTCATTATTCAATATACTATAAACGACAGATAGACAACACCAATTTCAAACGAACACTAAAAAGTAAAACAGTGAAGCACGAATGTCTTCCATTCCAACTATATCATGGATCAAAAAAAATTGTCCCAAATCATAAAAATTGAAATTATTATTTATAAATCCGTTGTATTCACCTTGTATGTTCTCACTTCAGCGACATCAATAGTATTAGGATGTTCAACTATCGATTATCGACTCGTCTCTTTGCTCACTCTAGTGCCACAACCTTACGATATTGGTGTACCCTCTGGTGGCGTTTGTGGAGAAGAAGGTGAATTTGTCTGCAATAATGTCATCTAGTGGTTGTTGCAACAGGTTAGATGATCTTACTCCAATAAATCATTAATATTCATATAGAAAATCAAAATTTGCTTCATGAATAAGTTCCCGCAGAATAGTATCATAAAAATTAGTGAACGCTCGAAATACATAATTAGTGGTTAGCTGATTTACCCAAGAGAAAATGCAAATAAAAAAAGAAAGGGAAAGTAGAAAAACAAAATTGAATTTCTCGAAGTATCTGAAACTGCAATATGCACTCTGAGAGTATAGAAAACAACAAATATTTCACTTCCTAAGGAAAAAAAAGAAGTGGCTGACAAAGCAAGCAAGATACCTCACTGAGGATCTATCAAATGGATGAAAACTTGACACCTCCTCCGAGGCATACCTGATAAAAACATAAATTAGATGGTTTCATAAATTACGAAAGAAATGAAGTATGCAAACTGAAAGTTTAATTTATGGAATTCTACTTTCGAGCATAAACCAAAAAAAGAATGGACATGAAAGTATATACTTCTGCAAAATCATATCTTAAATTATTAAAAAGAAAAGAACACCAATAGGCAATGACTGAAACATTATAATCAACCGTAATAAACCAAAAGTATAACCACGTAAAATGGCCTTATTTCACAAATTGTAACCAACCGTATTTCACAAAATGTAATCTACAATGGCATCTTCAATAGAGTTTCAAGAATAAATTAAAACCAATCGTAATTGAATCACTGACAAAGATTGAAATTCTAACCAATAAAAAGAATGAGTAGGGTAAACACACCGTGACGCCGACATTGTCATTTCTATTCGGGTTAAGTGACAAAATGCCCCAAAATGGACCCCAAGGTTGTGAAAATGCCCCGGACGTTAGGGAAAATATTAAAATGCCCCATTCCGTTAGATTTTCCGTTATAGAGAGTTAAGTAGTCGAAATTGCCCTTCAGGGTACATTGTTCATAATTCAGGGTTCAAAGTTTAAAATTCAGGGTTCAAAGCTTAGGGTTCAGGGTTTGAGGTTCAAGATTTAGGATTCAGGTGGTGGTGGTGGTGGTGGTGGTGCGGTGGTATTGGTTGTGGCAGCAATGGTGATAGTGGCGGTGGTGGTGGCGGTGATGGTGGTGGTGGCGGTGGTTGTGGTGGTGGCAGCGATGGTGATAGTGGTGGTGGCGGTGATAGTGGTGGTGGCGGCGGTAGTGGTGGTGGTGGTGGAGGAGGCGGTGGTGTTGGTGGTGGTTGTTAGTGGTAGTGGTGGGGATGGTGGTGGTAGTGGTGGTAGAAGTGGTGGTGGTGGTAGTGGTGTCGGCGGTGGTGGTGGTGGTGGCGGCGATGGTGGTTGGTGGTTGTTTGTTTGGTGGTGGCGGCGGTAGTGGCGGATTGGGGCATTTTGATTAAGAAGGATAAAAATGGAAGTTCAAAACTCCATTGACCGGTCAAGATGCTCATTTTTGATCAAAATGCCCCAAAACTAACGGAATGGGGCATTTTAATCTTTTCCCTAACGTCCGGGGCATTTTCACAACCTTGGGGTCCATTTTGGGGCATTTTGCTACTTAACCCATGAAGAAATTAAGTTTGATCTTCAGTTGCATTTTCTCCGCTCTCATGCCTTCTCCTTTTTTTAATCGATCAACTTCATTTTTGTCATAATTCTTCGTGTCTTTTCCCTCGCCTCTCTGTAATGTCAAATACAATCCTTCTGCAATTGTAGATCATGTTTTCGAATAGAAAGGGTTAAGTAGCAAAATGCCCCAAAATGGACCCCAAGGTTGTGAAAATGCCCCGGACGTTAGGGAAAAGATTAAAATGCCCCATTCCGTTAGTTTTGGGGCATTTTGATCAAAAATGAGCATCTTGACCGGTCAATGGAGTTTTGAACTTCCATTTTTATCCTTCTTAATCAAAATGCCTCAATCCGCCACTACCGCCGCCACCATCAAACGAACAACCACCAACCACCATCGCTGCCACCACCACCACCACCACCGCTGCCACCACTACCACCACCACCGCTTCCACCACTACCACCACCATCCCCACCACTACCACTAACAACCACCACCAACACCACCGCCTCCTCCACCACCACCACCACTACCGCCGCCACCACCACTATCACCGCCACCACCACTATCACCATCGCCGCCACCACTACTACCACCACCACCATCATCGCCACCACCACCGCCACTATCACCATTGCTGCCACAACCAATACCACCGCACCACCACCACCACCACCACCACCACCACCTGAATCCTAAATCTTGAACCTCAAACCCTGAACCCTAAGCTTTGAACCCTGAATTTTAAACACTGAACCCTGAATTATGAACAATGTACCCTGAAGGGAAATTTCGACTACTTAACTCTCTATAACGGAAAATCTAACGGAATGGGGCATTTTAATCTTTTTCCTAACGTCCGGGGCATTTTCACAACCTTTGGGTCCATTTTGGGGCATTTTGTCACTTAACCCTTTCTTCATTGAACTAGGAAGTGATTACCACATGGAAGACTGTGTATCTTTAAGATTTTTTTTGGAAGTGAACAACTTCAGCCCCGTGATTTAATCCCAACTACGCATTACTGTTTCATCCAAACTCATAACATCAACGAAACAAAATCCAATCTAATCAATTCTATCAACTTGAAACTGAGCCAAGAGAACAGAAATGGGGTAACAATTACCCTCCTTGGATTTCAATTCTTCAATTCCTCTGAGGTTTTTTGTTGCTAGGGTTTTAGCCCCTCTTTCTTCGGTGGTCGAACATGAACAACATCTCAGAATCATGGCATGGATGCTACAGTGAGTTGGAGAAGATAGAAAGACAAATCTTCTCGTTTTTTTTACAATGAGATTGTATTTGGCTCTGGATTATGAAAACCATCAAGGGAAAGAAAAGAAACGGCATGCGATATTGAATGAATTCATTTACTCGATAGAATTAATGAGATTGAAGACAACCATTGATTTATACCCGGAGATACGGTAAGAATAATGGGGCATATTTCTGATTTCTCATTCCTCAACATAGAAGTACGACACACGTGCGGTAGAGGGGTTTGGGATGGATAACCCCAGCCGTAGATTTATCTTTGTGAGGAAAAATCTGGACCACCACTAACACAGTTAAACTTAGCCAAACTGTGTTTTATACTCTTGATACTAAAAATTACATATTTAGTATTGAGGAGGGATCCCCTCACACCTTTATTATCACACTATCTCACACGTTGGGCGTCATTTTTGCGAATAAAAACCAAACCGTAACGGATTTGAAGCTAATATTTTGGGGATATGTTCCTCTTACCAAGTTCAACATACCTACCAAAAATGATCATATTCCGAAACATATAACACCACCATCTATTACTTTGAAAATGAGCCGTTGAAAATCAACGGATTTCTGGCCGTCGAAATTAAGACCGGTAGATTGTGAGGTTTTATATTTCGGAATGTGCTCATTTTTGGTAGGAATGTAGAACTTGGTAAGAGAAACATATCTCCAAAATATTAGCTTCAAATTCGTTACGGTTTGAGTTTTATTCGCAAAAATGACGCCCAACATGTGAGATAGTGTGATAATAAAGGTGTGAGGGGATCCTTCTTCTTTAGTATTAAGGTTTCTCCCTCCAATATATAAATCTACGGTTGTATTTAGATCCCGTAACCAGAGCGCGATTTGGTCTTGGATTTCTAAATGATAATGAATATAATGAAACGCTCCCTCTCGGTTTCTCCAATGAGAACCGAAACCTTCTAAAAAAAATAATCAATCGAACAACACTTAAATGGAGCGCATCACCACCAATATAAACTTCTCTGAATTGCTACATATCCAGTGAAATTTTTACAGATTAATTTGGTGATTTCGTCCGATCGTAATTTTTAACGAGGCATGCAATTAAATCTCTAATAGTGATTTTAAAGGTATTTAATAATTACGAAATTTTCTTATAAGTTTTGTTTATGCAAGTATTGATTTAACTTGGGTTCTTTTATATTTTTGTGTTAAGTTGATGACTTTTTAATTTGAGTACATGTTTGGTTAACAAAATTTGATACATATATGGTATTTTCTTTGTAACACTGATGTTAGTCTCTCATTTTTCCCATTAGCACTCTGTTTTGATCCCGTATTTGTAGACATTATTTGACTAATGTTGGGTATTTGTTTAATCTCAATGCCGATTAAACCAAGTGTGTGTTCTACACATTGAAGGCGACATAAGTTTGTGTCGGCTCTACCTTGAAACTAATAATTTTTCTTCAGAAGGTTAGTTGAATTTATGTAGATACGAATATTTTTGCAACTTTAACAATAAAACACTAAAAGAAGATGTTAGAAATAAATTTCATAAAAGCTAAATAAACACTCAATGGACAGCAAACAGAGGACAGAGTCACTTGATCATCAAGTTGTCCTTAACACGATAGTTGACCGGTACGCCTCAAGAATGAGTGATGCCTATACCCTGTGGTCAAGTCGTATCCAGGATAAAATTGCCCGTTGCAATCATTGTTAGCACTATATTACTTGCCCACTCTTACGAACTCAACAGAAATGGCACAGAAGAAATGAAAAAAACCACACAGAGGGAGAGAGACGAAAAGAAGAAGGATAGTAGCTTCTTCTGGACACATTTTGAAATGAAAAATTCGAGTCCCTTTTATAGGTAGAAATGAGAGAGGCGCAGTAATGACAATTGATTCTCAAATCAATTCCTTGCATGAAGCTAATTAAATTAAAACGGAAATAAAACAACCAATTTAATTTAATCTTTAAATCAAAATAAGATTTAAAACAGATACAGTTTTTAAATCAATTAAACCGATCATTACTGCATAAGATTTTTTTCGTAAGCAAGATATATTGCGCCTGGTCAGACGCCCCCCCACATTAAGCAAAAATTTAATTTGATTTCCAAAAAAATTTAGGAAATAATTCAAAGGAATTATGTTAAAACAGATAAGTCTTGGTTGACACGAGCCCTAAGCCCAAGCCTTAGTGAAAGCAAAAATATTTTGTCACACCCGTCCCACCCACATTGTTTTACTAACTATCCATAATGGAATAGCTATATAGCGGATCTCCTCTTTAATTACACTCAATGTGGGACTAAAGGTCCTATTTCATTCACTCATAGGAAAATGAGTAAGTACTCTTAGAAACCCAAAGGTCCTAAGTTCCATTCCCACCAAAACTATAAAACAACCAATTAAAACTCATTTTCTCCACCAAATATCAATATGACTATGCTCTTTATTGCTCCAAATTACTTGAGTAACACTAGTGTGAGAACCCCATTCATGCACTACTTAGCATAGTTGGTGTGAAATCTTTTTATCCACGAATTTGTTCAATTTTATGTTATCAATATGATTGAGAAAGAATCTTACACATGTTTTGATTTACTTTTATAAGTTTATTTTTTCAGATCACACGTGTATATCTCAGCCTTCCAATAGCCAAGGGTTCTTCATTTTTATAACTCTAATAAATAAATAGTTTCTATCTATAATAGAGAAAATATTATGGGTTTTTGCTTCACTCCTTAGAGCCTTAGTCATCAATAATTTCGGAACTCATGTAGTCATAAACATCATGGAGTTGGATTGCCAGTTTAGGTATATGTACTGTTAGATGAAATATTCTTTTTGAAATTTAAAATTATGGTGTGATGGAAAAATAAATGGAGAAAATATCTATTTATTTTTTAGTTTTCTTTCATGTTGGCACAACATTATTACTCCGGCCAGATAATTAATTGAAATAACATGCTTAAGTAAAATAAAAAAGAACAGGTAACCCATTATTTTTCTTCCCAAAACCTATTTGAATATCAAAATAATTACCCACGAAAAAATGAAGCAAGAGGAATGTTAACAATATCGTATTAGAGACAAAACATCCCGTGCCGTTACGACACGGGTTAAGACCTAGTCAAGAATACATAACACAGTATGCCTAAGTTTGCCTAGGTAAGTGGTGGTCCAAATTTGTCCTTGACAAAGACAAATTTACGGTTGTAGTTTGTTCAATTTAAATGTTATTATTAGTGTTTTATTAATTGGTCTCTCATTAGTTTCTCATGATGAATGATTTATTAAATTTTCATTTTCCTTAATTAATATAATAAATACATCATTTCACTAATAAATAATTTTACTAAAAATTATATCAATAGAAACTATTAATGGTTTTTCTCATAAGTGATGATTGTGATTGGGATTAGAAATGCATCTAACAGTCAAAGTTTACTATCACTAATGTCTCATTAGTTTTTTACAGTAAATATTTTATCATGTCATAGTAAATGTCATATTAAAAATGATAGTAATAAATTACTTTGTTAATAATTATTTAAATATATTTTTATTAAATAATACTTAGATTTGCTAACTATTATATAAGTAGCCAAGTGGTGGTTGTGGTGGAGTTGGCGATCAGTGGAAATGGTAAAAACGTTACGGTGTTATAGATAGTACTGGCGGAAGCTGTTCGGTAGCAAGAGTGGTGGTGGTAACTATTGGTGAACAACGGTTGCCGGTGAAAAATAAAATGCACTCATGTCCTTCAACCATAATAACAGGTATTTGATTAATCTTTTCCTGTTTCTCCAAATCGAGTTAGTCGCATAGTCTTAAATCACTGTCACTTTTTTGCTTGCTCCCAGGTCATGTCTTATTTACTTTTCTTATTTTTATATGACTTCGAATCTCGATCAGAACAAACGACTAAAAAAGAAAATTATGGTTATTTCATCGAACATTTATTTTGGATGTTCCACCAGACCTTCGACAAGCACAATTGGGAGGCGGTGAGCTTTTTCTGAATTCTTCATTGGATTATGTTATTTCCATGAAGTTCATTTTCGCGAACATGTATTTTCCATGGTTATGTATCTTTTTTATTTTTTTTATTTTTTTTGTGTGTTAAACTTTGAAAAATTGGAACCCACTTAATATTTTTTTTGAATCTGATCGTTTTTTTTCTTTTCTTACTCATACTCTTTTGCATTTTTGATTCTTATTATTTCCTCCTTATTGTTTTTTCATCTTTATTTTCAGATTACTCCAAACAAAGTTCCTTAATGTTGGTGGAAATGAATATTGAGAATCATAAATCATATATCCTTTACCAAATGAGCAACTCATCTTACAGTTAACCACCTACATATTTGTTCTTTATATGGATTATAATGTGTTGTATGTTTTGCAAATCATCCATTTAATTCGTGCTCTGTCAATGTCATGCGTTCCTAAAAGCGTTCAACGTAGGGAATACAACAGCGAGAACAATAGCACTTTGAAATGCTTTATTCTTTAGTCCTACCAATCGGATGGGGGACTCATCATCTTAGGATAACTAATTTGTTAGTCCTACTCTACCCATTTTCTCCTCGGTATAAAACGCATGATGCTAATTTAAGTCGTTGCATCCAAAACATAGATTCTAGAAAGAAAAAAAAAAACTTCCAATATTCCTGCGTTTAGAAACATCCCTTTCTTCATTCGACTCTGTATAATTTAGATGCTTAAAGAGTTCAATTTTATACCCACCTTCTAAGTTACATGGCTTGGTCAAACAACCACCCTGATATAATCTATGGCTCATATTTTTTCTTTTTATTTAATTTCATTTCACCACACAAATCACAAGCTAACATTCTCATTCTTAGTCTCTATACTATTACAAATTGTTATCCTTGAATGAGTTACTCTATATTCGTTATACTCTCAAACTTTGATCACATTGCTAAATATTTTATCTTAACTTTGCTGTTATGGATTTTTAGAATTTTAGTCTTCTGTGGATCAGTGACAATGATACTGTGGTTTTGAAATAATACTACTATAAATGATAAAACAGATATTTCTATTGCACACATGTTTATTAATATAAGATAGTGCAAAGAAGATATTGATAACATAGACATGTTTACCGCTATAACTTTATCATCGAGACTCTTTTCCTACCTTACTAAGAGGTTTTCTTGGGCACGCTTACATGATTTTAAAATTTCAGGTAACAAACGCAAAAATAATTCCAATTGATGAGTCACAATATTACAGTCAACAAAATTTAAGAGCTAACAAAATTATATTGTAAGAATTATTGCTTCCAAGAGGTTCTATAAGGCATTTCATACAAAATTATTCCTTATTAAATGTTTGACATCATTTTTATTCATTGATGGATAACAGAGTCTATTGTTATCATGTTAAGTGGTTAACCATTGACTGACTAGCTAACCATAATTTCATCATTTTTATGCAGCGAATAACCTCACATTTGGAAGGTCAAGATCGTAGAATGTACAGTAGTTTTGAAGTACTGGAGATCTTATTGTGTTAGTGAATTCGTAAGAACATAGAATGCGATAATTATTGTTGAGTCCATACTGGGTTTTTAATCTTTTGGGATTATTCTTAAAGGGAAAGAAGTTAACAAGGATCTAGACATTTTTAAGGCCTACCCGATCTAGGACGAATGAACTCAGACGACGTAATTTTTTAAGAGTATTTTTTAATAACTAACATAGTTCAATTTTTTGGTTTTGCACGGTTACTAAAATAAGGGAAACTCAGAAAGGCAATATCATCTCAAATGATCCATAAGATACCTTTGTAAACTATGAAACACATAATATTTTTTGGGGGGAAAGAGAGTGTGAAAATTAATTATGATAAATTCGTGGCTTGAGGATACAATTCCAACATTAACATACTAGAAATAAATCATATATGGGTACATGAGAAAGGATTTGTAGACGGAAGACCAAAAATATCAATCTGTTTTTCTTCACTTTTGATAAGGAGGGTAACACGAAAAATAATAAGTATTAAATGCATAAGGCGGGTAAAAATTAACACAAAAAATAATAAACGTCGGAAAATGCATATCAGATAAAAATTATGCCCGTGCCGTTACGGCACGGGTTAAGCCCTAGTTTGTATATAAAACATTGTTTAAACATATATTAAAGTTGATATCATCAGAATATGGAAGAGATTCCAAGCTTATGTTATCAAGAGAAAAATTCACGCAGTAGACATGTGGATACTGTATTCTTTCAGACATTGGTTCTTTAAAAGCTTGTTTTATAGTTTCAAGTTCCAAAAGAAAACTATCCACATCTTCTTGTAATTGCTGACTATCACTGAGAATTTTGCAGGTCTTTTTAAAAGACTTATATTCCTTTAACTCGTAAAGTTCAAGTTCTAAAGACAGATCACTGATTTGTTTTTCAATTTCAGCGAACTCAATGAGCTTTCGATTCATTTTGTCTTTAGGATCTTCAGTGAGTCTGAGATACAATTGACATTCTTCAACAGACCGAATTTCTTTTATCGTAAAGACTCAATAATTTCATTGTTTGTATTTATTTTGAACAACTTTGAGTCATTGAATCCATCTATTACGTCAAATGAATCAGCCATTAGATTCAATTCTTATAGGTTGGATCGCACCAAACACAGATTGTTAGATCTTTTCGTGTTTGCCTGCTCTGATACCAATTGAAAGGACGAGGGTACCCAAATACACCACAATATTTAAGTCCTCTTACCGAAAGTGATCGTCTATGGATAGAGTCAAGACAATGCATCAAATCGGTATTCACACTTTGTGTGATTGTCTATGGATACGAGATCGAGACAATACGATAACCAAAGTGTGATACTTGATAATAGGTCCAGACTTAACCAAACTCTATAGGATCACTATAAAGTATAACGAAGTTAATGTTGTGCATTTTACTTTTAATTATAATAAACAATTATAATTGCTGAAATAAAAAAGTAAAAGGCACAACAAAATTTTGTTAACGAGGAAACTGCAAATGCAGAAAAACCACGGGACCTAGTCCAGAAGTGAATACTCTCAGAATCAAGCCGCTACACAAAATATACACCAACTTCGTATAGTTGAGACCAAGCAACTACCCCTAGTTCACTTAGTTTCCTCGGTATCCCTGCGCTTCCGACTTCAATGAGTGCACGCACTGGTACAATTCTTTTGGATCGTATTCCAGACAGTAAAGGAACAACAAATCTGTTTGGTAACAACTCTTTCGATTCTTTCAAGATAAAGATATCTCAAGTCACACGCAAAGGATCTTCCGTTTAATCTAATAAACTCCTTTGCCTGGTTAGATCAATCTATCCAATAACTACAAAAGCAGTTAAGTTTAGATTCGCAATCAATCAATATAGATCTCAACGAGAAGCTATAAAGTGATGCCGATCTCATGCAACTAATCAATTGAATAAATACGATTCTAGTTGGATCCCAGTCGATCAAGGTTTGTGCACACACAAAGATATGAGAACTAATAAGAAATCGTCTTTGTCTTCAAATCTTCTTTAATCTTCAATAAAAACCTGCACAACACCACTTGAATCTCTTGTGATCAATCACACACAGAACAGAGTCTGTTAACAATGGATTATCACAAGATGTCTTTAGATCTACAAACAGTTCTAAAGATCCCGTCAATACTTCGATCTAGTTTGAGTGAATCTTATATCAGAAGAGAAGATTCTTAAGAATAAACAAACTAGGTGCAATCAAAGTTTCAACAACCGTTAGTCAATCAAATCAATCAAAAATTAATAACACTGCAATTATCTAGTTTCCCACCAACGTTACTCGTAGAGCTTCTTGATCCCACATAAGTCTTTAAACGAGCGGTCATAAGAGATTTCACCTAATTAGGATACTTTCCTCTCCGAATAGACGGCTCCACCAGAAACAACAAATAATGAAGTTTGCCTGGCTCTTAGGATAGTTTGCTAGAAATGCACAACTTAGGTATTTATAGACCAAGGATGTTTGGACACCAAGGAATTTCCAAAACGAAAATATTCTCAAGATATGCAATAAATAGCAAAATTCGGTTTTCCTAATTCCAATAAATGCTTGTCCAATATTTCTGAAATCTCTCAATAGAAAATCTTCAATTAGTAAATGCACATTTACTAACTTTTATTTTATAGAGCTACACATTAATTGCTGGTAATTAATGTATATAAAACTAACAACCTTAATTAAAACATTCTCAATTAATTTCGGTACAGGATCTCCTTGAGTACTAAGGATAAGTGATAAGAATTATTGTACGTGTTCAAAGTATGTTGACATCTCTTCAATGTAAATCCTTATTCGTATTTACATGGATTTACATTCTTAGAATCGGTTATACCACACTTCCAAACAAGTTTAGAGTTGGTTCACCTGTATTCCAAGATAACTATGTGATTGATCAAATATCAAATCACATATATAGGTTCAATCGGTTCTACCAATTTCTAGGATCGGTTATACCTCAATATGGAAATACTTGTGATCGGTCACAAAAGTTACCAGGACCGGTTACATCAGTTACCATGATCAGTTACATTAGTTACCAGGACCGGTTACCATATTCCCATGGTATTGCTTGTGATCGGTACACTAGTTACCAGAATCTGTTATGAAAATGCGGGAGGTCTAACAACCACACTCCAATCTGAGAGGACTTACTCCAATATATTTTCTAGAGAATCAACTAGACAGTCAGACTCAATCTGGAGAAAAGTATATCAAAGAGTTTATATCTCTGCTTCACAATGTAATCAACAAATCAAACAGATAGAAATCCGTGATCCTGATTATTATGTGAAACAACTTGAACGGTACCAAAGACCAATGTTCGAGTGTCAATCAATTTAAAATCAACCAAAGGTCGGATTATATAACAAAATATAATGCGGAAAATAAATAACACAGACACCAGAATTTTGTTAACGAGGAAAACCGCAAATGCAGAAAAACCCCGGGACCAAGTCCAGTTTGAACACCACACTGTATTAATCCGCTACAGACACTAGCCTACTACCAATGAACTTCAGACTGGACTGTAGTGGAACCCTAATCAATCTCACACTGATTCAAGGTATAGTTGCGTTCCTTACGTCTCTAATCCCATCAGGATACTACACACTTTATTCCCTTAGCTGATCTTACCCACAACTAAGAGTGCAAAGTCTAAGACTTGATAAACAAATCTGTCTCCCACAGAAAAGTCTATAGAATGAATAAATCTGTCTCCCACAGAATTACCCAAGAGTTTTTGTTCCGTCTTTTGATAAATCAAGGTGAACAGGAACCAATTGATAAATAGGTCTTATATTCCCGAAGAACAACCTAGTATTATCAAACACCTCACAATAATCTAAATCGTATGATGGCGAAACTAGATATTGTGGAATTACAAACGATGAGACGAAGGTGTTTGTGATTACTTTTTATCTTGCCTATCGGAGATTAAATCTCGAGCAAATCTTAGAGAAGATAGTACTCAGACGATAGAATCGGGCAAGATCAGAACATGCAACTACAGAGAAAATAGTTGGGTCTGGCTTCATAATCCCAATGAAGTCTTCAAGTCGTTAACCTACAAGTTCTCGAGAGAAACCTAAGGTTAAAGGAGAATCGACTCTAGCTATGCAACTAGTAACACACACAAGTGTGGGGATTAGGTTTCCCAGTTGCTAGAGTTCTCCTTTATATAGTTTTCAAATCAGGATTTGGAATCCAAGTTACATTGGTAACAATGCATTCAATATTCACCGTTAGATGAAAAACCTGATTCAACCAAGCTAATATCTTTCAACTGTTAGATCGAACTTAGATTGTTACACACAAATAAAATGTACCCTCATTTAGGTTTATGTAACTGTACCCAAACGTGTATACCATGTTGACTCACAAATAGTTAACCGAAGTTAGCCATATGATTACTCTCATATCAACCTTATTCATCTTAACCATAACTAGTTCAAATGACTCAAATGAAACTAGTTAAAGAGCCATTCAATTGATATATTATCATAGAAGTATACAAGAACACAATTGAAGCAAAATCGGTTTGATTCACTCGAATCAATTCATGAAAATTATTGCCACGGTTTGCAAAGATTGCATTCCTTATTTTATAAATGTTTAAGTTCATGTACACAACCGATTTTAAAAAGTAACCAACTCAAGTATGCAAACGGGTATGCATACTTAAGTAGCCGGACCGAGTTTGGTTACGCCAGTACGCGTACGGGTGCGCATACCAATTTACACTTCCAAACTCCAGCAGAAATTCTCGGACGTGAGACTTCCGCCAGTATGCGTACATTTACGCATACTTTCCCAGACATCCAACAACCGCCAGTACGCGTACGGGTACACATACTTCAGGTTCCCGATTTTGGACTTATACACAAATGTGAGAACACACTATGTTTATATCCAAACATGGTTACATGATTATAAGCTCTTTATTTCAATCATTGAAACTTTCTTAGAGGATGACAATAGCCGTTTTCACACACTATTAGCATCAAAGCAATTTTCAAGATATTGAAATAATCATAACGAAACATTCCAAGATTACACCAAATGATTGTATCACACAAACCATGTAAGATGTTACTCGGAAATTTTCACATGATATAAGATGAACTTGGTCGAAGCGAAAGCTTGCCAACACATATTTCGAGAAATATGTAAGCGAGATAAACTCAGCTCGAAATCTCAAATGTATATAATAGAAAACTATATCGTAACACGACTTATGTCTCAATATAGGAGATAGAGTAGAAATAGACTTTCCAAGTGATAGATGAGTTTCAGTCTCCACGTACCTTTTGTTGATGAAGTTACACAAGCTCCTCCTAGTAGTTTTTCATCTTCAAATGATGAACGCCGTGATGTCTAAGGATCAACTACACAATCTATGTCCTAGTCCGAGACATCTATAAATAGGCTAGAAATCAAGACTTATAGTTTTGATCACTGACATTGACAAACATGCTTGTGATAGCAACGCATGCGAGTTCGACCGTGCAGTGCTCTAACAATCTCCCACTTTGTCAACTTTAATGACAAAACTATCAATACATATGGATTACAAAATAAATAAAAACTTTGTAGCTTCTCATCCAAATGCTTGATCTCCTTGGCATCTTCAACCCGACTCGAAATCTTCGTCACTTCCAAGTACTCCATGATTCTAAATGTGTTCAACTCAGCATCATAGTTTTTGAAGATCCGTAGCGATAACAATGAGAAAACAAGTGATCTCAATCATTGTTATACAGTGTCATAGTATTATTACACAGCATCAAAGTTCAATTGTATCACAACGTTGA
Source organism: Papaver armeniacum (assembly GCA_023531295.1). NCBI lineage: Eukaryota > Viridiplantae > Streptophyta > Magnoliopsida > Ranunculales > Papaveraceae > Papaver > Papaver armeniacum. The sequence continues at coordinate 93,890 of JAJJWW010018374.1, forward strand.
CAACAATACTATGGTTATATGTATCACTCCCCCTTAGTCAATACTTCATCTCGACATGAAGACCACTCCCCCTTACATAATGATCCGTAAACCATATGTATTTCTAATATGCAACTACACATTAATTCTCCCCCTTTTTGTCAATATTAATTGGCAAAGGTACGAAAACTAGTGGGATCCTCATGAAATTTTCATAGAGATACTTCATGACCAAAAGAGAATAACATACCAACTTAATTAGATGCAATCATAAGCCGAAGCTAAATGCATTCATCAAGGAGTTTATAAAGATACAAGATAACCCCTATAATATTCCACAGCCGCACTCCCCACAAAGATTTGGCAATTAAGCACAAGTTCAAAAAGAACTCTCCCCCATAAAATGCCATTCCCGAAAGAACAACAAAGGCGACCTTGCTTTTACAAGAAAAGAAGGATTCCTTTGGATATAACCAAATCACATGAAAACATAATTTGAATCCAAAAATATCAATTGAATCAACCAAAAAAAAATGATCAATTCAATTGGCCATGCTCGACATAAAAGAACTTACGGAGCAACACAGTATATGCACAAAAATGTGGATCGGAGAAAGACCAATACTACGGAATAAACAAGGATTTATTCTATTTTTCATCACTGTTTGCACAATGACATATAATAGACTTAATACTTGTAAACAAAAGTTCATCCTTTCTTCCATCAATATTTGCATAATGACATAAACGGCTTAACTTTTGTAGTCAAAAGTTCATTTTATCTTTTATCAATACTTTCATATCGACATATAATAGAGATAAATTTTGAACATGTATGGGATAGTCACAGGTTCACAGACGTAAATGAAAATTTGCAATATATAAAATCATAAAGATTAAAATTGCAAAAATCATCTTCCAAATAACTTAGAATTTAAATAAATAAATCTAAAAACATTGAAGATGAAAATGTTGGAAATAGCTATGTGTACTCACAATAATGGCTATTCCAAACCATAGTAATCCTTCCAAAAAAAACAAGAAATAAATTGTCATAAGAATTTTCCTAGACATAATAAAGACTTAGACATGATCAGCAACCATGGAACAGACAAAGGCTAGTTCATCAGATGCTTTCTTCAGCTCCTTTTTCAGAAAAGCCAGATTCCTCGATGCAATCTCAAGCTGTTCACAAACGACCTCAAAATCTTAAAGAAGATTTCCAACCAATTGAATGGACATCTGGATTGGAAGATCTTTCTCATGATCAATTGCTTTATAGCAGACAATGGAGATGGGTTCTTCGTGAAGTTCAAAAGCATTGGCATCATCATATTTGTCTTCCGTTTTGCATCCTTCCATTATGCACACAATTCCAAGAGAGGACTTGTCGTTACCGAACCAATATATATCAAAAAGAAGACTTTGATATATATTTATAACTTCTCACACAAGAGAACCCTAGGGTTTCTTGTAGACGTTTGATAACGGGTCGGGTGCACATGGTTCATGGTTATGAACGAGGGATCAAAAAACCACGAAACTAAAGGAACAAACATTTAGAACCTAGTTCTGAAGGTATGACATGAAATATTGGTTCAAGGTTGAACATCAACTGTCAAATAAGAGAGCATCAGACGAACAATAAGACTGTCCGGAGCAAAGCTCGGGGAGGAAAATCGAAGTCAAAAACAAGAAAGTACAACACAGGCCATTTGTCAAGAAGGAGGTATCTTCTTGAGAGATATGTGTATCTTATCATTGATCTGAAAGAGGATACACATATGGAAATAGTCAAGTTGTATGGTGATGAACATGAAGTTCATCAGAGGAATTGACACATTCCTTTTTACCCCCTTGACCTATATCAGAATTCTTATGCTCATCTTCAAAAGAATTATCAAGAGAAGGACCTGAGTTACCTGAATCAGATGCTTTTCTCGCCTTCTTGATCTTGCACTTGAGACCGTTGATACTGGTCTTGAGTTCCGAAACACGATTATTGATGTGAATGTAGTCAGGAACAACTATTTGAGGAGCAAGATCATTATTGAGGGAAAGAGAGAGTTTTGATGAATTTTTCTTTCTTTGACACCTTTTTCTTCTTACAGGTCTTTCTGAGTTATCAGTCATCCATATAACATTGTTCCTTTTATAGTTGTAAGCAGAAGAATTCTTATGTTCATAATCAGGAAATGGCCCATTGCAGCACTTTTCTTGATTGTGGAATGAATTTCTAACTGAACACTGAGGAACAGGTTTGATTACTTCTTTGGACATCCAAATGAGAATGTTGTGAAGTTTTTCATTCAGTAAACGAAGATGAAATCTTCTTTCAATGTGACCTTTCTTTCCGCAATAATAGCAGTTTACAGGAATGTTTTTATCCATTCTCAACTGAGTCGTCCCTGTAGGCTGACGTACTTTATTTTCAGATACATCTGCAGCTGTAGGTTGAAGAAGTTCATCTCCTTAACAAAATTTATCTTACCAGTACTTAGAGCATCTATACCTTTATAGCCCATACCACGTGTATCACGATATTCTTTACATGCTCCAAGCATAGAAGACAGTTTTGTAGAGCTAGAGTTGAATTTTTTCAAATTCTCTTCCAAAACTTTGACCTTTTCAAGGGTAGTACTAAGATCAGTCTCCAATTGTTTTTCTCGGGCGAGAAAAATCTTTTCTCTAACATTCAAACATTTTTGTTAAGAGTCATATCTTGCTTCAGTTTCTGCAAGTTTTTCTTTCAACACCAAGAGATTTCGACGAAGATCATCACATTCAGAATTCTTGGAACATATATCCTCGTCACGATCTTTAAGAGTAGCTTGTAACAAGTTATACCCACAATCATACCCCTTAAAGAGTTTTCTCAATTTTCTGTTTTCAATGCAGACAGGAGTCCGAAATTCAGCCAAGCAGGATGTTGACTTCTTTTTCTTTAGAAGACGATCAAAGAGAAAGATGTACTGTGAAACTTCTTTTTTAAAATCTTGTCCTTCTTCTGAATCAATTTCATCAGAAAGTTTATCTAACTGTTCATCAGGACGAGCTTCCCAGTTAAGTATGGGTTTAGATGATGAAGGAGATGTGACAAAATTCTTAGGTGAATCAGGATTTTTAACCAAAAATTCCTGAACTGGTGATGCATGATTAGAGATAGCACTTTTGTCCATATCAGATCGCTACAAACACAGACTTATAAGGTCTTTAATGTGTTTTCCTGCTCTAATACAAAATGAAAATACGGGGGTCTAACAACCACACCCAACAATTCGTTTGGCAATCTGAGAGGACTTACTCCAATATACTTTCTATAGAATCAACTAGACAGTCAGACTCAATCTAGAAAAAAGTATATAAAAGAGTTTATATCTCTGTTTCACAATGTAATCAGCAAATCAAACAGATAGAAATCCGTGAGCCTGATTATTATGTGAAACAAATTGAACGGTACCAAAGACCAATGTTCAAGTGTCAATCAATTTATATCAACAACCAAAGGTTGGATTATCTAATTGATTTATCTTAACGCACAACCTGTGATATTTCAATTACATAACAAAATATAATGCGGAAAAGAAATAACATAGACACCAGAATTTTGTTAACGAGGAAAACCGCAAATGCAGAAAAACCCCGGACCTAGTCCAGTTTAAACACCACACTGTATTAAGCCGCTACAGACACTAGCCTACTACCAATGAACTTTGGACTGGCTGTAGTTGAACCCTAATCAATCTCACACTAATTAAAGGTTCAGTTGCGTTCCTTACGTCTCTGATCCCAGCAGGATACTACGCACTTGATTCCCTTAGATGATCTCACCTACAACTAAAAGTTGGTACGACCCAAAGTCGAAGACTTGATAAACAAATCTGTCTCACACAGAAAAGTCTATAAAATGAATAAATCTGTCTACCACAGAAATACCCAAGAGTTTTTGTTCCGTCTTTTGATAAATCAAGGTGAACAGGAACCAATTGATAAACCAGTCTTATATTCCCAAATAACAACCAAGTATTATCAATCACCTCACAATAATCTAAATCTTATGATGGAGAAACTAGATATTGTGGAATCACAAACGATGAGACGAAGGTGTTTGTGATCACTTTTTATCTTGCCTATCGGAGATTAAATCTCGAGCAAATCTTAGAGAAGATAGTACTCAAACGATAGAATCGGTAAAGATCAGAACACGCAACTACAAAGAAAATAGTTGGGTCTGGCTTCACAATCCCAATGAAGTCTTCAAGTCGTTAACCTACAGAGTCTCGATAGAAACCTAAGGTTAAAGGATAATCGACTCTAGTTAATGCAACTAGTAACACACATGAGGTGTGGGGAGTAAGTTTCCCAGTTAATAGAGTTCTCCTTTATATAGTTTTCAAATCAGGGTTTGCAATCCAAGTTACCTTGGTAACAAAGCATTCAATATTCAACGTTAGATGAAAAACATGATTCAACCAAGCTAATATCTTTCAACCGTTAGATCGAACTTATCTTGTTACACACAAATGAAATGTACCCTCATTTAGGTTTATGTAACCGTACCCAAACATGTACACCATGTTGACTCACAAACAGTTAACCGAAGTTAGCCATATGATTACTCTCACATCAACCTTATTCATCTTAACCATAACTAGTTCAAATGACTCAAATGAAACTAGTTAAAGAGCCGTTTAATTGTTATATTCTCATAGAAGTATGCAAGAACACAATTAAAGCAAAATCGGTTTGATTCACTCGAATCAATTCATGAACATTATTTCCACGGTTTGCAAAGATTGCATTCCTTATTTTATAAATGTTTAAGTTCATGTACACAACCGATTTTAGAAAGTAACCAACTCAAGTATGCAAATGTGTACGCATACTTAAGTAGCCGGACCGAGTTTGGTTACGCCAGTACGCGTACGGGTGAGCATACCAATTTACACTTCCAAACTCCAACAAAAATTCTCGGACGTGAGACCTCCGCCAGTGTGCGTACGGGTACGCACACTTGCCCAGACATCCAACAACCGCCAGTACACGTACGGGTGCGCATACTTCAGGTTCCCGATTTTGGACTTATACACAAATGTGAGAACACACAATGTTTGTATCCAAACATGGTTACATGATTCTAAGCTCTTTATTTCAATCATTGAAACTTTCTTAGAGGATGACAATAGCCGTTTTCACACACTATTAGCATCAAAGCAATTTTCAAGATATTGAAATAATCATAACGAAACATTCCAAGATTACACCAAATGATTGTATCACACAAACCATGTAAGATGTTACTCGGTAATTTTCACATGATATAAGATGAACTTGGTCGAAGCGAAAGCTTGCCAACACATATTCCGAGAAATATGTAAGCGAGATAAACTCAGCTCGAAATCTCAAATGTGTATAATAGAAAACTATATCGTAACACGACTTATGTCTCAATATAGGAGATAGAGTAGAAATAGACTTTCCAAGTGATAGATGAGTTTCAGTCTCCACATACCTTCTGTTGATGAAGTTCCACAAGCTCCCCTTAGTAGTTCTTCGTCTTCAAATGATGAACGCCGTGAAGTCTAAGGCTCAACTACACAATCTATGTCCTAGTCCGAGACATCTATAAATAGGCTAGAAATCAAGACTTATAGTTTTGATCACTAACATTGACAAACATGCTTGAGATAGCAACGCATGCGAGTTCGACTGAGCAGTTTTCTAACAGGTTACACCAATTACCAGGACTGGTTACCAATTACAAGGATCGATTACACAACACTCTGTGATCGGTCACACCAATTACTAGGATGGGTCACACCAATTACAAATATCGATCATACCATCTCATGGTGATTACTTAGGATCGGTTACACCAATTAATAAAAACTACTCATACCAAATCATAAGTCAGGCATTGTGATTAGTTATACCAAGATACATAACAAAGTTACGATCGGTTCTACTATCTCACACATATTGGTAATCCAAAGATTTGTAATGAATAGCCATACCAATAAGCCTAATGATTTCCCTTTCGATTCAAAATACAAGTTCATGAATGTACTTCCTTTAAATGAATGTAAAACATTGTTTCCTAGGATGAAATCTTCACCATAACCCATACACATAATCATAACACTATATAAAAGATTATGTCGATGTCATATCTACGAAGTTCAAAAGATAAGTGTTATACTTCGTAGTCTAATTCCTTAATACTATGAGCATACTATTATGATCATGTCACATCACTAGAGTATTATATAAAACAAGCCTCTAACCCGGTACATACGCACCGGATTGAATTTCTAACATATTAAGATGTAAGATCAAAATTCTATTATCATTATGTTTGATTCTTTTTCTCTTTATTACGCACATAACAATTTGCTTCAAAAGGATGTCACAACATGTTATGCCAAAGTGATTTAACTCGCTGAGTGTCTAGATTTGACTGTCGAAACCGTGATTTATGCGATTGTACGTCTGGCAACTGCATATGTTTAGTGTTTGTGTTTTAACAGTGATCCCAAAAGATGGGATGTCCTGAGAGGTTGTGTGCACAAAAGAAAGAAAATTGAAGTTTGCCGGTGCCAATTGATGGATTTTGACCGTTATAGATCAGTTGATGTCTTTTGAGAACATTAGCATCTCTAAACACTTGGGTGAAAAGTCTTAAAAAGCTTACTCTTAAAAGATGCATATTCTCGTTGGAAATTAACCCTTTTTTTTATAAACATTTCTGTCTTAAAACAATATTTCATTAGTCATAACTTTAGACCGCAATGGTCTTCATTCCTCCATCATTAGTTATAACTTTAACCACAACGGTATTTTTCATCTATATGAAAAGAAAATATGATTATTAGTGTAACTATTACACCAATCATGCATGTATTAATTCCTAATTTGTTTAAGTGCACCTATTAGCGGCAACCAAAGCCAGGCATCCAGCTGATTCATTTTTACCACTAATGAAATCTTTTCCGTATAATATTTGCACAATTTGTTTTGCCTGTATTAAAGTATTTGTTTTATGGTTTCAACATCAAGTTCCTGCTTAATCAAAACAATTACGCATGCATTGCACATCAGCCATCTTGTATTTTCATTTTCTTTCAATTTAATTGTCAGAACTCTTATTATTACTACCAAAGGCAACATGATTCCTAACAAAACTAATCTAAAATAAGTCCTTAGTAGCAAATAAATCGAAGAGATGTCTTTGTGAAGATGTGTTAAACAATAATTTCGAAGGTATTCAGAAAAGGAAAACAGTTGAGATTGGTATCAATGTACTTTATCATACTATTCTAATAATAACCGATCCTTTTTCATTTAATAAACAACTATAACAGAAATTCAGATGGTGAAATTAGTATTTTGTACCTTTCAATTAATCTGGCGACAGATTGAACATAAAAATAAACTGCTCATTGGAATGTGGAAGCCATTTTGTATCAAAGTTTGGCTATACACTCTCTTCGTCATATACTGCTATAAGTCAACGAATTTTTGATCCACCCTCTTTCATTTCATCTTCATGAGATTCTGATAAATCAAGCATTAATTGATCGTAGAAATGTACCCAATATAAAGAGATACCACAGTTAACGTAAAGATGGTAATGATGTGCAAGTTCAGGAGTTTTGCGGTTATACTGCACACAGAGAGTAAGTTAGAGTTCTAGAGATGTGAGGCTACGCAAATTAGATATGATCGCATTGGAATATAAAGAAAGAACATATGTAACCCTATCGATTATGATTCGATTAATAAATGGATGCTTCAAAAGAAAATATATCTATAACGAAAGGGTTATAAGTTAATTCTCTTCCCTTTATTTCTATCGTTAATTTCTTTATAAATAATCTTCTTCCGTGCTTGGTGATCCCCAGTCGTCAAATTGATTGCAATCGAATGAAATTCATGAGCGATGAGAGCCCGATTGAGGTAAATTGCACATGTGGAAATAACCCAATTTTCACTCCCTTTCTCGGCCATTATTTTAAGATATAGGTACCGATGATGAGTTTCCCTACTTATATACTCTCCCAAAGGACAACCTTGGATACATAGGTGACTGGATTTTGGACGGTTGGTGAAAGGGTTTTTCTTATCCAAGAAAAAATTGGAATTTGAAACGGTGTTTTTACTTTCATAACCAAAAGTTTGTTACATATCGGTGAAATGGTGTGTCCCTATAGTTTTAACTTGTTTCTTTTCATGTTTATCCTAACTTAAAATGTGCCTCTTTGTACACGGAATGAATCTCTTCATCCAAAGAGAGACCTGATTAATTTTTATTTGTTGTTTAACAAAGATAAAGACTTCATTCCTGTTCTTCCAAACAGTGTGATACCTAATGTATTAAGATTAGGCGACGGTTCATTCTTGCCGAAAAGGTGTCTGATGACATGGTGATGACATGTACAGTAATGCTGAAATGGCTTCATTGTAAAGCAGAGTGATTGTAGTTACGTCATGTGGCGTTTTAGGGGTCCCTTATTATAAGAAAATATATGTATAGTATGTACAGCTTCGCAGTTATGTTATCAATATAGCACGATTTGAAAGATACGTTATGAATGAAACAGTCCAAGTCAAAATTACTAACCTCAAGTGGAAGGATGATGTCGTCGTTGTATTTTGTCATTTCTTCACATTCTTCAGGTCTTTGGAGTAATACTTGTATGTCTCAACATTCCTAGACTTTCCAGTCTAACCTAAACGAAGTTGACTCTACTATATAATCAGGCGACTTTAGATGAGTTTTGACACACTAAAATATGACAACCAAACTTGACATACCAACGCTTGGTGAGTTCAACCGAGCTATGCTCTAACATTTACTTTTAATTATAATAAAATAATTATAATTGTGGAATGTAAAAGTAAATTACACAACAATATTTTGTTAACGAGGAAACCAAAAATGCAGAAAAATTCCGGGACCTAGTCCAGTTATGAATACTTTCTGAATTAAGCTATTATACAAAGTACAAAGCTAACTTTGTATATTTGATACTAAGTAATCTACCCCTAGTTACTTAGTTCCGTCAGAATCCCTGCGCCTACAACCGTCTGGCCAATGCATGTGAATCCCGAGACAGAAATCACTATCCTGAGTTGCTTTACCGATGTAAAGTCTTAAGCACTCAATTCCTTTTGATCGTCTTCCAAACAGTAAAGGAACAAAGATGTTTGGTAACTACTCCAATAATATTTTAAGGAAAGATTCGTTGAGTTTTGAAAAAGGCTCTTCCGTTTAAACCAGTAAACTCCTTTTTCGGGTAAGATCAATCCAAATCCAAAAATCAGATCTAGATTCATCAAAACTATCAAATTCGAATATTAAAGAATGTCACCTAATGATAGTTACCGATCTAAAAAACTATATGATCAAATCTATTAAAGATAAATTAGATCTAAGTTGAATCCCAGCCGATCAAGATGTGTGCACAAGTCACGAGATACGAAAACCAATAAGAAAAATATTCTTGTCTTCAAATCTTCAATTGCCTTCTATTGTACTTGCACAACACAAACTTGAATCCACTTATGATCGATCATACATAGAACGGTGCTTGTTAACAATGGATGATCACAAGTTGTCTTCAGATCTAAAAAAAGTTCTGAAGATCCTGTCAATACTTTGATCTAGTTTGAGTGACCTTATATCAGAAGAGAAGGCTCTCAAGAATAATCAAACTAGGTGCAATCAAAGTTTCAACAACCGTTAGTCAATCAAATCAATAATTGAAAACCAAAATAACAATGCAATTATCTGGTTTCGCACCAACGGTACTCGTAGAGCACTTCTTGATCCCACATAAGTCTTTAAACGAGTGGTCGTAAGAGATTTCACTTAATTAGAGTACTTTCCTCTCCGGATAGACGGCTCCACCGGAAACAACACAAATGAAGTTTGCATGGCTCTGAGGATAGTTTGCAAGAAATGCAAACTCAACTATTTATAAACCAAGGTGTTTTGGGGTAAAAACTGATTCTGCTGGTTTTGGTAAATTTGGGTGCGCCGCCGAGAAACGAATCTAAACCCTAAACAAATGCACTGCACGGGAGTACTTTAGATTCGAGAGATCAATTTGTACAATCCTGGCCTAAACCAAGAAATGGTCGTTCCAGTCTTGCTTCGTTCACAAAATAAAGGAGAAGGGTTGATCTTAGGGAGGGTAGCGAAGAAGGTGTTGAGATCAGAATGGTTAACTATAAAGGTGTGGCTATTTTATGACTTGTATCAGAATATGGAACTGGCTTACGGAATGTAAGCTATCAGTTCTTGGTGTTTTTTCTGGATATTGTGTTGTTAACCAAAACTCTGTTGTTGGTTGAAATAGGTTGAAAACCTATTTATATAAGTCATAGTTGCACGCACCCTGATCTCATAGGAAATGGGAGTAGTTGATTGATGGAGAAGCGGGATCGTGTGAAATGTTGAAAACCACGTCTTTCAATGAGGGAAGACAGGTCGTTACACACCCACTACTTCTCAGCTGCCACTATTTGTCCGCTTTTCCTGACACTTTCTCATAATGGGCGTGTTGCACGCCGCACGCTGTAAACCGCCAGACCAATACCCTGATGAACATCCCCAAGTTTGTGACATGTTTGATGTCTCGAGTAGAAAATATGTAGCAAGTTGCTGAGTGGGTCTTGCCTAATTATTCTGACCAATCACGCGCAAGTTAGGCGGCGGGTAGTCATATGCGATGGGTCAAGTCATGAGACTTGCCGCAAAGAATATCATGTGACGCTATTAGGTTAAATAACTAAGTTATTTGTGAAGACCATATTCATAAAATATTGTATGTATTCGATGCATGTAAAGCATCGCTTACAAGCAAGCATCTCAAAATAAACGATGCTCATAAAGCATCGTTGTATAAAGTTCGCTTAAATCAGTCGCAAAGCTTAATGTCTTAAAAGGAGCATGACCGGCCATTTTCGGGAAGCTGTCATGAGCCATTCACACGCGCTAAAGGCAGGCCGGTCAATCCTCATAAGAGAGTGACGGCTGGCGATCACAGCTACACCTTATTAGCCTCCTAAAATTAGATCTAGGCCGGTCAATTTGGCTAGCGGAGTTTGACGGCCGAGATGATTTGCGGAAGTTAATGGCTGCTGTTAAAATTCCTAAATGCAGCGCGACTAGACACTTTCGGGCGACCGTTTTGGGGCCTTAAGGGCAAGATGCGGCTTGTCCGTTTGCGGCTTATGGAAGGGGGGTGGCCGGTGATCATGGCCACATCTTGTTGGCCGCCTAAAATAGGAGTTAGACCGGCCAATTCGACTGGCGAAGTTGGGCAATCGAGATGATTTGCGGCAGTTAATGGCTACCGTTGATTTAATTTAGGTTTTAAAATCCATGTGACCAACTTACTTTGGGCTAACGGTTTTGGTGTTAGCCGCGTGCTAGGAGCTTGTCCGATCGGCCAGCATAATAGCCGGGCCGCTGGTGAGCATATTTGTACCTTGATCATTAGTTAAGATCGAATCTAGGCCGATAAATTTGGCCGGCGAAGTTGGACGGTCACGATCGATTTAAGACCGACATGGGCAGCCTTAATTCGATTAAGGCTTCTTTTGTTCGCGCGACTGGCCTATTTTGTTCTAGCGTTTTTGGTTGTCGCTAGCAGGCCATGGAAATTGCGTTTGGTAGGAACGATGGCGGGCCCGTCGGTGAGCATAGCCGCATCTTGCTGGTTTCTTAAAGTCAGATCTAGGCCGGTCGATTCGGCTAGCGAAGTTGGACGGTCGAGATTGTTTTGCGGCAGTAATGTACAGCCGCTAACCAAAATTAGGGTTTTGTAACTTGCGCGGCCAACTTACTTTGGGTAAACGTTTAGTGGCTCCGCTTGCGAGTTGGGAGGACTCCGTTTGGCCAAGGCATTAGTGAGCCCCACCGGTGTACATGGTGGTGCTTGTCCGACCATGTTAGGAGGTGACTAGACTTGATAAATCGAGTGGCCAAAACGTACGGCCGTGATTATTTTAAGACTGACATGGGCAGTGTATATTAGATTCCTTAAGGAATTAAGTGCGTCAACCAACCAACTTCCAACTTTATTTAAAAGTGTGTGTGGAGCGTTTAAAGCAATATAATTGGTCGATGGGAAAGGGGGCCGGCAAGCAGCAACAAAGAACGTGGCCAGCCGGCCACAGGTGGCGCCTGCTGAAGCCAATCGGTCGGCCAAGTGCCGCGGCCACGCATCCTTTGGTCGCTGCTCTTACTTGCCGCAGTTCCTCATTATTTCTTATTTTCTTATTTTTGGTAGGATCTTGCTCTTACCTGATGGATCAGTTTCCTAGTTTGCCTAGGTTTAGTTTCGACCAATAGGGTTCGAACTATCGCGCAGGGCGCAAAAAACGTAATTTTTGTAAATTAATAAAATTAGATTAAAGAACTGAATTTTGCGGGTTGCCGCAAAATCAATCAATTTTTGGTGGATTTTGCATACTGATACAAAAAAATCACTAATTTAATATCAAATGACATCATAACTTTGCGTGCCTCTGATTGAGTACTTCCGCACTAGTAGAGCACTGCTCGGTCGAACTCGCATGCGTTGCTATCTCAAGCATGTTTGTCAATATTAGTGATCAAAACTATATTCTTGATTTTTAGTTTACTTATGACTAAGTCTCGGTCTAGGATAGTTAAGTATAGTTGAGCTCCAGACTCCATGGCGATCATCTTACGAAGATGAAGAACTACTCAAGGAACAAGTGGAACTTCATCCGACAAAAAGGTATGTGGAGACTTGAACTTATCTTTCACTCAAAAGTCTATTCTATCTCCTACTCTTGAGACAATAGTCGTATAAGTATGATAGTTTTCATACATACACATTTGATATTTCGAGCCGAGTTTACTCGCCTATCTTTTTCTCTAAATATGTGTTGGTGAAGCTTTCGCTTTAACCATTTTTCATCTTTACCCGTGACGAAAGTCATGATGACGTTTCAATCTTGAAAATAGCTTTGATGACGATAGTCGTGAGTAACGACAGTTATAACATTATAGAAGAATGTTTCAATGATTGAAATGTAGAGTTGAGATTACCAAATATGGATATAAGCATATATAGTGTGTTCGCACATTAGTGTATAAATCCATGTGCCAAAAACCAAGTGCGTGAATATGTGTGCATGCGGTATTGGTGAAGGAGACAGGTTGAGTACGCGTACCTGCGGAAGTTTTCATACCGAAAATTTCTGCTGAGTTTGTAAGTTTGCAAACTAGTAAACCAGTCACCTTAGGTACGCATACCCGTACATGTACCCACGGAAGTTTTCGAACCGAAAATTTCTGCTGAGTTTGTAAACTCAAATCCGGTAGCTAAGGTACGCATACCCGCACGTGTACCTAAGCTGGTTAATTCTCAAATCGGTGGTTCATAAGCTTAAAAAAATAAATTATAAGGAATGCAATCTTTGCAAACCGTGGTTATATTGTTCATGAATTGATTCAAGTGGATCAAACCGATTTTGCTTCAACTGTGTCTATGAATGAAGACCTAAGCAATTGAACAACTCTTGAACTAGTTCTTATGAGTCATTTGAACTAGTTATGACGATTAATATGAAAGTGCTCATACGGCTAACCATTGGTTAACTATTTGTGAACCAACTAAGTGTACACGTTTAGGTACGGTTACTCAAACCTAAATGAATACATTTCATTTGTGTGTGACAATCTAAGTTTCGATCTAACGGTTGAAAGATATTAGCTTGGTTGAATCAGGTTTTTCATCTAACGGTGAATATTGAATGCTTTGTTACCAAGGTAACTTAGATTGCAAACCCTGATTTGAAAACTATATAAGGGGAACTCTAAGAACTGGAAAAACTAATCCCCACACCTCATGTGTGATACTAGTTAGTTTTGATAGAGTTGATTCTCCTTTAACATTAGGTTTCTTCTCGAGACCCTGTAGGTTAACGACTGAAAAACTTCATTGGGATTGTGAAGCCAGATGAAACTACTTCTCTTGTAGTTGAGCGATCTGATCTTGCCATTTTCTATCGTACGAGTTCAATTGAATAATTGACTTGAGATCATATCTCCGATAGAGCAAGATATAAAGAAATCACAAACATCTTCGCCTCATCGTTTGTGATTCCGCAATATCTAGTTTCGCTACCGTACGATTTATATTATTATGAGGTGATTGATAATACTAGGCTGTTCTTCGGGAATATAAGTCTGGGTTATCAATTAGTTCTTGTTCACCTTGATTTATCAAAAGACGGAACAAAAACTCATAGGTTTATCTGTGAGAGACTGATTTATCTATTATCATAGACTTTTCTGTGTGATACAGATTTGTTTATTGAAGTCTTCGACTTTGGGTCGTAGCAACTCTTAGTTGTGGGTGAGATCAGCTAAGGGATTCAAGTACATAGTATCCTGCTAGGATCAGAGACGTAAGGAGCGCAACTGTACCTTGAATCAGTATGATATTGATTAGGGTTCAACTACAGTCCAGATCGAAGTTAGTTTGTAGTAGGCTAGTGTCTGTAGCGGCTTAATACAGTGTGGTATTCAATCTGGACTAAGTCCCGAGGTTTTTCTGCATTTGCGGTTTCCTCGTTAACAAAACTTCTTGTGTCTGTGTTATTTCTATTCCGCATTATATTTCATTATATAATTGAAATATCACAGTTTGTGTGTTAAGATCAATCAATTAGCTTTGGTTGTTGATTTACATTGATTGAGACTTGGATATTGGTCTTTGGTACCATCCAAGTTTATCTCTCTAGTATTTGATAAAGACTCGCAGATTTCCATTTGCTTGAGTAAAGATCAAATCGAGAGATAGAGATATTAACTCCTTGATATACTTTTTATTAAGATTGAGTCTGACTGTCTAGCTTAAAAGTATATTAGAGTTAGTCCATACAGATTACTAATCGGAATATTGGGTGAGGTTGTTGTACCCCCGCTTTTTCAATTGGTATCAAAGCAGGGAAACACGTTCAAAGACCTTACAAGTATGTGTTTATAGCGATCTGACTATATGGACAGAGGTGATATCTCTATTAACGTACCACCAGTATTTGATGGCTCTAATTACTTATGGTAGAAAATTCCTATGCGAGCTATTCTTCAAGCACGTGATTTTCAATCATGGGTATATGTAGTTAATGGCTATGATGCTCCTGTTGTGGCAGTAGGAAATGTAAACGTTCCCAAGAACATTGGTGAATACAGTCCTGCCGAGATACTTGCTGCAAAGAAAAATTTCGACGGTTTGAATGTCATCATACATGCTATTGCCCCAAATCTTCAGCACCATGTGTCAAATTGCACTAGGTCTAAAGATGTGTGGGATATCTTAGAAACCGTATTCGAAGGTAATACCAGTGAAAAGGAAGCTAGGCTTCAAAACCTTAATTCCGATTGGGAAAACCTTCATATGGCAGATGAAGATTCATTTGATGAGTTTAATCACAAAGTGTCTGAAATTATTAATGCATCTTTTGCATTGGGTAAGACTATTCCTGAAAAGGACATTGTGATGAAAATTCTTAGATCGCTGCCATCTAGATACGACTCTAAGAAGCATGCCATCGTTGAGGGAAATAACCTTGATACACTATCCAGAAACTCCCTAGCTGGAAAATTGAAAATTTTCGATCTTGAACTTGAACAAAGAGAGAAACGTCATCTGTCTAGCAATCATGTTGCTACATCTGATCTTAAATCTCGACGTCCTAAATTGACTGATAAAAGGGATGAGAATTGATTTAATTTGACGCTGTTACTGTTTATACAACAACTTAAGAAATCTCTTATACATAATAAAAGAAAGTCTCAAAAGAAAGCTCAGTCAATCAATAAAAAGGTTCAGAAAAACTATGTTAACAATTCTAGTCTCAAGTGCTATAGAAGTGTTCATAATAAATGTCCTGATGCGGAGTTGAGTGAGAAAACTAAGGCATGGATGGCTACTCTTGACTACTGTCCTGAGGATGATGTCTATGATGGTCCTCTTAACCTTTTTGCTGATAATCACGTCTGTCCTCCTAATGATCCCCGATCATTCCATGATAAACAATCTTACTTCCTCAGAAATATTTCAACTAGAAAAGGAAGTCTTAATTAAAAGGATTGAAAATCTGGAATGTCAACTGTCTAATTTAAAATTGGAGTTGATCAATCGTGAGTCTTACAAAACATATCGAATCTCTTCGACTATGAACTGTCAGCTAACTCCTCCTGATTCTATAAGTCACTTTGACAACAAGAATCATATAGAAAATCACAAGGAGGTATCTAATATTGTGATTTCCTCATATGTTCATCAGGATCACCTTAGAACCTGTATCAATAAGAAAAGGTTCTCCTCTGCCAAACATTCTTTGCAGAAGAAGAAAAAGAAATCTCATACAAAACCCTCGTCCTTTGTAAAAGATATTTCCAAAAGAATGCATAGTTTACGAAAATCAACAATCAAGGTATTCAATTCTGTGCTAAAAGAAAGAAAGGATGATGTACATAACTCTTCTTCTTAAAATCAAGACAGAAACAAGGTATAACATATACATCATCCTCTCGTAAGAAGATACCCAGTCCTGCAAAGGATTGGAACAACTACAGTTTGTAATATTGTATCAATGATTTTTGTTTATCCCTCGTAGACAAAAATCATAATCTTCAGGAGGGTTGTGATGAAATATTTCCGTTAAGTGTTTCAATTTATTTTAGCATAGAACTGTTGATGTTTTCAAACGTTTTCTACTTAAGACCTTTTCTGAGGATAAACAATTTCTGTTAGGGTTTTGGTCAAAGGTCGTTTTGGATATTCTCCTATCCTCAGTCCCTATTAAAATAAGGTTTTTCTCCTTAGCATAAACATTTTATTTGTCTCTTCTATCATGTCCTCTTCAAGTCTTTCAAGCAAAGAAAGTGATGTTTGGACTGTTCTCTTTCCATCTAAGAAGATACGGTTCGATTCTTCCGATAATATGATGAGCCCTGACATTCACGGTTCTTCTCTGGACGAGAACATCCCTGTTTCTCATTTTGATAAGCTCTCTTTAACCATGAATCTCGTATTGGAACAAGTTCGTGCCCTAAAAAGTGAACTTGAAGCCTCTTCCAAAATACTTGAAGAAAAGATGGATAATCTAGAATCTAGAATTGATCTGATCGAGGATGAGCTTGATGAATACAGAGAATATGATAAGAGTATTCAAAGTAAGTGAAATTCTTTATAGGAGTTATTTTATCTAGGAAACTTCTTAAAAGAATTTTTATTCTTGTTTTTGTTTAAGAAGGATAACTAGGGTTTGGAATAGCCATTATTGTGAGTACACATAACTATGTCCAACGTTTTCATCTTCATGTTTTTAGATTTATTTGTTTAAATTCTAAAGTTTGGTTTGGAAGATGATTTTTGCAGTATTAATCTTTATGGTTTTATATATTGCAATGTGTTATGGGATATGTGTGTTTGCGTCCGTGAACTATTATTGTCCCATACGTTGTCAAGAGTTATCTCGGTTATATGTCGATATGCATGTATTGATACAAGATCGATGAACTTGTGACAAACAAAAGTTAAGCCTATTGTGTCAATTTATTGATGGAAGATATGTTAAAATCTTTTGTTTACGAGGATTATGTCTATTGAATGTCATTGTGTAAATGGTGACGGAAAATAGAATGAATCCTTGTATATTCTGCAGTATTGATCTTCCCTGATCCATATTTTATGTATATACTGTGCGGCTCCATAAGTATTCTTGTGTGAGCACTTCCAACTAGACTAATCATAGATTCGTTTGTGGTTATTTTGGTTGTGTATTCCGATTAAATTAATCATGGGTTCTCTTGTGGTTAGTTTAATTGAGAATTTTGGATACAAAATCATTTTGTGGTTTTTGGTGTCCAAAGAAATCCTTCTTTCTCGTAAAATTAAGGTCGCTCTTGTTGTTCTTTCGGGAATGACATCAAATGGGGGAGAGTTCTTTTGAACTTGTGCTTAATTGCCATATCTTTGTGGGGAGTGCGGTTGTGGAATATTTGAGGAGTTATCTTGTATCTTTATAAACTCCGTGATGAATGCATTTAGCTTCGGCTTTATGATTGCATCTAAACAAAGTTGATATGTGCTTTTATTTGGTCTTGAAGTGTCTCCATGGAAATTTCATTAGGATCCCGTTTTCGTACTTTTTATAATTTTATTGACAAAAAGGGGGAGAATTAATATGTAGTTCACACTACAAATACATATGGTTTTAGGATCATTATGTAAGGGGGAGTGGTTTTCGTGTTGAGATGAAGATTGACTAAGGGGGAGTAATACATATCACCATAGTATTGTTGTCGAAGTTGTGATATGAGACTTTGATGCTGTGTAATAATACTATGACACTGTATAACAACGATCGAGAGCTTTTCTTTTCTCATTGTTATGGCTACGGGACTTCAACAACTATGATGCTGAATTGAACATCATCTATGGAATCATGGGAGTACTTGGAAAACACGAAGTTTTTGAGTAATGTTGAAGCACCAAGGAGATCAAGCATGTGGACAAGAAGCTACAGAGTTTTATCTATTTTGTAATCCATATGTATTGATAGTTTTGTCACTAAAATTGACAAAGGGGGAGATTGTTAGAGCACTGCACGGTCGAACTCGCATGCGTTGCTATCTCAAGCATGTTTGTCAATATTAGTGATCAAAACTATATGTCTTGATTTCTAGTTTACTTATGACTATGTGTCGGTCTAGGATAGTTAAGTGTAGTTGAGCTCCAGACTCCATGGCGATCATCTTACGAAGACGAAGAACTACTCGAGGAACAAGTGGAACTTCATCCGACAAAAAGGTATGTGGAGACTTGAACTTATATGTCACTCAAAAGCCTATTCTATCTTCTACTCTTGAGACAATAGTCGTATAAGTATGATAGTTTTCATACATATACATTTGTTATTTCGAGCCGAGTTTACTCGCCTATCTTTTTCTCAAAATATGTGTTGGTGAAGCTTTCGCTTTAACTATTTTTCATCTTTACCCGTGACGAAAGTCATGATGACGTTTCAATCTTGAAAATAGCTTTGATGACGATAGTCGTGAGTAACGATTGTTATAACATTATAGAAGAATGTTTCAATGATTGAAATGTAGAGTTGAGATTACCAACTATGGATATAAGCATATATAGTGTGTTCTCACATTAGTGTATAAATCCATGTGCCGGAAACCAAGTGCATGCATATGTGTGCATGCGGTATTGGTGAAGGAGACAGGTTGAGTACGCGTACCTGCGGAAGTTTTCATACCGAAAATTTCTGTTGAGTTTGTAAGTTTGCAAACTAGTAAACCAGTCACCTTAGGTACGCATACCCGTACGCGTACCCACGGAAGTTTTCAAACCAAAAATTTCTGCTGAGTTTGTAATCTCAAATCTGGTAACTAAGTTACACATACCCGTATGCGTACACAAGCTGGTTAATTCTCAAATCGGTATTTCATGAGCTTAAAACAATAAATTATAAGGAATGCAATATTTGCAAACCGTGGCTATATTGTTCATGAATTGATTTAAGTGGATCAAACCGATTTTTCTTCAATTGTGTCTATGAATAAAGACCTAAGCAATTGAATAACTCTTGAACTAGTTCTTATGAGTCATTTGTACTAGTTATGAGAAAGATGAATACGGTTAATATGAAAGTGCTCATATGGCTAACCATTGGTTAACTATTTGTGAACCAACTAAGTGTACATGTTTAGGTATGGTTACTCAAACCTAAATGAATACATTTCATTTGTGTGTGACAAGCTAAGTTTCGATCTAACGGTTGAAAGGTATTAGCTTGGTTGAATCAAGTTTTTCATCTAACGGTGAATATTGAATGCTTTGTTACCAAGGTAACTTAGATTGCAAACCCTGATTTGAAAACTATATAAGGGGAACTCTAGCAACTGGAAAAACTAATCCCCACACCTCCTGTGTGATACTAGTTGGTTTTGCTAGAGTTGATTCTCCTTTAACCTTAGGTTTCTTCTCGAGACCCTGTAGGTTAACGACTAAAAGACTTCATTGGGATTGTGAATCCAGAAGACACTACTTCTCTTGTAGTTGAGCGATTTGATCTTGAAATTTTCTATCGTACGAGTTCAATTGAATAATTGACTTGAGATTATATCTCCGATAGGGCAAGATATAAAGAAATCACAAACATATTCGTCTGATCGTTTGTGATTCCGCAATATCTAGTTTCACTACCATACGATTTAGATTATTGTGAGGTGGTTGATAATATTAGGCTGTTCTTCGGGAATATAAGTCCGGGTTATCAATTAGTTCCTGTTCAACTTGATTTATCAAAAGACAGAACAAAAACTCATAGGTTTATCTGTGGGAGACAGATTTATCTATTATCATAGACTTTTCTGTGTGATACAGATTTGTTTATTGAAGTCTTCTAGTCTGGGTCGTAGCAAATCTTAGTTATGGGTGAGATCAGCTAAGGGAATCAAGTGCATAGTATCCTGCTGGGATCAGAGACGTAAGGAGTGCAACTGTACCTTGAATCAGTGTGAGATTGATTAGGGTTCAACTACAATCTAGACCGAAGTTAGTTTGTAGTAGGCTAGTGTCTGAAGCGGCTTAATACAGTGTGGTGTTCAATCTGGACTAAGTCCCGGGGTTTTTCCGCATTTGCGGTTTCCTCGTTAACAAAACTTCTGGTGTCTGTGTTATTTCTATTCCGCATTATATTTCGTTATATAATTGAAATATCACAGGGTGTGCGTTAAGATCAATCAATTAGAATATCCAACCTTTGGTTATTGATTTACATTGATTGACACTTGGATATTGTTCTTTGGTACCATCCAAGTTTATCTCTTTAGTATTTGATAAAGACTCGCAGATTTCCATTTGCTTGAGTAAAGATAAAATTGAGAGATAGAGATATTAACTCATTGATATATTTTTTATTAAGATTGAGTCTGACTGTCTAGTTGATTCTCTTAAAAGTATATTAGAGTTAGTCCATACAGATTGCTAATCGAAATATTGGGTGAGGTTGTTGTGCCCTCGCTTTTTCACACACGCATCTTAATCCTGACACTTTGGGAGATTCATGCTACTCGGCAGGGAGCGAGCATTAGTCGTCATGTCATGTCAGTATTAAGAGTTCAACTGGGGAACATGGCATAGAATAAATACTCAGAAATTTACAGAATATTTGGGATTGTTGCTACACGCACCATTCTGGATAAATTTCATGTATAAATATACTGAATTGCTCAATACACATGTAAGTAAAGAGGCTTGGGCACTCATCACTTTTAAATGGCTATGTTTCTTTGCAGAATGAAAGCACATTAAAACACAGGGTTTCAAAATTTTAGCCCTGAACTAAAAACCACCATCAACACAAGGTTATTTGGACAACAAGGAAATTCGAAAACCGAAAGATGCTCAAGATATGCAACAAAATACCTAATTTTGGTTTTCATATTTCCAATTAATATCCTACCTGTAATTCTAAAATATCTCTTTAGAAAATATCTAATATTAGTATAGTACTTAACTAATATAGCTTTTCAAGAGATCTGTTTTGATTGCTGGAAAATAAAAAACATATTATTCAAATATCTTAATTACAAGATTCTCAATATTTCGGTTTGGGATCACCTTGAGTATCAAGGAATATCTTTGAACAATTAAAGATAATAATTATATACATGTTCAAATTATGTCAACATCTAGAACTTTCCTATTTAGCAAATACTAATTCCAAACTCACACAAAACCGTAAGTAATATGTGAATGTTAAAAATCGGTTTTGCTCTTGGGACTGGTTCTACCACGACTCATAACATATGTTAAGATCGGTTCTACCAGGTCTCCAAATATAGGTAGGGATCGGTTCTACCATGACTCCCAACATAAGCTAGGATCGGTTCTACCATGTATCCCAATATAGGTAAGGATCAATTCTACCAAGACTCCCAACAAAAGATAGGATAAGTTCTACCATGTATCCCCATATAGGTAAAGATCGGTTCTACCTTAAATCCCAACAAAAGTTAGGATCGGTTCTATTGTGTATCCCAAACTAGGTAAGGATCGGTTCCACCATAACTCTCAACATAAGTTGAGATCAGTTCTACCAAAGTTCTCACCTTAGGTTCGAATTGGTCATCCAATAGATCTTCATAGAAAACCGGACCAAATCACCTATTCATTTCTATTCGATTACGAAACAAGTTTCGTATATATACTTCATTTAAACATATGCAATCAAACATAGTTTCCTAGGATGAAATCATACATATATCCAATACACAATCAAGTGACAAGTTACATAGATTATGTCGATGTCGCATCTACGAAGTTAAAAAGATAAACGTTATACTTCGTAATCAAATATTCTTCCTTGAAACTTTGATCATAATAAAATGACCAAATCTAATACTAGCGTATTAAATATAACCTCGCATGTTATGTTTTTAATCTTAAACGACTTCAAATTAATGATAGGAATGGAAACAAGTCAAGTCAGTATCACTAACCTCAAGTGGAAGGATGATGTCTTCATTGTAGCCAATACGTCTTCACGATCTTCCAGGTAATACTTGTATGTCCTAACATTCCTAGACATTCTAGTATAACCTAAACGAAGTTGACTCTATTAAATTTAATCAAGCGACTCTTATTGAATTTTGAGACTAAAATATGACAACCAAACTTTATATATATACCAACGCTTGGTGGGTTCAACCGAGCAATGCTCTAACAATACTGAAAACCTCTAAGACATATTTGTCGTTTTGTTAGTCCTCTTTCCATCATGTAGTAGCTTCCATTTTCCAACTACTTGTCGGTTAAAGGGAACCTTACAATCCAGTGCCCACTATTCATACATTCTGCAACCTAGGAAAGTATATTTTAGCTTTTCATTTCACTAGTCGGAGCAATTGTTGCGATACAAGATGTACTATAGATAGTTTGAGATTAACAATTTTATGGAATTCAATGCATGCAATCTTATAACAATTACCACCAGTTTTAAGTTGTCAAGGAATTGAACATGAGTACATTATTTCCAGAGGCATGCCGTGAGGCGCATGCTGCCCACCATGATCGAGGTGACAATGTCTCCGCGGTAATAACTACAGCCCGGGCTTGGGACGCCGCCTCAATCCGTGTCGGTCGGCAGACCGGTCGGATACAGAGCATCCGTGTCGATCGGCGGACCTGAGTTTAAACACTTAGATGCATGCACAAGTGAAAAAAAGGGCTCTCGCCAAGCATAATTCAGACCAAATGAAAAATTATTATTTGCTTTTGAGAAAGCATTATAGTCATTCTTGTCTTGAATTGAAGGTCTCGTTAGAGGTAAAACAAGTTCAAGAAGTAGCATATAACAAAGTCAAAAAGTGTATCTCAAAAGAAGCATAAAATATTACTTCTTTCTATGGAAAGAAAAAAAGACAGCAGAAGTTTTGTTAACGAGGAAACCGCAACTGCAGAAAAACCAGGGACCTCATCCAGATTTAAACACAAAACCGTATTAATCCGCTACAGACACTAGCCTATTATCAGACTTCGAGAAGCAAAGAATTATTTACTTACACAACTCTTACTACATAAGATGTTTATTGGAGGGGAGAAACAACACATGGAGAAAAAGCTAAATAATGGGCAGCTCTAGGAGCAATTATACAAAAGAATGCATAGAAGTGCAGGATAACGCTTCTCCGATATTCATTTTTCCAGTCCCTCAAATCCTCTTAAGTTGCATATATATTATCTAAAGCCTTCACTGGATCATAATTCCGAGCCAATTTTAATCTTTTATCCAGTGTCGTGGCATCACCAAGCTTGGCCACGGTACCATGGACTTTCCTTTACCATCTTAGCCACGGCCACGGTGTCGTGAACCAATTGTGCACGGTTCCAGAACCATGGATTGTAATGCATATTCTTCTGTGTAATTTTAAGGCAGACTTCTCACATGGTTACATGGATTCTTAATAAGCCGGTCTAGAGGTAATATTTGATGCAACTGTCATGTTATTCCTCTCAATCTGTAGGATCAGAATATCGCAACATCAATATCTCGCGAGATTAGTAAACGACAACATTGCGAAGGCGTCGCAGAAGAGTAATATAAATGACGCAATGAATAACGACAACCAGAACACGAGAAAGATGTGAGGATCTAGCGAAGTTTAGGAGTGTCGCGAGATTGTATACTTGTACACTTGCGATATTTCGCAAGTCATTCCCGAAAATAAAGGACAACTTAGCTGTCATCCATTGTGTACTACCCTATATAAAGAGTAGGATAAGTCTGTTGTGAGAGAGATCTTTTTTGAGTGTTAGGCAAGTCATTAGGAGAGAGAAAGTTTGAGTGATTGTATTTTCTTTAGCTCTTTTCCATTTTATCTTGTAATATTCAAGGAATTAATCAATAAAAAATCATAGTTACTCATCTTCAAATGGCTTAGTTGTGTGGAATTTAGTGAGGGGTGTAGTGTAGGATTTCCTGCAACTACATATTGGCGCTAGAAACAGGGAGATTGAAGATAAGAAATTGGATATTGTCACTAAAATTGTTCAAATCAAGAGTATGATGGATAAATTGGAGAAAATCAGAATCAAAGAGAGTAATGGATAATTGGAATGTAATATGATTACAAAATCAATGGTTAATGAATTTCATGAAAGTATCAGAGGGAGAGTACACAAAAGAGATTTTGAAGGAAAGAAAATTATAACATCAGAGAAGGTGTTACCCTTGAAAGAATGGGAAAAACAGAGAATTATATTCACAGCAACGGAGATATCAGGAGAGAATTTAAATCACACATCTCCACTAGTGATTACGATAAGTGCAAGCAAAGAAGAAGGAAAATTAACAAAAACAGTGGAAGAATGGGCAATAAATAGAACTTTGGTGGATACAGGGAGTTCAGTGAATATAATGTTTTATCATGCGTATAAAAAATTGGAATACAAGGATGAAGAAATGACTTCCGCAACATATCATATCTATGGTTTCGGCAAATCAATAACAAAACCTAAAGGGGAAATAAAAATACGAATTTTGTTGGGAGAAATTGAAACACATGTGACGCTATGTGTAGTGGATATGGAATCACCATATAACATGCTGTTGGGAAGACCATGGATACATGCAATAAAAGCTGTAGCATCAACATTTCATCAATGTGTCAAATTTCTTATACCGAGTGGAATTGGCGAAATCAGAGGAGATACCGATAAAGGAAGAATATATCATCAAATCGAAGTAAAACATTATGAAGAACAGGTGAAGAGGCGAAAAGATCGCAAGAAGATGGCAAAAGCGGCGAAAAGGAAGAAGAATTTAGAACTTACATGATAAGAGCGGAAGAAGGAAAAGGAATATATGGTGAAGAGAATGATCTCGCGAAGGAAGTAAAAGGACCAACGCCCATGGGAGAACCGAAGGCTAGCTACACTACGGCAGAACCAACAAAGGAAGTGAATATTGGAACTGAAGAAGAACCCAAGATGTTAAAAATTGGGACTAAAATGGAGGCAGATGAGGAAAGAAAGACTATTGATTTGTTGCGAGATTATAAAGACATTTTCGCGTGGGATATGGATGAGATGCCTGGAATAGATCCATCTGTAGCGTGCCATAAATTAGAGATTGATAAAAATGCAAGACCATTCAAGCAAAGAATTAGAAAAATTGCAACAACATATCATCCTCAAATAGAAGAAGAGTTACAGAAGATGCTTGATGCCGGAATTATTAGACAAGCAAAATATCCCGAATGGATAGCAAATATGGTCGTAGTTCCAAAGAAGAAAAAAGGAATAAGAATTTGCATAGATTTTACCGATCTAAACAAAGCTTGTCCAAAAGATAGCTTTCCTTTGCGGATATTCCATGAGATGGTTGAATCAACGAGCGGAAATGAAAGGATATCCTCTCTTGATGGATACAAGGGATACAATCAAATTCCTCTCGTTGAAGAAGACCAAGAGCATACTTGCCTTTTCGCTCCAAGAGGATTATCTTGTTACACAAAAATGCCATTTGGTCTGCGAAATCTTTGGTGCAACGTATCAAAGGATGGTAGAGAAAGTGTTCGAACAATGGATACATAAAACACTAGAGGTATATGTGGATGACATGTTAATAAAAAGTAAAGAAGCAAAAGATCATGTACGAGATTTGAAGGAAATTTTTGAACAAATGAGACATTTCAACATCAAAGTAAATCCAGAAAAATGTACCTTTGGGGTGGCATCTGGAAATTTTTTAGGATACATTGTGTCAAAAGAAGGAATACAAGTTGATCCGGAGAAAGTACAAGCAATTCGCGATATGCCGACACCAAAGAATAAATGAAAGATGTGCAAAAGTTAAATGGACTATTAGCTTCGCTAGGAAGATTCATCTCGCGATCATCTGATAAGTGCAAGCATTTTTTCAACATACTTAAAAAGGGAGCGAAATTTAGATGGACAGATGAATGTGAAAAGGCGTTGCAAGGAATAAAAGAACATCTAATGGATATATCAATATTACAAAAAGCAGAGCCAGGGGAGGAATTACTAATTTACCTTGCGACAACCTCGCATGCACTAAGCGCAGTATTATTGCGAATGGACGCAGTGTGGAAAAACCAATCTATTACATTAGCAAAACATTCAATGCCGCGGAGAAAAATTATTCAAAAATTGAAAAACTAATTTTGGCATTAGTTTACGCGATATTTAAACTTCGCATCTACTTCGAAGCACACACGGTAAAGGTAATGACAAAAGTACCAATTGAGTCAGTAATGAAAAATTCAAAAAGGTCAGGAAGGGTTGAAAGATGGAATGCTCAAGTAAGTCATTGCAAACTCAAATATGAAGTATTATCCTCACCCAAATCACAAGTTGTTGCTGAGACTTTTTAGCGAGAATTTCCATTGGAAGAGGATGAAGAAGTGGAAGAAATGATGGATATAGAAGAAGAACATGGAAATCCAAGGGATTTATTAAGCGAGCCAAACAGATGGGAAATATTGGTAGATGGATCGTCAAATGGAGAAGGTAACGGAATTGGGATCATTGTAATTTCGCCAGAAGGCAATAAAATAGCTTTCTCTTTCAGATTGGAATTTGCATCTACCAATAATGAAACAGAGTATGAAGCTATAGTACATGCTTTGCGATTTGCAATAGAAATGAAGTTGGAGAATGTAAGAGTTACCAGTGATTCTCGGTTAGCTATTCGCAGATAAAAGAAGAGTATACTACAAATGAAGCATCCTTGAAAAAATACAAAAAGCTTGTTGAAGAATTATCAGCGAAGATACCAAAAATAAAGTGGAGACACATATCAAGAAAAGACAATAGACTCGCAGATGCTTTTGCTTTTATATCAAGTATGA
Organism: Papaver armeniacum; assembly: GCA_023531295.1. Lineage (NCBI taxonomy): Eukaryota > Viridiplantae > Streptophyta > Magnoliopsida > Ranunculales > Papaveraceae > Papaver > Papaver armeniacum. The sequence continues at coordinate 121,314 of JAJJWW010018374.1, forward strand.
TGTCAGACTCAACTGCGAGATGCATAAAAATACAGACACTTCTGTCACCATCAATAAACAAAGAGGAAGAGGAAGAAGCAGAAATAATGCTCATAGAAGAGGGAACACAAAGACCCTATTGCGAAGATTGGAGGACAGAACTTCATGCTTATCTAATGAAAGGAGAAACACCAAGAAATAGATTAGAGATGCACAAATTAAAAAGCCGTGCAACAAATTATGAATTAAGAGACGGGGTATTGTACCGAAGATCCTTTAATGGACCCTCGCTTAGATGTTTAACACGAAAGGAAGGAGAAGCAGTATTAAAAATGTTACAAAGTGGGGATGCTGGCAATCATAGTGGCGGAAGGTCTTTAGCACATAAGGCAAAAATGCAAGGCTATTATTGGCCATATATGCATGAAGATGCGAAACAAATATCAAGACGTTGCGAAGATTGTCAAAGGCACGGAAAGAAAATACATGCACCAGGAGCACCATTAACCTCTTCAACAAGTGTATGGCCTTTTGGAAAGTGGGGGTTAGATATTGTAGGAACATTTTTACCAGGTACAGGGCAGAGGAGATATCTGATTGTCGCTACGGATTATTTCACAAAGTGGGAAGAAGTAAAAGCAGTACAACACATTCGCGATAAAGATATTTTTACTTTCATATTTGAAAACATAATATGCAGATTTGGAATTCCAGCACAGTTGGTATCTGACAATGGGAAACAGTTTGAGGGACAAAATATAGAATTCTTCGCTTAATGCATTTCAAATAAAATGTGGGAAATCAACTCCTTTATACCCGTTGAGCCAATGGACAGCGGAAGCAACAAATAAAACAATCGCAGATATACTAAAGAAGAAGTTAGAAGGACATAATAGAGCATGGTGTGAACAAGTACATAATGCAGTATGGGCTTACAATACAACAAAGCGAGAAGCTACGGGAATGTCACCATTTTGTCTAACCTATGGAGTTGAAGCTGTACTTCGGCGAAGTTATTATTCCAACAACAAAGAGAGAAGCTTGGGAGAAAAATCTTAGTGCGGGTAATATTTTGGTTAAATTAGATGAATTAGAAGAAAAGAGAGAAAGAACACTACAGCATATGGAGAATTATCAGCGAAGATTGGCCAGAGAATATAACAAACGTGTCAAGACACGTGAATTTCAACCAGGTGATATGGTATTGCGAGAAACACCAATATATCAGCGAGAAAGTGGTGGCAAGTTGGCAAAAAAGTGGGATGGACCTTATATCATCAAGGAGATAGTTGGAACAGGGGCATATAGATTAATGGATCCTGAGGGCAAAGATGTGGGCCAAAGATTGAATAGAACGTGGAATAGATTATATCTCAAGAAATATTATCCATAGAAGATGGAAGGGAAAGAATAGGTTGCGAAATATTGAATGGATGAAATGAAATGAATTCATATGAAAAGTTCTTGCGACAGATTGATTGCGAAATTGCATAAAATAAAGAAGGAATGTGCGAATATCTCGCAAATAAAATAACAAGAGATAATAAAAAATGAATGATTGAACGAAATGACAGAAATGAAAGAATGAGTGAATGGGACGAACCTTTATGGCGTACACCCTAGTTCACGAATGATATTTCGTAAGAGGCAAATGTAAGACCTAAAGTGCGTCATATAAGGGGGTATCTCTTGACATGGCTCAGGGAAAAGGTTACACCGCCCCTGGAACCTGAGTCATGAAAATTTGGGGTCAATAAATCCCATCCAAGGGAGATACCTTGGATTTCCAACTATATATATAAGGTTATACCCTGGTTGGACGACCGAGGGTCTCTTCCAAGGAGTCAGTGTATGACCAAGGCGCCGAGGTACACGGTTGAGCCAAGAGTGCCTGGGGCATTTGAAGTGTCTCGGCCATTCTTGGCAAGTCTTGGCACATGCTGCACTCGGCCCGAAGAAAACTCCACTTAGGGTGTAGTCTCGTAACCATAAGCCCTATAGGTATAAGGGATAAGAAGCTGCGAAAACAACTCGTTGTTGTTAAGACCGGATGGGAGGAGCTAGTCTTGTATGGCCGATGTACGCCTCCTTGAAGGGGCAACCAGGGAGATGATAAGGGCGGCACCCTCCATTAGGGAGCTGATAAGTGTCTTAAGACGCAAATGTCATGAGGCTCTATTTTCGCAAGAAAATTTAGGCTTGTCATATTTGTGCGATGATCCTGAAGAGGCAATAATACTAACGCGAGGGTAAGACGAGATCAATGGGTCTTTACATGAAAGTGTAAAGACGTCCCGCGATTTCGTCGCAAGACGGCAATGTCATGGGGCTTTACGTTCGCAAGAACATTTAGGCTGTCATATTATTGCGCAAGAGAAATATCCTACGCAGAGGCAAAAATACTAAAGAAATGATAAGACAAGATCAATGGGTCGTTACATGAAAGTGTAAGGACGTCCTGCGATTTTGTCGCAAGACGGCAATGTCATGGGGCTTTATGTTCGCAAGAATATTTAGGCCTGTCATATTGACGCAAAAATGAGGGGTGGCAAAATAAGACCTTTAACTAGGAAGGCAAAATAAGACCACACAAAAACAATGATAAGGCAAGATCAATGGGTCATTACATGAAAATGTAAAGACGTCCTGCGATCTTGTCGCAATGATGAATTTCAACATAAATAAAGATAATGGAAAACAAAATGGCAATTATTAAATACCAAAAATTATACTCATTGAAAGAAAGAGTAGTAATAAGCAGATGAACACATCAAAAAGATGATTGAAGTACATAAAGAAGTAACAGTACAAGAAGAAAGAATACAAGAGAAAGTCAATTCTCAAATATCAGTTTTTTCACCAGAAGGAGATCTTGGGCTTTCTTCAAAGAACTTTATCCATATTTTCGCAGATTATTATATTTCCACCAGACCCTCCCTCACCCAGATCATCATTGACAATTTTATTAGGAGGGATTGTCTCTTCATTTGCGATTTCTTCGCCACTATTGTAGTCAAAATCGCTGTCAGGAGAATTAGGAACTTCATCGTCGCTTACTTCCAGAGGTTCGACACGTACAGGATCAAGAGATTTAGATAGTAGAACATCATTCACAAGAACTTCGGCCTTAAGATGAAATTGACGAAGGAGTGCTTTCTGATGATTTCTACTCTCTATATCTTTACAATCAGACATATAATCGAATCTTCTTTCTGCACGATCGCGAGAGCGAGCAAGGGAAGCAGTGAGTATTCCATTTTCTTTGTAAATTTTTGAATAGTTAGACTTTAGAGTGGCAATAGAGGAATGAAGATTTTTCTCAGCATCTGCAAAAGAAAAGAACATAGAAAATTATTCAGATTTTTGGACTTCGCAAGGAAAATATCACAAGATAATAAATAAATATATTAAGGTAGCCAAATAATATGACTACCTTCCTTCTGCGAGGTAAGATATTGGATTAAAGCAGAACAACTATTCTCCAAATGATCCATGGCATTGTCAAAATTATCTCCAATTAAACCTTTCAGTCGAGATCGCAAGCTTTTTTCGTTGGAAACAAGTAAGGCATTTTCTTTCGCAAGGGAAGAGTTGGACTTTTCTAACTTGGAACATTGATCCTTGAATTGGTTTGCCTTTACACTTAAGATTATTCTACCCTGAATAAGTTTATCCTTCTCGGCAGTAACTTCTTCAAGTTGATTTCTCAACGAGCAAAGTGATTGTTCTTGTTCTTTACATAATTTTTGACAAACATCAGACTGTTGCGAGTAAATCGCCACCTTGTTTAACAGAGTTCGCTTCTCTTGAGAAAGAATTCCATTCTCATCTGATAAAGTTTCCAACTCCAGATTAGCTTTAGTCAAAGAGTATGAGAGGCGAGATAATTCATTACTTAATGAGCCTTGTTCCTGTACTAAGTCAGCATTTTCTTTAGAAAGATTATCTATTTGATCAACATAATATGTATGAAGATTATCTAATTGGTTATATTGCTCCATCCAAGCATCTCTATCAACTCGAACTTCTTCAACAGTAGATTCCAACTGGTATATCTCCATTTTTCGCTTCTGGTTTAAAGCTTGAAGGGCGAACAAGGGCTCTTGGTTCAATAAAAAAAAATTTAAAAAAAAAAAAAAAAAAAAAAAAGGTAAGAGTATACCTTTCAATTCTTCATTCTTCTTGCGAAGATTATCACGATCCAACGAAACATTTTGAAGTTTTTGATTCTCAAGTTGGAGAATATTACACTTTGCAGTCATAGCTTGGAGATCATTCTTCAAAATATTAATTTCTTGCTCCAAAGATGTTTGCGAAATTCTATCAGGGCCAAGGTGTTTGCTCAAAATCTCGCAGACATCAGATTTGATAGGATCGACAGAAGTCTTCTTGGCATCGTTCACAATATCTGATAGAACTTTGAAGGCCACATCTATTCCTTCCAAATTTTCTTTAGTAAGAGGGATTTGCTCAGACAAGGAAGTAACGGCGATACAAGAAGGAAGAGATGAGTCATCTTTTGTTAAAGGAATATCATGAGAAGAGGAAATCTCATGAAGATTAATGACTGGAGAAATGGTAGAGGCATTGACAATGGAAGAAGAAATAGGCTCATTCGCAAGGGGACTGTTATGAGGGATTTGATCTATGAGAAATTCAGGCATAGGAGTGTTATCATCAACGGTATTTTCGCAGGAAGAAGCAGTAGGATTATCTTGCGAAGATTTCGCAGTAGGAGTTGTAAGTTTGAATATAGGAAAGGAAACAACAGGTGCAACAGGTTTAGAACGGCGAGGCTTCTTGGGGGACCTATCAATATTTTTGTCATCCTGCGAATTACAAGTTAAATAAGAAACAGAGGCAACAATATTGTTATTAAAAGAGTAAATGTTTCTTAAATACCTTGCTATTCGCAGGCTTTCTTTTAGTGGCAGTGGTTTTCGATTGCGAGCCCATGGAGATATTAGGGTTCACAATGGTGAACTTGGTGTTAGATTTGTTCTTGCTAAAACAAAAACGACAAGGGAGTCATTAAAAAAAGAACAGTATCAAAACAAAACAATTTCAATAAAAGATATCAATCACAAAATGATCAAATTCAGCAAAGTTAACAAACCTTGATGGCTCCATAGAAACAGTAGCAGAAGAATAGTAGCAGAAAAATGATGAAGAGGACGATGAAGAAAAATAGCAGAAGAAAGTTGCAGACGATGAAGAAGACGAAGTAAAAGGAAAGAAATAGTTTCACAAGGAATTCTCCTTTAAATAGGCAAGAAAAGGGTAACCGGATAACATTAAATGTGTCGGTAAAAAGGGAAAATTTTAGATACGTGTAAACAGTCATTCCTAAATTCACGGAATCTTGTCGGCAAAAAATTGATGGAAAACAAACGATTGCGGCATTTCAAAATACTGGTTCTCATGACATTCTCTTCTTCGCAGAGAAGACATGAGAAGAGGCAAGATGTAGGATCAGAATATCGCAACATCAATATCTCGCGAGATTAGTAAACGACAGCATCGCGAAGGCGTCGCAGAAGAGTAATATAAATGACGCAATGAATGGCGACAGCCAGAACATGAGAAAGATGTGAGGATCTAGCGAAGTTTAGGAGTGTCGCGAGATTGTATACTTGTACACTTGCGATATTCCGCAAGTCATTCCCGAAAATAAAGGACAGCTTAGCTGTCATCCATTGTGTACTACCCTATATAAAGAGTAGGATAAGTCTGTTGTGAGAGAGATCTTTTTTGAGTGTTAGGCAAGTCATTAGGAGAGAGAAAGTTTGAGTGATTGTATTTTCTTTATCTCTTTTCCATTTTATCTTGTAATATTCAAGGAATTAATCAATAAAAAATCATAGTTACTCATCTTCAAATGGCTTAGTTGTGTGGAATTTAGTGAGGGGTGTAGTGTAGGATTTCCTGCAACTACACCATCCACCCCTTTGTATCCCAACCTATCTGTTCTGATCTGATAACGAAAATTTAACAGGAACGACACTTGGAATCTGCAAATGCTCCCAAGAAGCAAATATGTGTAGGCGCAACTGGATAAGAGGCAGCTGAAATAATTTTACATAATAAAATCCCAAAGTTTCTTTCATAGTAACCAGAATTGAGCTAAATTAATGGTTCTGTAGCGGATGGCAGTCAAAGTTCATTTGGTGATAACAAAGAGCAGTTAGGCATCCATGAAGTGCAATGTAACCCCCAATAACATTCTTCTTCTATTACGAAAAAATTGATGTCACAATGCATACATTTTTCCCTGCTAAGGATATCTTTAATGGTGTTCAACATATTTATACGTCCAATATATTTTAGAGAAGGTTATGAATTTCCGTTGTCACACTATTAGTTATGTACTTAATTATTCTGCTAGATGACATTTTCTACCAAAATACTAAAACGAGAGAGAAGAGTATGAAGACAATCCTACACTTTTTTTTCCTGAAGCATTCTTCGTTTCGAAAATATAAGCTTGTTTTATGTATTATTTGTACATGAAACTAGCCCATCTTTTTGAAATGGAGGTCGTAAGAATTATTTCATGTTTTTAAGTTTTTTCTTAAACTCTCTACTAGTTTTTTTATAACCGCTAATTTTACTAGCTATGGCATGATAAAAAGAACGTGCAAAGAAAAAAGGTAATTACCCGGGGTTACTTACTTCCTACTCACTAAGCGGTGTTGTCAATGGGATGCTGAAATCCGATAGACGTTACCGATAATTCGGAATCCGATAGGATATTTTCCACTATAATGCATATCGGATATCAAAACATGAATTTTAACGGAAGTTTTTGGCTTAATGTAACGGAATGGGCTGAGCCAGCTTCTGTTACAATAAGTTCTGGTATCGTTAACGTGTGTGTATATATATTCTGAAATCCTATATACCCTTACCTTTAAGCCTTTCTCATTTCTTCTCAACTCGACACAAACTAAGAATGAAATGAGAAAGAACTTACCTCTCCTGCTTTTTAATCTTAATATTCTTATACTTCTGAATCTTCTCCTTCTTCTTCCTCTAACTCATCTCAGACTCTCATAATCTCCTCATCACTTTATTTCATATTAAGTGAAAACTAGGGTTTCTGTTCAAGTTTCCAAATCAGGGTTTCTATTCAATTGTTCAAACGAGTAGTTCTGTTCAAATTAAATTGTTCAATTTAGAGTTTCTATTCAATTGTTTAATTGAGGGTTTTTAGTCAAATTCAGTTGTTTAATTTAGGTTAATCATGTCACAAAGACAAAGTCCATCCAATCATGTTGGTACCTCAAATAACCCATCAAGTTCAGTCGCATCACAATTATATAAGAACATGCAGCAAGTGTTCAAGGTCCAAAAATTAACTCATCATCTGTGAGTCGTCCCAGAGAAGAAGGAGAAGAAGAGGAAGATCCAGTTGTAGCTGAAGCAAATAAGAAATTACGTAAGCAAGGTAGTGTATGAAATGAATTTGAAAGAATTGTTACTATAAAGATTGGAGCATATGGGAAGAAGGTGCACCAAATTATAGGTGAATGCAAACATTGTAGCAAGAGAATTGTAGCAACAAGTGCACAAATAACCATCCGCTTGAGATCTCATATAAATACCTGCAAAAAGAAGCCAGAGAATCAGTCTAGACAAAGAAAGATAACTGCAAAAAATGGGTAATATACAAACTAAGTTAGCTAATTGGAAATATGATCCTGATGTTACTAGATTACTTGTCGCTAAGATGATTGCTAAGATCGATATTTTATAGAGTTTGTTTGGTCTCTAAATCCTTCTGCCAAGTGTTACAGTAGGAATACGACTAGGGATGACATCATGAAACTTTATGCTGAGTTCAAACTGCAATTACAAGAACAATTTGACTCAATGACATCTAAATGTAGTTTAACAACAGATAAGTGGACATGTAAACATACAAAAGATGGTTATTGTTGTGTGACAAAGATGGTTATTGTTGTGTGACAATGCATTACATAGATGATGAATGGAAACTGATTAAGAAAACACCATCATACATTTTAGTGCCATCACCACATACTGGAGAAGTTCTTGCAGACTGTGTGAAAGCAGTAGTTCTAGATTGGAATATGGATAATAAGCTTTTTGCTTAGCTGTTGATAATGCTAGAGCCAATGATGTTATGATGGAAAATCTGAAGACTCTGCTTGGTAGCAAGGATTGTCTAGTTTTTTTTTGTTTTTTTTTTTGATCGATAAATAAAAGAATGTATTGATCAAAAAAGAGAGGGTATAAGAGGCTTATACCACCCTAGTCATACAAGAAAGAAAAACAGTTGCAGCAAAGAACCTAGTCTACCACTAGACTAAAAGTTCATAGCTAAAAGAAAACAAAGAAGCTGAAAATAGAATACAATACAGACTTACTACAGCTGGAACATAAGTTAATGCGAAACATAATCAAAGAAGACTGAATACCAGTTTTTCATAACATCTGAAGATCTCAGCGAATCAAACCCTTTCTCAATCAAAGTCCAGGAATAAATGTAATAGGTAGCCTTTTGAATCACAACCTATACAATGTTAACTTTGTCAGTGAAAACTCTCATATTCGCTCTTGCCAGATACACCATATAATAGACGCCAGAATAATATTCCACACAGTATTGAGAGTAACAGAAGGTTGCGGCAAGTGCCAGGATTGTAATGCAGTAGAAACTTCCAACGTCATCGAGAAGAACCACTTTAACTTAGTCAAGAAAGAGTTTCGGATTCTCATAGGATTTTCTAGTTCTTGAGGGGGAATTGTTTCAAATGAGGTGTAGCAACCATATATTGCATTTAGTTGTATTATGTGGGATGAGAGTAGCCGCTGCATTTATAGAAAGTATTAGAAAGTGTGTGAATTATGTCAAGTCAGGCTAGAAAATGGAGTTTTGCAAATGTTAAAGCACGAGTTAGGCTTCCTACAAGGTCTGTTTGTTTGGATATGGAGACAAGATGGAACTCCACCTTTAAGATGCTTAAGGATAAAATTAATTTGAGACAAGGATTTGTTAGGTTATCTGAATTAGATTCTGATTTCACTACACTACCAAGTTCAGAGGAGTGGCAAGTTGGCAACAGGGAATACAAATTTGTGAATGTTTGGAAGTGTTTGATGTGATTTCAACTAAATTTGCAGGGATTAAATACCCAACAACAAATATGTATTACAGTGGGGTCTATGAGATTAATAACAATATTAAGAAATGGGAATCTAATCCTCATGTGTATATCAGAGAAATGAGATTGAAATGAGGCCAAAATTTGATAGCTATTGGTAAGAGTCTAACTTGTTGATGAACATTGGAGCGGTTTTAGATATTCCTAGGTATAAGGCTAGATGGATTGAGTTTGTTTATACGAAATTGCATGGTGTGCAGAACTATTATTCTCATTATAATAAATTTCAGATATCACCGAATGCACCTCTTCATATGAATGTGAAAGCAGCTCAAAAGCTCCGGATTATTTTGTGAATTCAGCTAGTGGAATGACTTCAGCTGGAAATCAGACTTCTAGAATAACTAGATGTGATTTTGAGCAGGGACGGAGGGAAATGGAGACAAATGGGGTCCGCCGACCCCACTTGATTTTGCAACTTGACTAAATTAGGCTTGGTATTTTTGTAAATTATGTGTCCTGTGGGGGTAGATATGCATGATAAAATTAAAACTCTACTTAATGGGGACAAAATTATAAACTAAATAGATAAAAATGCATCAATTACATGCATAAATATGAAAATAATGCAAATTACTTTCTTTAGTTTAATTAAAATATTTTATAACTTAGATCCTTACTTAAAAACCGATACAAAATAAATTAAAATGTGAAAAAAAAAAAAATCGTGCGGCCTTCGACCGCCTACACACTGATATGGCCGAACTTTACTATGTGAATTTGCCCCACTTGAGAAAATGTCTGGCTCCGTCACTGATTTTGAGTACGATGAGTTTATGATGGAAAACCGTGAGATTGAGGTTCAAAAGTCAGAGTTGGAGAAATAGTTAGAAGAACCACTGCTTAATAAAGGCACACCCAAAGAAGAATTTATGTTTGATATATTGAATTGGCGGAAGAATCATGCTCCCAAGTACCCAACTCTTGCAAAGATTGCAAGAGATGTGTTGGCTGCTCCAGTGACAAGTGTAGCATCAGAATCCATGTTCAGTCATGGTGGTATAGTTCTTACAACATACAAAAGTTCATTAGATCGAGAAGTTGTTCAAGCATTGCTTTGCTTAATTGATTGGTTAATTGCCAAATGTCACTGATAATGCTAGTACTGGTTAGTAACTTTCCTTTCGTTTCATATTTCTTGCATTGCCAACTAACACATTTCAGTTTCTCTGAAACGCAGATGTACAAATACTTTGAAGTTTGCATGTATTAGACTGAGGAAGGAGAAATGCATCTGCAGGCTGCTTACAAGTTATGAAAACTCACATTTCAATCCAAGGATCCAACTGTTTTTGAATTTTTTTGTGTTTTCTTTTACATGAACATGTGACTAAGTAGTTTGGACATTTGTACCTGTTTACTTTGTGTTTGGCGTTGGTTTTAAATCGAAAACCGAATTTGGGCCAGAAAATATTTTGTTTTCGAATTTGGAACTATCCGAAAACGAATCGAAATTTTTTTATGTTTTTTTCTATTAAATGGGGTTATTTTCGGATAGGTAGTGAAAAAAAATTATCTGGGAATACTATCCGATAACTTAAACCTAACGGAGTCAGAATTGAATTACAGATTTCCGACGAAAATTATAGGATATGGGATATCCGACAACTATTATCGTACCGGAAGCGGCTTACAATAAGCTGTGTTGAAAGCCCATCACTAAGTGGTCGTTTATTAAAAAGGAAAAAAAGAAAAAGGAACACGTATTCAACCAAGAGGGGTTCATAAATAAGTCGTCTGCAGGAAACAAAAGAAACTCTCTGCATTATTTTCCTTCTGAAGAATCTACATTTTGTCACCTTCATTTACCCAAATCATGGAATTCCCATTTGGACATCACCATCGTGATCATAGAGAACAAGAAGAAGAGGAATATCGTCATCAACCACCACCACCACCATCATACAGAAGTGAACAACAAAATGAATATCGTTATGGACCACCACCACCATCATCATACACAAGTGAACATAAACAACATCACCATGAAAGACCTCCTCCACCTTGCGAGAGATTTGAGGAAAGACCTCCACCTTATGAAAGATTTGGTGAAGCACCTCCACCACCACCAGGACAAGAATTTGGGTATGGGGGATACTCTCAATCCCCTTCCCCTGGTTATCCATCAGTAGTTCAACATGTTTCACATGAGCATCAAAGTTTTGAACCAAACCCGTCGGATGAATTCCGCCATGAAAATTTCGGAAATCATCGTCGCCCACCTAGTCATGAATATGATGGTAGTAGCGAGGGTTCAGCTGGTATGCCTGACATTCATAACAAACGCACTGTTAAGATTTACTCTAAAGCAGACCCTGATTATTCTCTTACCATTAGAGATGGAGAAGTTGTTTTATCCCGATCTAATGAAAACGACGAGTTTCAGGTACTCATAATTTCCACTTGTGATTTCATTGATTTTGACTTTTAAGCTTGGTTTAATCAATTTTTTATTTTTGTTTTATTGTTCTACTAGCATTGGATCAAAGATGAGCAGTTCAGTACAAGGGTCAAGGATGAAAAGGGTATGCCTTCATTTGCTCTGGTTAATAAAGCTACCGGCCAGGCCATTAAGCACTCCATCGCTGAGACTAATCCCGTAAGAACTCCAGCTTCTTTTCAGTCCATTTGGGGTACTTATCATTATTATTAGAATAATAATATGTCAGATTTTTCTTGAAAATATTGTGCTGTGCGAATTCTTGATTTATACATCCACTTCGTTACATTTCACATTTTTGAAACTTTTCAAGAGGATGAACAGTGGGTTTATTATGTGTTCAATCAATCAAGATGCTTCGATTTTATTTTACACCTATGAAAGCGTCAAACATGATACCAAATCAGTTGAAAGTTGGAAAATACACAGCTCATCGAGTAATAACTTCCTTGTTTTGAAAATGATTTTCATTTTCTTTCTCCATCCTTGTGTTGCCACATGGGGACTATAATGTCGGCACTTTTTATGGTTAGACGTGGATAGCATTTTGCTGTCATTTATTTTTCAATCATATTTTTGTAGAAACCTATTATAGGGGTTCCAAGAAAAGAGTTTTGAGGGCTCATAAGGATTCAAATATCATACAATGAAGATAAGGGGACCTAATTCATAAGAAAAATACTAAAATACCCTTAACCTATTAAATATTGAAAACCTAAAACTAATTTGTTTTCATTCATCTCCTTTTAATTCTTCCATTTTTTTCTTCCCCATCACCTTCATCGCTTATTTCTTCGATTAATCGTCAATTTTCAAAATAATTCATTATCGATTAACACCATTTAATCCACCCGCAATGACTTCAATAAGGTAAAAATCAAAAACCCATCTTATTTAATTGGTTTCAATGCATGGATAAGCGGAATCGATCGAATTAGGTTTTAAAAAACAAGCCAGAACGTGTGTCTACGGTTGGGAAGTATGAATTTTCTCAATCAGAGGATGAGCCTACGGTGGGGAAATATGAATTTTCCCAATCAGTAGATCGAATCAACCTATCTACGATTGGGAAGTATGAATTTTCCCAATCAGACAAACTACGGTGGGGAAATATGAATTTTCCTAAATCAGATCGAATTATCTACGGTTGGGAAGTATGATTTTTCCCAACCGTAGACAGTACTGAAACTGTTTTTTGCAAAAATAAGTGATGGGTTTCTTAGTTTTTTCTTTTTATGATCGTCATCTTCATCACGACAGACAAGAAGAAGAGAGAGAAAAATAATAGGTTTTTTTTTTTATGATCATCATCTTCATCATGATTTATGAATGAAAAGAGAATGAGAAGGCAAAAGATTTAGTTTTTTGTATATGATCATCATCTTCATCATGATTTATGAACGAAAAGAGAAAGAAAACATAATTGGACGACCGAAGGGAGTCCTTCTATGTGACGACTTAGTGCAGTTTTGTCCGTCACGATTTTTGTACAAAAAAATAAAAAAAAAATCAAATTTCTGGAATTTGAGAAACATATTGAGACTGATCATAAAATTGATCGTGGATTTCGATCAAAAGCAGTCAAATGAAAAGATTACCAGACAAAAAATCTTCAAAATAATCGATAAAATTATTTCTCATATTCATAGAAAATACTAAAAAAAAAAAAGCCAATGCTATGGAACTGATCCAATGGATGCTTTTCATATTTCAATATGATACAACCAAAACCTTCAAGGGTTCTCTAATTCACTGACTAAAGCTTCATATCTGGTGGGCTGAAAGAAATCTGAATTTACAAGAGATGAAGAATGTAACGAAAATACAGAGAAGATGTCGATATACCAACTGAGAAGAAGAAGTTATTTCCACCCCAACCGTTACGCGCACCTCGCCGTTTTAACCCATTTCCGTCGGGTTTTAACTCAGTGAGTCCATTAGCTTCTTTCTCTGCTACTCCTTCGTTTCCATAATCACAGTTTCCTCTATTTCTCAATCTTCATCGAGTCCAGATTCAAGATGACAAACTTATTGTTTTCAAATCGAAAAATCAGACACACCCACCATATCAAGATCTAATAAAAAAATCAAAAAAACAAACATTTGTAATTGAATCAAAAGAAGCTTCTTAATTTAATGTTGAATGAAGTACAGTCTCTGAACTTCTTCTCTTAATAACTTCAATCGCCACCCACCAAGAGACAACAGAAACTATGGATTTTCCGATTAACAGAAAAACAGAAGGGGAGGAAAATGGGTGTTAGACAAGAAGAGTAAAGCTGATGTGTAGTCGTTATACCAATGAGTTATTTCAAAAGACCAAAATATCCATTTATCTTTGAAAATATCTTCGCATGTAAAGGGTATCCCCACACATGGAGTCATAATTTTAGTCCTACATGAACATTGGCATCGTGAGCATTTTTTAGTTTTTGTTATTTTTTTTTGCTTTTTAGGTTTGCGATAGGCTAATAAATAAAAATTATGTTGCTCGAAAATAAGAGTGTGGCTATGGCAAACGAATAGGAAGGACAAGATATGACAACATATTAGTTGCCTGTTTCAGCCTATGGCAATCAACTCCAACAATCTCGATTGCCAGTTTTCGCCGTCCCTGTGCCCGCAGTCATATCTGTGTGTTGATGCTAATACTCGGGTAGGCTGCGGTTGTTTTTGCGCGTATAACTTAGTGTTGGTTTCTAGTCATATCAGTATTTATCTTCGGTCGGCATCCCCACCGCGCGCGGTAATCTAGTAAATTTAATTTTATAATTCATGGAGGATATTTTAGCCATTACAAAAAATAGTTAGATATGGGGTTTTGTTGATTACTATTTCATAACCCGATTTTATCATCTTGTGAGCCCTCAAAACCAAATGTTTGGAGCCCTATAATAGGTTTCTTTTTGTATTATTGCCATCGCATAACACGAGCCGCATAATGTCTGTATGAATTTTGTTCATCGATCAATTTTCTATCGTGGGGTATAATATATAAAGAAAGTTAAAACTGAGATATCCTACCGACTCACCAAATGTCCGAAAGAATATTATCGAGATCAATTTTCAACTTATAATGACCGTGGCATATTTGTTTATATTTGATTGCAGGTTCGACTAGTTCCCTACAATCCAAATTATCTCGATCAGTCGGTCTTGTGGACAGAGAGCAAGGACTTGGGTAATGGTTATAGAGCCATAAGGATGGTAAATGATATTCATTTGAATATGGATGCTTTCAAGGGAGATAAGAATGATGGAGGAATACATGATGGAACCATTGTCGTTCTTTGGAAATGGAAGTATGGAGAAAACCAGCTCTGGAAGATCGTTCCCTACTACTGTAAGTCTTTTCTATTAATGTTGTTGAGATGACATTAATATAAATAAACATTGTCACAGTTCTTTTAGATAGTAGCCCGCTTGTTTTTCTACAAAGATTGTTCTTACCTTTTTCTACCTGGCAAGATTGGGTATACTCAAACTGATTGGGGTATACCCAATAAGATAATCGGGTCATTTTGAAGTAAAACCAAGCCACCCCTTAACCTTGTTTTTTCTAAATTGCTAATATGCCCTTGGTTAATTAACACTAAAATTCTAATTAGGTTAATTAATTGAGTTTAAATTAAAATTTTCAAATTATGAATTCAGTAGATTAACCTTTTGATCCGTCTTATGAGTTCGATTTCGATCCAAAATTTTTGGTTTTGAAAATGCATAAAGCCGGCAAGGTCGTGGTTTGAATAAGCTTCCCGACCATACATCCGCCTAATGGTCAACTTTGAATAAGTCGCCGACCATATATCCATGGAATGGTCCTCGGATGAAGAACACGCCGACTATCTTGGGCAGCAATCTTACGGTCGGCATGTAAATATTTCCTACCCTTCCGGCTATTTAAACTCGGCATGCAAAAAAGAAACAACATTGTCGGCTGACATAAAACCTAATCCTTTATTCATTCAATTTTGGTTACTACATTGATTGAAACATAAAACCTAATCCTTGTCGACGGAAAAACGAATGCACTTAGCATGTGCATCAAGCCTTTGAACCCCTAGGCGACCCTAGTGGACGAGTTATAGTCTCGTGAGGGTTTACATAGAGGTCTACCCACAAAACCTATACAAAAATTTCTAAAGCCATCAATCTTCGTCCGAGGACGATACACCCTCCATCATCTCCGGGGCATACTTCGGGATTTTGGATTCCATGAATTGATAGCTTGCATCGAATGCGAATGCTTCCCCCTTTTCCTCCAAGTAGCGCGCTTTGGCGACTTCATGCTACAAAAACATTCCACAAACTTACTTTGTTAGTGGTGTTTAGTAGGAAGATCAAACAACATTGATCACGTAAAATAAACCACAAAAAAACTTACAAATTGTTCAATGGACAAGTTAAAGTGGGGAGCGTTGAAAATTGGTTTTTGGATAGCTAAATAAGCAAGTATCGCATTTTCAATGACTATGTGCCTATCGTGCACTTGTTGAACACTTCTTGAGTTAGGATTCCCACACTCTTGGCTAAAAGTGGTGTGAACCCTAGCCCAAAAGATTGTGGAATCCACCCTTACGGAGGACTGCCTTCGAACTCTAGTCTCCGCATACCAAGCTTTGGTGATTGCCAAATCTTCATTAGAATCAAATGAAGCCATTTCTTGTGTGTAGAGAGCTATTGGGTGAGTTAGATGGAGTGTGTGATGATATGAGCTTTGGAGAGTATATGCAAATATTTGTGTGTTGTTTTGTGGAGATAAGTAGTGCATTTATAGGATGGTGCCCAAATTTGGCCGTTATAGTGTCCAAGTACAAGTGAATCAATGCAAGGATTTCCCGAGTCTTCCATAATCTGTCCCTCAACTTCTTCACATTAAACATCTTGGTTAGTCGACCATCCTTCTTGTCAAGAGCATCATCCGTCTGAACCTGATTCCAATCAAACAATTTCTTGCTCAATTCGTAAATCTTTCCAAAAGAAATGGCATTATCGAAGCCCTCACTGACTGCTTTTCCATCAACCTCGAGGCCTAGAATTTGTTGAGCATCATCGGGAGTTATTGCCATCTCACCGAATGTGAATAATAGAGTATCAGTCTCTCCGTAGAACCTCTCACAGAATGCAGATACGGTAACTTTATCATGATTAATATTCGAACTCTCCACCGCAGGCCACAACCCGGAGTTCCTCACAATCACTTTCACCTCCTCACATTCCAGGCCAAGATCCCAAGTATGAGTCACTGATGAACACGAAGCTTGGCGCCTCATGAGACGGATGGCATGCTTGTGATCCTAAATACCAAAAAAAAACAAAATGAAAAGAAATACAAACACTTGACGCAAATTTAATTAAGATAGTTACACACTTGAATAAATAACAAAGACGGATTAAGATTACTTACGATAGTATTATGGACCGTACATGCCCATGAGTCTTTGTATCCAAAAAGAACATCTCCACCATCTGCTGGGGTCCCTTTTGGATGCTCACCTTATTTCAGTGCAACCATCAAGTGTTTGGGAGGCATGTGAGAATCAGCCGGTTTAGTGATCACCCTCTTCTTCGTTCCGGTTGAAGTTGAAGTCGAAGCTTCGGTGGCTTGAACAATAGCTAGAGTTTGTTCTCCATCTCCATCTCCATCTCCTTCTTCTTCTTCTTCTTCTTCTTGTTCCTCTTCCTCTTCAATAATTTCATCTTCGATGATATTCTTTCCTTTATCTCCATTACCATCATCATCATTACCATCATCATTACCTCCTCCAGCCTCAGGCATGTCTTGATCACCATCATCATAATCATTGTTACCTCCTCCAGCAGCCGGATTGGTTTCATCAACATCATCATCATCACCTCTTCTACCAGGTGGAATTGATTGGTCTTCATCTGGAGTCTCGTCTGAATCATTGGGTTCAGATAGTGGTTCTAAGACCTTTGTCGTTCCTGGCACAACATATACCCCTCGATATTTTGAAGACAAGAGTTTATCACCAACACGAGGAGGGTTTGAAGGAGGACTAAGAGCTGCTTTCTTCTTTGCCATTCGCAATCTGAACAAGAACAATTCAGAGAAAAAAAAACATTACAGCCTAAGCGGGTTAGACATATACAACATATCCCGGAACAATGGCGGAAAGGTCGACCAAAAGATGAGTGCCGGCTAAGACAAAGCTAAGAAGTGTATCATCAAAATAGCCTTAAGCGCACAAAAAAAATATAGAATTTTTCACTAAACTGGTCTGGAAAGGTCCATTTCCCACACATCGCTGGTGACAAACAATAGGAATGATTTTATATAAATACCCTTAGGACAAAAAAATTCTAGGCATCAGAAACATTCTAAACAAGTATAGGAAGGGTAAACAATAATAAGATGCCTGGCTTCATTAAAAAAAAAAGACGCCTAGGAATGGTATACGGATGAATAACCCGACGGCCAGCGCTAGTAGCGATTCTGAAACTTACAAATAAGCAAGTTCTTCAACCTTATACCCTCCCGGCCAAACCCTAACTATGAAATCCCGGAAAGGTCGATAACAAAAAACCTTGCAGCGTCAGAATCGCCAATTCACAAATTCGAATTTTCTGACCTAATTTGACATGCAAACATGAAATCGAAGTACTAGAGTGAGTTTAAACAAGCCCTTACTTTCTTAAGCGCACAATTTCACGTGTTTCAGCGGGTTCAATACTTCTTCTTCAACCGTTTTTTTCTTCACTTTCTTAGCAACCAAACTTGCAATTCCAGGGTTATATTCATTGGGTTTTCGATTAGTTTCTTTCATACGAGTTGCCTTCTTCCGTGGTGGATCCATTGATGAAGACTAATCGGAGTTTTCGAATCGACGATTTTAACGAATTGATCGACGAGTTTTGGTGGTGGTGGGGGTGATGGAGCCGGTAAGGTTGTGGAGGAGAAGAAGAAGAAGAGAAGAAGATGAAATGAAGAGAATGAAAACTGATTTAGGTAGTAATTAGAGTTATAATGGGAAAGGGTAATTTTGTAACTTTACCCATAGACCTCCCCCTTTGCTCTTAAAAAATAGTCCCTTTAAAATTGGGTATACCCCAATTAGTTTGAGTATACCCCAATCAAGCCAGGTTTTTCTCAACTTTCTCATTTCTAATTTTTTTGACTTTTTTTGGTATATCCAGGAGGTGTATGTTGGTTTCTATACCTTCTTATTTGGAGCTTTAGCTGTTGCGGAAGAAGAAGAAGAAGAACGTATACTTTTATGGGAAAGCTGCTTGCTCCTGTTCCACCTCTATCATAGTATTCACTACTTTGTATTGCATCTATAGCGAGTGTTGCTTAATGCTTATTATGCGAGAGTGTTTCTTATTATGCGTTGTAATAACTTTTCATTATTGGACCAGTGGGCTTGTATATCATATATACATGTGATATGTTTGTATGGATTCGATTGTGTTGCACATAAAATACCTATGTATGTGTCATGTGATTCATATATCCATCACTATGTAGGATTTCAACTATGACGCTAGCATAATAACCAACCTCTTTGCTCAAAGTAGTATCATCTACACGAACAAGAACGCCAAAAACAATTTCTTCTTTTCAGTATTCAATACCGAGACCAGGAAATTCTGCCCAAACCACAACAATAGAAACCTTCTAATTTTCAGTCTGAAATGTCCATTCCCCGAACAACTTGAGAATCAATAAACCACAATTTACTTCTCCAAACAAAGATACACGACTCATACACGAAGAGCTCTTATTTAGGTAAGAGAATTAAGTTGATATCATTACCCAACACAAGACAGAAAATTACAACCTAAACCATGAACTGTTTTTACATTACACACTGATACACATACATAAAAACATGGTTTTTATTTACTGAAGTTCCAAACAGAACTCATACATGGGTTCCTACTTCTCTGACAGTGGAGAGAGCGGGGAGAGAGAAACAGCAGATGTAGCGAACTAGGCTGAAGTTTCACCTTGCTTCACCACGGTGACGGGACAAGATGCATTACTCACCACATAGTTACTAACACTCCCCAAGATGGCCCTGTAGTCATAGGAAAAACAGAACAAGAAAAAAAACAATTTAAACTCAAATTCTAACAAGTAAAGAGTCAGGTTAGTCACTCTTTGCGCAGGCTCGGGCACATATCTCTACCCCTAGGCTGTTCAGTTTTTTGGATCTTTTTTTTCCTATATAGACTTATGGAGTGCTCGAATTGTTATGTTAAAACTCCGTGTACACATTTGAACTCAGGTTGTTTGAGCAAACTGACTAATAATGTTCAACAAACTAGCAAGGTTGATCTTTTCTCGCTGTCAACCCAACTTAAGGTCGTTCTTATAGTCTACACTTCTCCATCCAATTCACATCGAACTATATGACCCAACACCTAAAAATATATTTCTACCATAAAAGCGAATCCATTAACACATATAGATATACACAGACATGAACTTCTGCACGAATAAGCCGTCATATCAAAATCCATTAACAAAATTGGTAACTTTAAAGGAAAAGTATCAAGCAAGACTCTCAAGTCTCAAATTTAACAATAGTAATTTTTCTTGTTTAGAAGTTATTACCTCTTGATCTTCCCAAGTCCTCTATTCCCAATGATGATACAACTGAGAGGAATGTTATCAACTGCTGAGCATAACTTCTCACGTGGGTCCCCCCAAAAGATCTTTGCAACCACCACAATCTGTTCACATCAATAAGCAAATCCCATTCAGCTTATCTCCCAACACTTTCAGAATGCATTTCAAAATCTTATTTTTCAAGTAGTTAGCATACCTCTTTCTGGCTAGCAGCACATTTAAGAATATCCAAGGTTTCAGCATCAGGTTTCACCCCGTACTTCTTCATGATTACAGCATCTGAGAACTCACTCAACGGAATCAAAGCTGCATAAAATTAAAATAAAACAAATCCCCATTAAACTCAGAACTAAAAAGGGCAAAGGCAATCATCACCTGATGCTAATGAGCCAATAACAACAACAAAAAAAAAGTAAAATACTTTGTATTGCCCTCTCTACTAGATGAAACTGTCTTCTTTTGTCAATAGACAGTGTAACCATAAATGGTAAATCAACCAGCGGGAAGTGTCTTTTTTTTTTTTGCTTTTTCCTGCTGCGGTTGCTTTAGCATTGCCCAAGTGTTAGTGTTACTATAATAGGGTATCTTCACATGTGATCACAGCATAATTGAGTTTTAC
Source organism: Papaver armeniacum (assembly GCA_023531295.1). NCBI lineage: Eukaryota > Viridiplantae > Streptophyta > Magnoliopsida > Ranunculales > Papaveraceae > Papaver > Papaver armeniacum. The sequence continues at coordinate 142,136 of JAJJWW010018374.1, forward strand.
AGCCTTCTATTACTCAGATGACTGAAACTGGCAACCAACCAGACCAGCAACATGCCTAGTTATTCCTGTACCAGTAAAACATACTACAGCAGCCCTTAAGACAAAACTAACGCAAAACCCCAACAAATTTATAAACCAAGTGTGTGACCAAAATTGTAGTAATACAGATTTTATTTAAACAAACTGCAAATTAAAATGCCTAACCAAACTAGGATCTATCAGTCTATGGAAATTGTTATTTTTATGGAGATTATTATTATAATTTTATCTGGTTTTCACCTGGATCAATTCACACAACAAGAGGTATGTACTAGTTTGTTTGTTTTTTTCCTCAGCAAAGATTATACATTGAAAAACACACAAGCCGTGTGCAAGCAAAGATTATAATTTCCAGCTCCAAGGGTGCTTTGGTCATGAACAACATTATTTTCATTTTCACTTTGCCCAATACAAGTCAATAACCAAACTTATAGGTCTTGATTACATACATAAATTTAGAACGATTACACAAAACCCAAGTCACAAAATAATTAACAATCACACAACAACAAAAAAAAAACAGAAAATCTTGGAACCCTTAAAAAAACTGAAAAAAATTAAGAAAAATCTTGTAAAAAGATGGATCTTCAGAGAGGGAAAGGGAGCTTACGAGAACCGGTGGTTTCCCAGAGTTGCATTTCACCACCTTCATAGTGACCTTCAGGTTGGATATTAAGAAGGATAAGGTGATCACCCTTACGAACAACGTTATCAATTGCCCATTTCAGAGCTTTCTTACTACATCCTGAGAAATCAACTGCAACACCAATTCTTCTCTCACATGCCATCTTTCTCTCTGATTTGGATTTTCTAAATTTAGGTTAAATTAAATTATTGAGTTTGCTGCAAGAATTTTCACAGTTTATAGCTAGAAAAGAAGACGAATGTTACACTCGGCAGACTGAATCTCGACACGTCACAGACAATCATACAGGCCCTTGACCTAATCCCGGCTGCTGAGCAACAATGCTAATGGGGGTACTAATTTTATTAGGAAATACCAATCTAAATATCTAATACTCCTAGGTGGTACTGTAAATGTTTTGTTTCGTGTAGATTTTGGTTGACCCCAATCTAAATTGGTACCCCTTTAGAAGCGTTTTTTAAAAGTTAAAAAAAAACAAAAGTGAACAGGTGTGTAATGTGCTGGCTTTTTCTAGTGGCGTTGGTCGGAGTTCGGAGTCGTGTTTTTTTTATTACTCCTACTATTTTTTTCTCCCCGATAAGAAGGATTCCCTCATTATAATTTTTTTTGTTCCACATTTTTTTTTGTTCCACATTTTTTTTTCCATGAATAAGAGGAAGATACCCTCAAAAACATCACATAAGCGAATTTCTTACGGTGTTCGAGCTTGGATTAGACCAAGAGATATTTTCATTTAAGTAGTCAGATTTAAAGAAGCTAAGAAGATTTCCTAGACTTAGATTAGATCAAGAGATATTTTCATTGAAGTAGTCAGAATTAAAGAAGCTAATAAGATTCCATCCTTTCCTTTCTATGTGTTTTGGGTTTTTATAGATGTTACAATACGCTCCAGTATTTGCTACCTACATTACATCACATCTACTCGTGAAGATAAGTGCTGAAATTTTAAAGTTAATAAGACCTTGATTGTTGCTTTGGAAGTCACGGCTAATTGCATATCTGCGTTCTCTAGCTTGAACATACAATCCTTTAAGCAGCATCAAAGTAGGCCCGGAGTCACTTTGGAAAGTTACTTCATGGTCACTTCATTCTGTTGTCCATTAGAAAATTGTTTCTGCTCCTTCTCTTTTTAGTTTATCTCTGGTATTGCAGTTACAGGTAACTCTCGTTGCTTCAATGGTATAGCCTGCAAAATCAATGAGAGTTATGCCAATTCCAGAAGCACTTATTGGGCGCATCATAGTCAGAGCTATGTTCATTGTATAAGAGATATTAATATCCATGATTTTGTTTCCCTTTGTAGTAATGTCCAGGCAATCATCTTACATTGGATTGTAATACAATGTCTAAAGAATATTGTATCCAGGTTTGTTAATATTCACTATACTATTTATATATTTAACTATATTATTAGTTGTAACTGCACTATTCTATTTTTCTTTTCCGAGAACCCAACTGCATCTGGCTTTCCATATATGCCACTTTATTATGCTATAAAATTCAGCCCACTGCATCACATAGCCACTTCTATTAGTATTGGTAAACCACGAACTAAGCCATACTGAAATTCAGATGCATCCATACCTGTTTTACAAAATTACATGCCATAAACAAATGAGTAAGAGATTCCTCACTGTTATAGCAGAGAGTGCAATTAGTGTTTATATGAGGAATGACTGCAGCCACCCTCATGCTATTGGGGAGAATGGCATGAGCAACTTTCCAAATTAATGTCTTGATAGAAGGCGGAACTTTCAGATTCCATATCTTATACTCCAATATGCATTGCCAGTTCCATTTGAATTGATTTTATTGTACATAGACTTCACTGTAAAATTAATGGGCATCCATATGGATGGCCGGGCTTTTAAATAGACTCCTTTTTCTTTTCTTTTTCCTTTTTCATTCTTCCTCCACCAATAGTTTCTTTAAAGTTTTGTTAAGGTTTTACAAATTTCTTGTGGTATTTTTAAAGCAATTCATTTGGTAAACACTAAATGAAGAAGTGACGTTTTTTATCATTACAGATTTTTCAGTTCTGTTAAAAAAAAATTCTATTCCAACTAACTAGGGTACTCGTCATTATTCAACTAGATGTTCAAAGTTTTTTATCTTACACTTATTAGTAAAAAGAGGTGCTCCTAGGTATCTATCATCTAAAGGTATTTCTTTAACACCTAGGATTTGTTTTACAACAGTTCTTATGTTTGGGTTAGTTTTGGTACTAAAAAAGACTCCCGATTTACTTAGGTTTATTAGTTGACTAGAGGCTGCCCCAAAATCAGTGAAAAGCTTGACTAAATTATTACTAGTTGTAATATTAGCATCACAAAATATTAAACAGTCATCATCAAACAGTAGACGGCTTACACTTGGAGGATTTTTACATATTTTTATTCCTTTAATAAGTCAATTAGCTTCGACATTTAAAATAGTTCTAGACAGGGCTTTTATACAAAGTAGAAAAGTGTACGGGGAGATTGGATTCCCCTGCCTTCATCCCCTAGAAGGTTTAAAAAAAGAAGTGGGAGAGCCATTTAAAAAAACTGACAAAGAAGTTGTAGAAATACATTCATATACAAGGTTGCCCAAAGGTTGTAGTCTACCCAATTATGTTTGAACATATATTTGTTATAGAAAATACTAGTTTTGCAGCCCAAATAACATTTTTTCTCTTCACTAAAGTAAAATCCTGGACTATTGTTATTTATTTTTGAAAAAGGAAGGACATATTGAAAAAGAAAAAGGTACTTACAAAGGTCAACAGACCAAGCAAAAAGAAGAAGTAAAGCATCAAATTACATTCATAACATCCTCCCATTTGATAGATTACTTGATTCATCGAGAAATTCCTAAAGGTCTCATTATCTATACTCCAAAGGTGAATATCAAGCTCCACTGCATCAGTAACTTCGTACTTGGACCTACACTTCATGCCATGCACAGTCCTGTTACGTTCCATCCATAACTCCCAGCAGATTTCAAAATAAATCAAATGCCAAACTTGTTTCACCCTATTCATTCTAGTTTGTAGTCTCCATCCTAACATTAAGTCCTTAAAATGACCAGGCATAACCCACATAGTGCGTAGAGAAGAAATAAAGAAATCCCACAAATGTTTAGCCCAATCACAATGTAAAATAGATGATCCATTGTCTCCAAAGAGTTGCAGAACAAACATAGATTAGAGTTAATTACTACTCCCCTATCTTGCACCATACTTCTTTTTGGAACAGAATAATGGAAAGCAGCCCAAAAAAGAAACATAACTTTAGGTGCTGCACACTTACTCACTAAGACACCTGAGCAATCCCAATCTGGTTTATACTCCATGAGCATATTGTAAATATCTTTAGAATATCAATCTCCCTGATTGTCATCCCCCGCATCAGAAATCAACAGAACGTTGCGAATATCAAACTTGAGCTTCAAGTAATCTATCCGTTCAGCTGGATTTAACTCTCTTGTAAAAATAAAATTCTAACCAACTGCATTCATCTCTGATACTGGAAAAAAAAATTGTCTGCTTAATCAATATAATCTTGGGTAAATCTCTTTCAGTTATTTTCTCTAGCCACCAGTCGTGGCAAAATTTTATTGATCTACCATTCTTCACCTGAATAAAAACTGCATCAAAAGAATCTGGCCTTCAAAATATCAAACCAAAGGCTTCTTCAAATAGAGTCACTGACTTGAGAAGGAACCAAATCATCCTCAACAGCTTTTGGCTTCGCATACATTAACTTCCTCCACCATGCATTCTTTTCCTTACATAATCTTCCATGCCATTTAGCACTCAGAGATTTGTTTACTAGTCTAAATTTCTAATACCTAGACCACCTTTTTTCTTTGGAGTGCAAATTCTTTTCCAATTAACCCAGCTCATCTTCCTGTTATTCTCATCTTCACCCCACAGAAATCTCCTCATGATAGTGTTCAACCTCTTCTCTACAAAAACTTGTAGATAATGAAAATACATGAAGTACACAGCCAAACTTTCCAATGTAGTTCTTATTAAAACTACCCTACCTGATTTATTTAGATATCTTCTCTTCTAAGGTGCCAGTTTTTTTTTTGCATTTTTTGGATTACAAGTTCCTAAATTATAACACTTCTTCTACCAGCTTCAATAGGCAGTCCTAAGTAAGTGATTGGTAAATATTTATCTTACAACCCATTTCTAAAGCCAACTCCTGCACTAAATTGTCAGCTCCAATACTAGTCATTGAGCTCTTTTCCAGATTTAGTTTCAGGCTAGTAAGCACTTCAAACAACACAAGAATTAAAAGAAGCTTTTTAACCTCCTCTTTTGAAGCTTTGGGAAAAATGATTGTATCATCTGCAAACTGTAGGTGAGATATACAACTGCCTCCTTCCACCAACTGGAAATCTTCAAGTCTTTTTTCACGATTGCTAAAGGCTGATACCACTTCTGCTAGGGGCGAGTACCAATCCAAGATCCAACGGCTGAGATTACTTTGTCCTATATGTATCGGTATCCTCCCCTAGCAAATGTGGTAACAGCCTTTAGCAATCATATATTTTCTGAGCAACAACCTCATTAATCAAGATATAAATAACCTCCACTACAAAAAGAAAAAGAAAAGGATACAAAGGGTCCCCTTGTCTTATACCTTTTGAAAGCCTAAATCTATTTTAGCCTCTTATTGACTAAAATAGAGAACTGAGCACCGTACCAGTCACACACCATCTTATCCACTGGATACATTTCTAACCAAACCCATTCTTGTTCAAGACATAAAACAAATAATTACAGTTAACATTATCAAAAGCCTTCTCCATGTCTATCTTGCACAATAAACCTGGTTTCTTATGTCTGAATCTACTATCAATACATTTATTGGCAATTACATACCATCCAATGTCTGCTTATTTTTTTTATAAAATCTCCCTGAGGAGACTAAACCTGGAATCACCATCTTCACTCTTTCAGCAAGTAGCTTAGAAATATTTTATAAAAACTGCTAATCAATCTCAATGGTCTAAAATCTATACTACTCTCACAAGAATAATCTCTAGCTTCCTCTAACACATCCACCAATCAACAAGAAACCTCCACATGGAACTGAATCCATGATCTAAAACCATTACCTTTCCTCTCCTCCAATCTTAGTTCCTTAGATCCCATCGAAACCATGGAAATTTTTCTCTCAAGGTAGAGAGATTTTTTCGCTCATTCTTTCTCCATAATTTTGTTGGTTTTTGATTAATTTTCTCTCTCTATAATCCTGGACTATTAAATTTATATTAAAAAAAAATGTTTCCAAAGTCTTCACTGATCTTGTATCTCTTTTGAAGTACTTTTTCATATATTACTATCAGCAATAGCAAAGTTGCTTCTGAATCATTCGTGAAAGAAATTTTGTGTCCGCTCATTTGTATTTCCCATTGGAAAGCCGCATCCGCTCCAACTTTTTCGAACTCATCTCTGACTGTACAGTTCGCATAGATTCCTCTAGCTTCTTTAACTGTACCTATACAATCACATAAAGTCAGTCCAGTTCCAGCTTTTGTCGTGGAGTCTATCATATTCAAATCAATGTTTATTATAAGAGTCATTTTCATTTTTTTTTCCTTATAGTAGTATATGTTGGGTTCAACTTCTGAGAGTGGTGGTAATCTAAAGTGTCTCATCATTTTTTGGGATGTGACATAGATCATCCAGTAAGCTATGACATGGTTTGTTTATTGTGTTGTAACTATTAATGAACTTGATTATGTTATTTGTTGTTTTTCATGTTTGAAAACTACGTTGCACCTCACTTTCCATATGAACCAGACTACCACACTACATATACTTGTCAATCAATGTCATACTCTCCACTTTGTAGGTTAGCAAAACAGTCAGGTAGCCCATCATGGAAAGAAACAGTGCAATTTTTAATGAAATCCATATCAAAATTAATGTGCATCCATACCTATGAGACGTAGTTACATTATAGAAACATATGGGTAAGGATTTCATCATTCTCATTACAGAGTTTACACGTAATTTCTTTATATGGGATAACGACTTCCACTCGCATACTATTTGGAAGTATAAAATGGACTGCCTTCCAGATGAAGTTCATTATAGCAGGGTAGTCTCCATACTCCATATCATATTCCGTTTTGTATCAACAATACCACATGAGTTTATATGATTATATAGTAATTTAACTGAAAACATAGCTTTCTCATTTAGGGTCCATCCTGGTGTGTCCAACTTTTCCTCCACATGTATTTTAAGTTTCTTTATCTTTCCTATTGTTTGTTCGTCAAAACATTTAGCAAGTTTCACCAAATCCCAGGTTTTGTGATCAGTTATCAGAGCATTGACCTTATTTAGGCCCTCATTATTCGTATCAGGCCCTGCATAAGTATTTTAGTGTCTGGGATCCAAAGATAATCCCAAATATCAATATTCATGTCATTTCCTAACTCCCAATAGCAACATTTTTTTATTTGGTCTATCCCATGGGTATTTTAGTGTCGGAGTCAAATGTTGTGTCACGTCCTTTGCATCATTTTTCTTATCGGCGCTGCTCAATTTTGTATTAATATGCGACACGTCTAATTTGAAATTTTGATGCGATTAATATTTTTTTGATAAAGAATTTGGTGTTAAAGAATTTCAAATCATTATTGTCACCCAAGGAGTTTATTCTGAGTTCCCAACTATTATCACCCAACAATTTGAACATTGTATTGCAGCGACTACGGTCGTTAATTTATATATATATATATATATATATATATATATTATTTGCATCTTTCATTCAGTCCTTTTGTAACTTTACATAATATATTTTCGGAGTATACACTTACGCAAAAACAGGGAAACTACTAGCTCAATTGAATTGTAGCTTGATTTATTTCACCTTCATACTTAGTAGAAAAAGATATTTTCATTAATCTTGAAAGAGACAACAAAAGCAATTGATCCCTGTCAATTGTCTTACACTTCACACAATAAATGTGACTACACAGAGATGTACGTACTTATACAGATACCCTAACAGAACAGCTAAAAATGAACCAGTCATATGCTGACATGACTTAAACAGACAGCTATTAATGACAATGACCGTTACAATTATAGTGTAAGAGAAGTGTAAGTATGAAACTGTAACTGTTTATTAGCCCCCTCAAGCTGAAGTTGTCGTGTAGATAAAACTTTCAGCTTGTCACAGAGAAAACTAAATCTTGGGCCAGCCAATCCTTTGGTGAAGATATCTGCCTCTTGATCAACTGTGGAGATGTAGTTAACATCAAGAACTTTGGATTGCACAAGTTCTCTGATAAAGTGATCATCAACTGCTAAATTCTTTATACGACTGTGAAATACATGATTGGATGAGAGAGATATCGTACTAAAATTATCACAATGTATAACATGAGGTATTGGTAAGAATATATGAAGATCTTTAAGCAACTGATACAACCAAACTACTTCTGCTGATGTTTGAGCAAGACTTCTGTATTTAGCTTCTGTGGAGCTTCTTGAGACTGTGCTTTGTTTCTTACTTGACCAAGAAATTGGGTTATATCCAAAGAAAATACAATAACCCCCTGTACTCCTTCTTGTATCTGGATCTCTAGCCAATCAACATCACTGAATCCATGCACTGCCATAAGACCTTTAGTAAACAAAATACCATGATCAATATAGTTCCTTTGATATACCCGAGAATTCTTTTAGCAGTAAGAAAATGCACATCTATTGGAGTTTGCATGTGCTGACACACTTGATTAACTGTATAACTGAATTCTTGTCTAGTCAAAGTCAGATATTGGAGTGCTCCTACTAGTGATCTGTACTCAGTTGGATTGGCAAGAGGTATACCATTAGAAGCTATGAGTTTGTAGTTGACTGCAACTGGTGAAGAACATGGTTTTGCACATGTCATTTCTGTTTTATCAAGTAAGTCAAGAGCATATACTTTGTCTGTGACAAAAATAAACCTGAAGAATTTCTTTTAACCTCTAATCCCAAGAAAAAATGTAGAGCACCTAAATCCTTATCTGGATCATGTGTACCCAAATATTTTATTACGTCATTGCAGTATTTGGAATCATTTTCTGTAATGAGTATATCATCCACATATACTAGAATAATTGTAATTCTAGTTTCTACTTTCTGAACAAACAGAGATGTGTCAGCTTTAGAAGATATAAAAGCATATGATAGCAAAATAGTGAGCAACTTTTCATACCGGGCTCTAGGTGCCTGTTTAAGACCATAAATTGCTTTATGAAGCTTGTAGACATGATCTGGCTTTTCCGGATCAACAAATCCTGGTGGTTGAACCATATACACTTCCTCATGAAGTTCACCATGCAAAAATGCATTAATTACTTATATCAAGTTGAGAGATATTCCAACCAAAATGAACAGCTAAAGAGAGAATTACTCTTATTGTTGTTGGCTTTGCTACTGGACTAAATGTATCTGAATAATCCAGACCTTCTTTTTGATGATATCCTTTTGCAACCAGTCTAGACTTAAATCTCTCAATGAATACATCAGGATTATATTTTATTCTAAATACCCATTTATAGCCAATTGGATTTTGAGAAGGATCTAGATCCACTAAACTCCATGTGTATGCATCTCTAAGAGTTGTAACTTCATAAACCATAAAGACTCTCCATTTTGGAATTTTATTATCTTAAGTGAAGCAAGTTGGAGTTGTAGAAGGATCATTTGCAAGAAGAGTAGTAGATAAAGCATGTTTAGTTGAAAAAATATTCTTTTTAGATATTACATTCTTACCCCTGGTAACCATATGCTGATTATTGGAAATTTGAGGAGCCACATTTGATTCAAATGAAGTACTTGAAGTACCAGAAGACATAGAAGTATCAGTACAGGTTTCTGAGTGACGCACTATTAAAGGAATAGAAGAAAGTGCATGTGCACTGTTGATAGCATTCTTTGTACAAGTAGACAATTCCAAGTTTGATGTACTTGCAGGTACAACTGGTAATGTGGGTGATACAATAGGAAACAAATATGTGGACCTCAGAGGAAAGACAGTTTCATGAAATATAACATGTCTGGATTATAAACTCTTTTGGATGAAGGATTGTAACATCTATATCCTTTGTGAATTGTGTCGTATCCAAGAAAAAGACATTGTTCACTTCTAGGAGCTAACTTATGAGATGTATATGGCCTTAACCATGAATAACAAAGAAAACCAAAAGCTCTTAAAGAAGTGTAGTCAGGTACCTAATGAAATAGAATCTTATATGGTGATTTGAATTGAATTGCTCTTGTAGGAAGTCTATTGAAAGTATAGTTGGCAGTTTGAAATGCTTCCACCCAAAAGGAATCTGCAAGACCTGATTGAATAAGTAGTTTTCTTCCAACATCTACTAAATGCATGTGCTTGGATTCAGCTACACCATTTTTTTCAGGATGATGTGGACAAGAGATCTCATGAACTATACCATTTTGAGGTAAAAAAAACCCATCTAATTCATTTTTAAGAAACTCACCACTTTCATCTGTTCTAATAATGATACTGACGCAAATTTTTCAATTTGAGATTTGAATTGTAAGGAAACTGTTTTGAAATCCGACTTTTCATATAAAGGATAAATCCAACAATATTTGGAGTAGTCATCAACAATGTTTATATAATATCTAAAACCAGAATTGGAAGTAACAAGACTTGGACCCCAAATATCAAGATGTAAAAGTTCTAATGGTGTGGTCCTTGTATGAGTAGATACAGTAAAGGGTAGTTTATGACTTCTACCAAGTTGACATTCATGACAAAACAATGGTTTCTTGCACACTTAATGAAGATCCAAAAGCTTGCACACATGTTTAAAGGTTTGAAATGAAGGATTCCCAAGCCTCATATGCCATACTTCAGCTGAAACTTGACTCTTAGCTTGATAAGCTTTATTTGAGGTAGTTGGTGGTGTAATATTCTTTGAACAAGATGACTGAAGAAAATGCAATGGATAGAGTCCATTATATTGTTGGCCTTGTAAAGTGATCTTCCCATATGAGAGATCCTTAACAACAAAACCACATCCATCAAAAGTAATTGAGCAATTATTATCCTTAGTAAACTTTTGCACAGCGGAACTCTTTGTATTAGAAGGACATTATTTAAAGCAAAAGTAGTTGAAGATTGCTTAATTGAATTACCAGTATGTGTTATTTTCATACCTTCTCCATTTGAAGCATCAATTTCCTCTGATCCATCATAAGAAGCAGTAAACTGTAACTCAGATTTATCAGCAGTAATATGATTGTTATGAGGAGTATTAGTATTCTGATAAGAGAAATTTAGTCTATGCCTACAAGCTAAAGCTTGATGACCAGTTTTGTTGCAGACCTAACATGGTTCTTCGGTAGAAATGGAAGCTGATGCAAGAATAAGATTCGGTGGAGGAATGGAAGGAGGTCTATAGAAAGTATTTTGTGTTGATGCTCTGGCAGGAAAATGAAAATTACTTCTATAGGAAATAGAATTACCTCTATAAGATGGATTGAAATTATAATATCCTCCAGGTCTAGGCCTGAATGATGAAGAATAAGGAAAAGAATAACCTCTTGAGGATGATGATAATGGTCTTTGTGCAGCAAGATAAGCTTGTTGAGATTGAAAGGCTGCAAAAGCTTTGTTGTTTGCTTCAGATAGCAGAGATTTGGATCTTTCAGCAACCATAATTTTTTCACTTAACAGTAGATTATGTAGTTCATCAAATGAAACATGCGGATTTCTAATACGAATAAAAGTACTGAAAGAATTATAATCTTGACCAATTCCATTAAGAACTAGAACCACAAGTTCTTCATCAGAGATCTCAGATCCAGAAGCAGAGAGTTGATTTTTCAAATTCTTGATTTCTCCTAAATATGTAGCTATAGAACCAGATCCAAGCTTTAATGTTTATAATTTATAGTACGAATTTGAATAGCATGAGTTGTTGATGTTCTTGCAAATCTTGATACAATATCATTCCATAATTCCCTAGCAGAATCAGCACCAACAACATGAGATATTACTGCATCTGAGATGGTTGATTGCATCCACAAAATAAGCATATTATCATCATCACACCAATTTGTGTATGAAGGATTAATGATTCCTCGATCTAAATCTTCTTGAGTTAGAAACTTTGGAGGACATGGAATTGATCCATCTAAGAAACCAGATACTTTGTATCTTTTCAATAATGGAAGAATTATGCTTTTCCAAGTGATGAAATTATCATCTCTGAGTTTGTATTGAATGATATTAGAGATTCTTGAATTATACTGAATATTAGTCATTGAAGAAGAAATTGACGTACAAAAATGAAAACGAAACAAAGTAGGGTTTGATTTTAAGAAAAGCTTAGTAAAACACCGTTAATGTGATGGACAACGGAAGAAAATGATCGAAGACTTCAAATTGATATCATAGTAGAAGAAGATATTTTCATTGATCTTGAAAGAGGACATGGAATTGATCCATCTAAGAAAAAGTATCTTTTCAATAATGGAAGAATTATTGATCTCTGAGTTTGTATTGAATGATATTAGAGATTCTTGAATTATCTGAATATTAGTCATTGTCAAAGTAGGGTTTGATTTTAAGAAAAGCTTAGTAAAACACCGTTAATGTGATGGACAACGGAAGAAAATGATCGAAGACTTCAAATTGATATCATAGTAGAAGAAGATATTTTCATTGATCTTGAAAGAGACAACAAAAGCAATTGATCCTGTCAATTGTCTTACACTTCACACAATAAATGTGACTACACAGAGATGTACGTACTTATACAGAGACCCTAACAGAAAAGCTAAGAACGAACCAGTCATATGATGACACGACTTAAACATACAACTATTAATAACAGTGACAGTTACAGTTATAGTGTAAGAGAAGTGTACGCAGGAAACTGTAACTGTTATTAATACTCACTTAGAAGAGGTTGAACCACTTATTAGTCCTTCTATTATATGCATTCACTTGTTCGCAAAGGCCAGCATAGAAATTGTCCCTGCCGACGATATTTTGATCGCATACTAATTTCTGGAAGAATTCCGGGACCATTTCATCGTTACCTAAACAATTTGTTATAATTTTATGTCGTCGAAGTACTTGTACGTCGTTTGGAGATTGAATGAGACCATCCATGAAGAACACATAAGATGTAATATAGATTGTCGAGTTCACAGAACAAAGCTCCAAGGCGATGAGATTGCGTAAGAGATTATTTGTGTAGTTATGAATCTTCAGAGGTGGGATTTTGAGAACTCCGTTCGTGAATTTTATGTTTAACAAGCTAATGGAATTCGTCGCTCTCTTGAACTTGATTCCTGAATGCATTAGCTTCTCTGCAGGATTTACATTTCTATACATTTCATTATTTTGTTTTGGTGACACTTTTGGATATGAAGGGAGGCAAGTGTTGCGAACTAAATCAAGTAAATGATTTCCTTCTCTGGAGAACTTCTCATGAAGAATGTCATCATCGTCTCCAGGGATTACAATTCTGAAGAAACGAAATGCGAGTTCAAGAAGTGATTGGTCACATTTTTTGGGGAGTGGAACGAGTTCAAATAAACGTCGAAGAACGAAAAATGGAAGTTGGTTTTCCAGTAGTATCATGTCAGACCTTACACTGAAAAGCATCCAGCTGTTGGTAAATATGGGTTCCCTTCTTTGCCTAAGTTCCTTTTTACTGTAAGTCAGGAAGAGTTCAATAGTGAAGCAACCATCAACAATCATCATCTCCACAAATTCATTACTACTCATATTGATTGGTTTTTCGTAGCACTTCCGGGCTCTTTGCTCCAACTGCTTCATTGCTTTGACACACTCGTCAAGGACTGACTCCAGGTTTGGATTCCGGCTGAGAAGAGAACGCAAGTATCGCCATTTATGTTTTTCCATTGCTTCAAGCCCTTGTTTTCCGTGGTGAAATGGACCAATTGAGACTAGAACAGGCTCGAATGAGTTCTCGTTACCCTTGCGTAGAATTTCAGGGACTACGTAGATGCAAAGTGAGGGATAAACTGATTCCATCTTCTCTTTGATCAGTGAAACCAAGGCATCACTTGGATTTCCCATTTCAACTGTTCTTCCATGATCTCCAACTATTCTTATTGTTTCTTGTTCCAGGTTTCTAGAATCCATCTTCGTCCTGAACAAATTCTTTGTACGTAACTATTAAGACTGCAAGAAATGCTGAAATTTCTACACACAGACTTCTGGTAACTACAAAGAATGAAAAGTCTATGAAACAGCTTGGTATGAAATGCTAGAATTTGAATATGTTTAACTAGAACTGAGATAAGAAAACCAGTGATTGTCAAAAGTTAAGTAGACTTTACTTGGCAAAGTAGCCAAGGATTTTAAAAAGGTACAGAACAACTAGTATTCCTTGCTTGCGAACTCAGAACAAAGTAATGAAGTGGGAACATTCATAACTTGATTGATAATTTAAGTACTAAAAACAGTTTAAACCACATAAAAAAGAGCGGCCGACGCGGCGATAGCATAAACAAGGACCAAGAACGAGCAGTGATCCTCTATCCTGATATTAAACCAACAAAAGAATGGAGCAGAATTGATACCTGTTTTGTACCAGCTCTAGAAAACTGCCACTGTTTTTACACAAAAAAATAATTCTACATTTTAGATGGGCAATCATCCCAGATTAACAAACAAACCTAAATACATCAGCAGATCAGTTTTAGTATCAGTGCAGGGCCACCTGAAAAACCTAATATAGAGAAAGGGGCCCTTAAGCTACATATAATATACAAAAATGTACCTCATGCAAAGTTACGACCATTATCGACAAGAATGGAAAAGCAGGGATGTAGTGGTCTTCATCACAAACCTTTTGCCATCTGGGTCTTGTCCCATTTTTAAGCTCTTCATTTCTAAGCCTTCCGAGGATCCAAAACACAGACTAGAAGACAGCATTAAAACCTTCGCCCAAAATGGAGTCATCGTCCTTCATGCAGGTCTTCTGAGAAAACTGCTGTCCTAAAGAGGTTGTCATGATCAAAAGTGTTTGTCCCAGAGAATGGACCCGAGGAAAACATTGACGAATTCCTGTCGGATTCATAGTTGCCATTTGACTGTCCTAGATTATTGGGAGGAACAGAGGTGGTGGTCAACAAGGATTCTTGATACTCTGTGATTCTCTGCACCATTTTAAGAGACTGCACAACTTCTCCCATTGAGGGCCGCTGGCTTGCCTCGGGGGAAACACAAGCTGCTGCAATTGTGCAAACACGTAGGTAGTCCTCCTTCGGATATTTGCGATCAAGTTTTGGATCAGCAAGTTCCTCCAAGCGATCCTTATCTCGAAGAATTGGTCTGGCCTTCAAGAACAGAACCCATTCGTTTTTAATTTTTGCCAAATATGTACAGAGATAGTTATCATATTTGTACATATAGCAAAATAACTAATAAAGTCGATTGATTTGGTTAAGTTTGATCTGTGTATACAAATGACAGATAATATATTCACCACAATAATTGAAAAGAGGACAATATTTAAGCTAAAGCTAGTATTAGTGGGAAAAGGCACTTACCCAAGTTACCAGGTTCTCTTGGCCTGAACGTTGTGACATATCTACAGGAGGCTTTCCAGTCAACAGCTCAAGAAGGACAACACCATAGCTATATACATCGCTCTTTACAAGTAGATGTCCAGTCATGGCATACTCAGGAGCTACATACCTTGAGATCAGTAAGGTTCTGTCATTATCACTTAATAGTAGAGTAAGCGTATAAAACAGTAGCTTTGAGAGGAGAGAGGACATAAGAGAGGTTACTCACCCAAATGTACCCATCACACGAGTAGACAGATAATTTCCCTGTCCTTCAGGTGCCTGTTTGGCCAGACCAAAATCAGCAACTTTAGCGTGGAAGTTGTTTTCGAGTAATATATTCGACGCCTTGAAATCTCGGTGGATTACACTAGGTTGTGAGTCCTCATGTAGGTAGGAAAGACCTCTTGCAGCATCAAGGGCTATCCGCATTCTGGTGTCCCAATCCAAAGGACAGTTTATTCCCAAGGGACCTGAAGAATAATATAGCTCATATCAGATTAAATTACATTATGGAACTATATACTGTACTTGATAAGAAAATCAAGAACCTTGGTTCCTTTGGTCTCTATCAGCACCAGAGGGCAACAACATTTTCCAACAATAACAGGTAGAAAAAAGGTCAGAAAGATGGATTACCATGTAACCAGTCTTCTAAGCTTCCATTTGGGACAAGCTCATAACAAAGAAGGTTCTGTGAAGATTCGCGACTGCTAAAGTATCCTACAAGCTTCACAAGATTACGGTGATGTAGCCTACTCAGCATCTGCACCTCAACCAAAAATTCTTTGTCACCTTGATGTCCTCCATTTGTAAGCTTCTTAATGGCGACAGCCGTGCCATCAGTTAGGAGGCCCTTGAAAACCTTGCCAAATCCACCCTCCCCAAGCACACTAGCGGATTCAAAGTTATTTGTTGCTTCTTTAAGCTCTTTATAAGAGAAAAATCGGGTACTGGCAGGATGGGGAAGAGATCCTTCTGCTGGAGCTGTATCTGCCGTCCTTGGCTTAACTGCAACATACATCCATGGACTTGACTGGTTGAAAAGATCCAAAAGAAAATAAAGATAGACGCACTTTACATACTTTTAGTTCCTGCAGAAATCATTTTCCTGAAGAGTTTCTCTACTAGGTAAACAGTTTACTCATGCAGAGTGGCAGTTGTAAAGGCACGTCAACTGCATCACAAATGAGTGGCTTAAAGGTATCTTGTTGCATCTGGCTTCATGGTGATATACACCCTTCACATCCCGAAGTAGGCAAGGTATTTATTTCACTTCGAAAAATTCAGGCAGATTAGACTAAACCCAGTAGCTTATGTGGAACAAGATCTACTGCACTTTCGCCAGTTCAAAGAAAATAGAAAGGAATCATCCAAGACAACAATATGACACGCTGGAAGGAGTTGATGGCGTAGTGGAGGGTTTTTATTTTCTAAGTTGCTTTGGTTCTATGGTAAATTCTTTCCAAAAAATTGTTGCGGCAGACAACCCTGATAAATTAGATGGCTCTAGCAAGATTCCAAATATCCTACTCTCAGTTGAAACTAAACACAACATGAATGAGGTAACATTTGGCACGACAAGATAAGCCTGGATTAAATACCTGGTTCTTGAGCGGGAACATCCTTCTTTACTAGATCCGATGTGCATGAATAGATCACAAGCGCACAAATAATCACAATGATCAGGATACCAGCTCCAGTACCAAGAATAGGAAGATAACTTGTATTTTTCCCTTTGTTTTCAGAAATAGATGTTGCTGGAGATGATACGTCAGGTGGGGCAGCAATAGGCGATGTAGCTGGAACAGGAGCTGTAATCAGATGCAACATCAAATCAGCATCCAAGAAAAAACTGGAACTTGGGTATAATTGTATAAACACCAATATGAGATTTAGTGACTAAATATATAATCCAGTAACTGTCTATGGAGGAAACGTCACAGCTACCATGAGAAGAAGGATCCCCTGGCTTAAACCAGGTTAAGCTCAGAAGTTGGTAATCACCCACTAAGGAAGGGTTGAGACGGATTCTATGCAGAGCAAGTGAAGAATTCATATCATCGGTGTCGGCGGCGGAAAAACTGATTCCAGTATGTGGAATGACATCCATTGAAATATTCAGGTTTGATAAGCTAATTACATAAAAGTTGATGATCTCAAACTGTGAAACTCGCAGCCTCAGCTGAGACGCTAATTCCTCCAGAAAAGGACTCCAGTCTGAATTAAGAGACACATTCATGAGAAGAAGGTCAAGCTTTATAGGATACACACAGTGGCAATCTTTACTCCCTTGTTTCTGCACCATGTCATGTTCACAGCAATCTGATTTTTTTGGGGGAACCAAATACCCATGTTAGGATAGATTCAAATATGTTCTTACATGAAACGAAACGATACAAATATGCATAAACAGCTTCACTAGATTTCACTAGATATTGTGTAAACCTTCATTCCTACATGTTCTTACATGTTTGGATAGATTCAAATATTGTGTGAACCTTCATTCTTCACTAGATTTTTAGTTTTACTTGGTATCCTGATTCAAACAGCTTAAAAAAAAATCGAGAACCACCTAAGTTAAGTAAATCAAGTTAGGAAATAAATGGAATGTAAATTACCTGCGATTCGAGGAGATAATGGAGGTTGTGATAAACCATTAGGAATTATACCCGTTCCAGAAGGTGTTGGGGAAATAACTGCCAACTGATGAGGGAAAAATCCGTTACCGGGAATTGGAAAATGAGTACCCTTCATTGACGGTTTTGATAAACTTGGATTTGAAGGAGGCTGACCTGCAGTTGCCAATGGCCCATAATCTGGAGGATGAGCAGGAGCCAGTGTTTGTGATGGCGTACCACGCAGTATGAAATGTTTACCATGCCGTCGATGAAACAATGGAAGTTTAGAAGGGGAAATCTGAGAAGTAGCTGCTGAGGAAGCACTAGTGTCAAAGTTTAACAATGGTTCTGTCAAATGATTTTGCAATTTTGCGTCTAAAACAAAGGTCATGAAAGAAGAAATGACCAGAAATTCGAGCATCACCCATTGAACCTTTCTGAGCAACCCTGCATATAGAGTTTACACAAGATGTCATTACCCTTGCAGTGAACTATTCCTTAAAGACTTTAACCTAACAGTTCACTAGTCATAAAAGCAACCAATTTTTTCACAAATAGAGAGTAAAGAAACTAAATCTACAGGGGCCACACAAGTTGAGTTCATTCATTACTTGAAATAAGAACTAGCCAGATAACCAAAACCCTATATCCTTCTTTGATTCCTGTAACTTCATTTGTTTTCTATAACATTCAAAACCCAGCACAAGTATGGTCTCTGGACTGTCTACATTTTACTTAAATATAAAGCTTGAGGAAGGTTGGAAAAATACCTCCTGAAACATGGAAATTAGACATGGCCGCCATAAGCTTTAAAGAATCACTTCAGTTGAGATCTATATAAATTCTGAAGAAGAAAAAAGAAGACTTCTGAATCTGACTGCATAATACTTATTAACAAGAAAATTAACTACTTCTGAGCAAGTACTAAACATGACTGGGTACTTAACAACAGTAGAAAATTAAGAAAGTGAGCTCAAAATGAATGATTTTTAAGATAACCCACCATTAATAATGAATCAAAAATCATATATTTCGAGCCCATAAATAAAATAAAAATCAGATTATCTTTTTTTTCTTATAGAGTTGAGACTTCAGAAAGTGAGAGATTTTGACTGGTAAAGTGAAACCCTTTGTTGGTATTGTTTTATTATTTTAATTAAGTCATTAGTGGGGGGTGTTATTATACTAAAATCAAACACTACTGCAGGTTCTTCTCATTTATGTCTCATAACGTTTTTGGTCAGCGTTTCTAACGGAAAACATTTCTTATTTTATACTACCTTTAACTATAATAACGGAAATCAACATGTTACACAACGGTTTTCATGGACAAATTTTGATTTTCTTTGTCTGAAAAAATTCTCGTGCATTTGTTGCGTGTAACCCAATTTCTGAAACAAGAGTTATCGTCTTAGCTATCATTGTTTTGAAGAGTTTACAAGTAACATTGGATTCCATGTGTCCATTTATCCTCTTCTGTGCCACATTGAAAACTCAATGAACAATAAGTGCTAATCCTACCAGGTTAGGTAAAACGTAAAATAGGATCAAACACTCTTTTGTGTCATCTTAGAATAGGCGTGAAATATGATGCATTGATCTTTGAGTGTTATAATATAAAATATTATCCGCTGTTTATATTAAATAAAGAAAAAAAAAGCCTTTTATTTTTTGGGCCTTGTAAGGCTTGAGAATTGAATTCTTAGTAGTTTACTCGCATTTCAAAGCATGAGCAATTTCCCAAACAACTGACTCATTTTCTCGACTCAAATTGTCTGAATTATCCATATCTCCGTAATTTTCTTCTTGTCTACTGCAGTTCACAATTGTGACAATGAATTTTTCATTCACTAGTGTGTATAGATACATAGCTTGTTCATCCTGAAAAACAAACAAATCAAACAATGAAATGACGTAACTTATCCCGTTAAAATAAATAGCTTACAAATTTATTAAAAGGAGATCTACGATTTAGCTTGCATAATATAATTACCTCGGACAGCTCATAAAATTCATCGGGAGAAATTTGCAGCAATTCTGCAGCAGCTGGGCCAGTACACCATGCCAAAATCTTTGTGCTATCATCAACAAGCGGTATTTTCAAATGGAAAGTTCGAACAACTTCATCATCACAAGCAAAATGACAGAAATTACATTGCAGGTATCCATCCGGCATTTCATTCGCAAAATGACCACAAAGGGAATGTGAAAATCTTGAGTTCACATGAAAATGTTCAACTTGAGCAAGTCGAACAATGCATATCTGGTCAAGTTGAAATCAAAGAGAACAGGTCTTTTGTTAGAATGGTATACAGGAGATAAGTGCCTACAAACTAAGACCTGGCACATCAGCACGGCTTCATAGCAGGAAGAAGATATCTAAGATACATATGGCATTTGAAGCTTACTCAGAATAAAGGGACCATAAGTTTAAAAAAAAAAGAACATACACGTGTGATATTAGTCAGACAGGAGAGATCAGAAAGGCAAGACAACTTGTGAAGACAAGATGAGTTCAGCAATGAAGGCGAGCAACTTAGGTTAACTAAAGAAGCTCCAACGTCCTTCTCAAACCATGAAACTTCAATCCTGTCAAGTGAAGCAGACCAATCATATGACGAGTTCAGTCTATGAACAATCAATTTTGTTAACAGTGAAACTGAAAAGTACTTACAGTTTTTGTGGTGTCATATAGCATGTCAATCCAGATATGTAGATTGTGTGCCCAAGGTTCAATCTTCCAAGTGACCTGAGAAATAACCCACATATTCAAATACTGGTACACGGAAAGAGTGAGGTAAAGTCCTGAAACTTAATTTAAGCAAAACTCAGGAACCAAAAGGTTTTTAAATACCCTATTCTTCCACTTCACTGGAGACAGCACTTGGAAGAATTCAATTTGAAGTGTGCTCCTTTCTTGTAAGGTACTTCATGACATATATAGGTATATAATTTTTCTTTTTGAACTACAAGCCTTGATAATTACATATTTTACCAACACATTTAGAGGACTCGAATAGAAAAAGTTATTTTTGAGTACTGAGGCGGTTGTTACCAAGATGTGACAAAATGCAGCTTGGCTGTTATTGCTCCTGTTTTATCTTCAATTTGCAAGACAAAAACAGTTTCCCCAGTCTTAATTTCTCGAAACATATTTGTAACAATTCCATAAAGGCTGACGCTAGTCATCTTGTCATGTAGATCAATCACAAATGTCTGCAACAATGCTTCAACGCTAGCAGTGTTAATAACCAGAAATTCAGAGAAAATTAAGCAATAAAAGTGACCGTCAGGCCTACCTATGTATTTTCAAAGCATTTGGACAGAACAAACACAGTCAGTAATAAAGGAAAGTTAAAGGATAAGCAGATAGAAAACCAAGTATACAGGATATATATACTTATATCCAGCCATATAGCCAATTCAATAAGCCTCAAGGTGGAGAAAAGAAAAAGAATAGAAAAGATGTTTACAAGTAGCAATTGACCATAAAAAAAATTAAATACTCCAACAAAAGCTTTACGACTAATATATTATACTTACTCGAAAAGGATAGTTACTAAAGTCAATAGTGCCCTCAGAGTTGCAGGGTAACATCACTTGAGAAACCTTAGGTCCCTGGGTATGACTTGTTGCATTCGGTGCCCTTGATCCTTGACTTCGGTTTTGAGTGGACGCAGTGCATATCTAAGAACCTTTGAATCAGATCAAATCCAAACTCTGCATAGTATTATTTTATAATTAAGGTAGTACTGAGCAGGCAACAAACCTGTTCCTCACGTGGAATGAAGGGAACCAAATATAGTTGCGTAGCAGTACCGTATTCTAGGAAGAGCTCCTCAGAAATTTCGATATTGCTCTCTACAGCACGTGCAACCCAAGGTCTATCCAGTGCAAGCATGCCTCCAACACTGAAACGCAGTTGAACATATAGTGTGTGAGGAAACAAGGTTACATGATTTGTTTTTAACAGTTAAACTGATAGAGAGGAGAAAATAAATCTGTACATTCAGTATAAGTGTCTACCTGAAAAGATTGACAAGGAGAACCTGCTCTCCCCACAAGATGAACTTTATGTTGACACCTTCATTATCAACAAGAGTTATTTGCTTTGGCTGTACACTACCAAGCCTTCCATGAGTTTCTATTAAGCCGATCGCTTCAATCCTACAAAAATAAAAATGGCTCCTATTAGCATACATAGATACAACAAGGCCCGAGTTGCCACTGAAGGTAAGTTTTTTGTTTGGATCTAATTAAGCATGCTTCGTTAAATGGTAGATCTTGAGACTTGACTTAACTATTAATTAAGTCATAGTATAATCTTAGAGCCTCGTGGCTTCAGCAATTCACATTAGAATAAAGATCTCCCTAATGCATGGTGTCATGGTGTCTAACTGAATACTTGCAGTTGTAGGCATAGAGCTGAGGCATTGAAATAAGAACCGCTTCTTCAAGGAACCATATGATATTGGGAAGCATGAGCTTGAAGCCAGCAGTGAACCTTATTCCTACCTTGCATAAAAAGAATATGCAGCCCCACTATTATTAGCTGCATCATGTGAGATGGAGGAGAAAGTATCCGAACAAAACTGAGCTCCTAGAAGCATTGCATCCTCATCTTGATTCTGCGATAAAGCAAAAGAAAAAAATTCAGCTCTGGCTGTTCAGATATAATATCAGGACGAGATGGATACTAAGGATCTGAGTCAACTAGTAGAGGGAAACATTAAACCATGGTTGTACAGAAACTTTCAAACCATGATAGATGAATGCGAAGGTATCTAATACTCAAAAGTCAGTGAAGCTATAAGAAAGATGAAGTGGTGATGAGATGAGTAATTATATTTATTTGTTTTCTGCATTCTGTGATGCAAGGTGAGGAAAGTCCATACATGACAAAATCAATCTAATAGAGAATTCAAGCAAACAGATCAGATAGCTCAGTGGAAGTTGCTAAATTTCATTCAAGAAATTCCTTAAAGCTAATATAACCCAGAAAAGCAACATTGCAAGATAAATTACTACCTCATCTAACAGTATCACAAGATATTCTGTTGGCAAAAGTCGTCTACAACCAGAGCCTTCAGCAGCAGTCCGGAGACAACATCCTGTTAGGAAGATTTCCCTTCCCTTCTTGAGAATCCCATTATCAGGTGACTCAGGATCAACCAAGTCATAGTATCTGTCACGACCAATCATGCCATGGATCAGAAAAGCAACACCAGTAATAGGGTTTACATTTATGTAAGAGTGAGCACTTCTGAATAAAGTTTAAAATAAATTTGGGATTAAAAGAAAATATCACACGGTTACACTAGAATATGCGATGGTTGACAAGATACACAGTAGGCAAAAGGTGCAATGATACCCATAATGGAATGGTAATACATTCCCCGGCCTGTTACGAAAAAATATAAGGAATAACATAGTTGAACGAAATACATAAATGAGCATAACCCCTACATAACTCAAGCGGAGTTTAAATGAGTGTTCAAACAAACTAGAATCAAATAACTTCATGTCCAAGTATATATGGGTATGCATGCACCACATTGTCATGACAATTCAGATATTGTGAATAGGTAATTATACAAATTATCAAATTAAAGCTTTACAGAGTAGTAAACTCAAGTCAATCGTCAACACTAGAAGATGCTACAAAAAGCTGAACATGAATTTCACAGCAGTATCATATATACCTACGGTGTAGATACAGATCAATAGTATTAGAACTCCAAAAATCTCCCAAACTGATCATATAAATATTCGTACCTGAACAAAATACATCAAATCGAAAACAGAAGTTTATAATCTTATTACAGAAAACTCTCATGCGGAGACATCTAAAAAGATAAAAGAGATGTTCAAATTAACAAACTCAAACCTGGAAGCACAAACACATCGAGAACAACAGCTTCAAGAATACTACTCGTAGACAAAAAATTCTTCTCATATATTGAATCAATTGTAACAGCGTTAGGAAGCCGTGTTCTCCGATGTTTCTTTTGCATTTGAGTAATCAATTCTGGCTTCCTTTTCGAAAACCCAAATTGAGATTGTTCATTCCATGCCTAAACAGTAAAAAAAAACTTTTTTAAATTTATTGTCTTTTTCATCATTTTAACCTAAACCCATTACACGGAGAGACTAAAAAAATGAGAGAGTACCTGAGAAAGATCAGATAAGAGAATAGCAGAAGTAACACCACTTGAATAAGCAGAACATGTTTTTAAAATCCGAGATACAATCCAATTCCAAGATGGACCTGTGTAACTGTTACTACTTTCTACATCTCTATCTGAAGCATTCTTCTCGTCAGATGTTAAAATTGAAATAGCGTAATCAATGAATCCAAGAAATGCATCTTCTTCTTCTGCTTCAACTTCGCCATTGTTGTTGTTGTCTGTGATGGTTGGGTCAATAAAAGTAGCCATGTTAAAAGTTTTCTAAGGGGTTTTCATTTCAATGTTAAGAGAAGCCCTAATTATCAATAGTTTGATTTGAAACCCTTAAACCCTAACCAAATGTGGGGAAGTGTGAGAAAATTTGGCGCCAAAAAATGGTGTTTTCCCACTTTCTAGAGCGGCAGATTTAACTTGAACGAT
This sequence comes from Papaver armeniacum, assembly GCA_023531295.1. Classification (NCBI taxonomy): domain Eukaryota; kingdom Viridiplantae; phylum Streptophyta; class Magnoliopsida; order Ranunculales; family Papaveraceae; genus Papaver; species Papaver armeniacum. Next base: position 166,634 of record JAJJWW010018374.1, read on the forward strand.
TTTTTAGGGACTACTGTGATATAAATGTCCACCCTACATTATAAGGGGTGTCCTAAAAAATTAGGAAGACTAATCTGCCCTTATTCTAATTAAGGTTATAACTAACCCTAATAACCCACTAATTAAAACTTAAAATCAGTTTCAAAACTGATTATGTTCTATTCTTCTTCATCTTCTTCTTCTTCTTCTCCTCTTTTCCTCTTCTTCGTCAACATCGACATTAATCGTCGATTCGAAAAAAATTCATCGTCGATTAATCAATATTCATAAGCAATGCGTGCCAAGCAAACACCCAGACTTCCATGATTGAGCCCGGGACTCCCACACATAGTGAATCTCCCAAAAGAATTGATAATTCAAAAACAAATTGAAGCACCGTTCAGAGGCAAAATCAATCATCCAACAGCAACCAAGAAGTCTGATTCAAGTGAAATGCAAATCTGCAGGTAATTTCCTTCATACCCATTCTTTTCAATTCGTTATTTGTTGAAGAAATCGATTAGAAATCATCAAAACCCATTGAAAATGGTAGTTCTGAGAGATATTTCGGCTAGGAGAATTTTTTGTGTAACCCTAGAATTGCTAACCGAACTTCCAAAAATAAGAACAGTTCGGTGTGCTCGCAAAAAATAGACTAATATCTGGTGACCGAACTACATAGTTCGGTCTGCTCGCAAAAAAATCTCTCGTAACCGAACTCAATTTTTCCTTTGAAAGAATGAGTTCGGTTTTGTCGATAATTTCTCTTGCTAACCGAACTTTTGAAATATTTAGTTCGGTGTGCTCTCAAAAAAAACCTCTCGTAACCGAACTAAATTTTTCAAAAGTTAAGAATGAGTTCGGTTTTGTCGATAATTTTTATGGCTAACCGAACTTTTGAAATATGTAGTTCGGTTACCTCGCAATTTTTTTTTTGGTAACCGAACTATAGTCTGTTCACTTCAAGTGTTGTGTTCTTTAGTTCTATTTGATTTGATAACACAGTATTCTCTTATGTTTAGCTAATACTTTGGTTTTTGTTCATTAGGAACAAAGGAAAAAGATTGAGACTACAACTAGATGAGGATTTGAAAACTCCCACCCCTCGTGGAGCAAAAAAATTAGATTTCCGAAAACGTGGTGCCACAAATGCTAAACATGGAGGGGGCTCGTTACCGGAAGTCAACCAAGAGAATGTTCGTGATGTAATCCAAGATGTCAATGAAGAGGTGGTGGAGAATACAACTGATAATGTTATTGAATAAGAGAATGATGATGAAGAAGAGCGAGGAAATGAATAGGTTGAACAACAAAGAGAAGACGTTGAAAATGTAGAGGAAGAAGAACTAGGACCCGGCAAAGAAGGACAAGGACAAGAGGAGGAAGAGGATGGAGAGGAGGGAGACGATGAAGAGGAGGAATAGGATGGAGAGGAGGGAGACGATGAAGAGGAGGAAGAGGATGAAGAGAATGATGATGAAGAAGAGCAAGAAATTGTTCCTATTAAAGAGAAAAAGAAGCCGAAACCGCCTAGCAAAAGATACTCACACATTCCCCATAAAGATTTGTGTTTGCCACCAGTGGACCCAACTTATGGTACTCCAAATGATGGAGGGGCAACATTGTTTGGATACAAACACTCATGGGCTGCGAAGATCTATGCGACAATGGTATTCTTTAAGTTCATTATTAACTAACAATCGACTAATTTTTTTGGGACATGTGTAGTCAAGTATTAGTAGTGTTATTTTCTTTTCGTAGGATCATAATGATGCAGTGCGTCTTATTAAACGTCAAAAGGCGGCCACATGGGATCTTTCTTTAGAGTGTGACGAGTTTCAAGCGAAGGTTAAAGAATGTGTGTTATGGAGAGCTATTGAGAATGCACATGTGCAGTTTGACGTTGTTGTCGTATCCGCATATCTCGAGAGGTATTATCCCGAGACATATACTGTGTATCTTCCATTTGGCGAGATGGGAATTACACTCGATGATTGCCATTCAATCACCGGCTTACCATTGGAAGGTAAATGTCTTCGAGAAGGCTACAACCCCTCGATGAGTGATGAAGCTCTGGAAGTATTGGCTCAAAAATGTCTAGGATGGGATGCAAGAAAGTCTCAATGTGAGTTTAGACGTTCTGTGAAGTCCCTTAAACGTGGAGATGAGTATAATCCAAGAGAGGCAGATGGATCATTGAAGAATAAGGTGAAGAAATTCAAGTTGGTAAAGTTGAAGGCAGCATTTGGAGGGACAAAAAAGAAGGTGGAGAAAGGAAAGTTGGTGATGGACAGGGAGACCCTTAGGCGCCATGTCACTGCTTATTGGTTATATCGGTTAGGAGTTTGTTATTTTCCCGACACTTCTGGAAATAAGGTGGATGCACAGTATCTACAGCTTTTGGAGAATCTCGATGAGATGAACAATTACTCTTGGGCCACTGGGGTACTTGATTTTGTTCTAGAAGAGATGAACAAAGGTTCGAGGATTAAGTGTAATCAAATTGGAGGTTACTTAACTCTTGTCCAAGCGATCTTCTACATATAATTTCTGTTTCCAATTCAATTAGTATTGTATGTGGTTAATATTTCCTTATTTTTGCATTGGTTTGGATTTACGACCACTTCCCTTCATTGGGATTGGCTTCTGAAAAGACAAATTATCCCTATGACCAACCCACATCAGGGAAATGAGTGTTTTTGTCCGCACAAAATAAGTCTAAAGAAGAGCAGTTGACTTCGTTGAGGGAGAAATTGGATAATCTTACGGTGGATAAGGTGGTATTTCACCCATACGCTGTACCCGATGATGTCTCTGTAGATGAAGATGATCTGAATGGTTACTCTATCTACACCGCTTACTATGGACCCATTTGGTATCCTAACGGCTACGCAATATATAATCCAAGGAGAATACTAAGACAACTCTCTTGCGTCCAAATGGATCCCGACGTGGAGGAGGAAAATTTCACTTTGCTGGTTAATGGAACAAAGAACACCGAGAAATATTTTGAGCCAAAACATGAACCAACTCCTATGGTGGCACATTGTGATGCATTTGGTGACTACTACTTACCTAGAGGTGACCTTGTACATGTTGAAGGATATATGTCTGCATGTGATGATGATTATATGGAGTTCTATGAAGAAATTAGTCATCCTTTTGTGATAAATAAAGAACAACAAGCTAAGACTAATGCGGCGAAGGCAAAGGCAAAGCAGAGGGAGGCTAAGAGAGCTTTTAAGGAGATGCATATTTGTGGAGAATAAGCTAAAAGGTTATGGGATAATGTGGTAATAAAATATCTTTCTCTTATACTTTTCGGTTTTTTAAAATTGGAAAATATATTTACTTGTGATTAAAATTGGAATTAGGTGGCGAAGGGTACGAAATTGTTGAAGAAATGGATGGCTAAAATCAAAAGTGGAGAGCCGGTGTTGACTAAGGAACAAACCGACTACTACAAGGAGTGGCAGGGTCTTATAACTAAAAGAATGGTGGATCCAAGTAGGTCTAAGCAAGTGAAGAGGGGTCGACAACAAGGTGAAGGTTCAAGTCGCGCTGTGGACGAAACCGGTAGAGGAGATGAAACCTCAAGTGATGAGGAAGTTCGTCCTAAAACTCGTGGTAAACAAGGAGGTGGTAAGAGGGGTCGACAAGGAGAAGGTTCAAGTCGCGCTGTGAAGGAACCCGGTCGAGGAGATGAAACCCCAAGTGATGAGCAAGTTCGTCCTAAAACTCGTGGTAAACAAGGAGGTGGTAAGAGGGGTCGACAACAAGGAGAAGGTTCAAGTCGCGCTGTGGAGGAAACTGGTCGAGGAGATGATACCACAAGTGATGAGGAAGTTCGTCCCAAAACTCGTGGTAAACAAGGAGGTGGCAAAATGGGTCGTTAGTGATTTCGTATGATTTTAGTTTCAAAAAACATCTTAGTTATGGATTTCGTATGGTTTAATTTGGTATGTTTATGTTTTTTAAACAATTACTTAAGGATTTCGTAGTTTGGTATGTATAACACTTTTATATTTGTTTTAGAACCTTGTTTGTGTATTCAATTTTTATTGGGTTTTTGTTTTCAATGTTATAAGACTGAAATGTTGAAATACAGTATGGTTTTCGGTGACCTACGATTTTTAAACTTGTAACCGTAACCTGTGACAAATTCCTGGTCACCGAAGTCATAGTTCGGTAACCTGTAAAATTCTACCAGGTAACCGAAGTCATTGTTCGGTTGCCTCGCAACATTTTCACTGGTTACCGAACTACTCTATAGGCTGAAGCAGTTATCCTTCATCCATAAGATATTAGTTCGGTTAGTAAAACATAATATGTTAGGTAACCGAAATCTTCTCTGGAGACTCAAATTTTTGTTATTGCACATGTTGGAAAAATCATTCTCTTGATGCAGAAATCACATAAACCAACTCTTAGGATTGTTTTGGAGTGTTTTTGGAATCGTATATATGCTAAATTGTGGACAAAGATGAATGGTTATCCTCCTTTAGTATTTGGAGAATTTGAACCGGTGAAATACCCATTGTCCTCATTTTAACTACCTTGTCCATCTCTTTAGGAGTTAGCTTTGCCGAATGAAATGTCCTTCAAGATGCTCCGGACGAGGATGATTATGACAACCTTGCATAACCCTATAGAGAACCCATCCACCCAAATCTTCGTTCAAATTAAATGCAAGCTTGAATGGGCAATGAATCTTCTATGAGAAATTTTTGTTCTTCCTATTTTTCTTTCCTTTATAAACATAACCCTTCCTCTTGTGGCTTTTATGGGGATCACCGCTGTTTCAAAGCGAGTTTTGCTTTCTCTCCCATTCAATACTAATACGCACATGTCTTTTTGTGCATGTTATCTAGCCCAACTCTTTGCATCTTCCGGATTTTTGAATACCAAGTCATTCATGTAGTGATGGGATGTGTCATCGTACAAAATACCAACTGGGGAAGGTTGATTTTCCATTGGTTCTATTGGATCACATGGAACCTACAAGTAATAGCACAACGTCAATACCATAAAAAAAATTCTTACAAGTTCGGTAATATAAATTTTTTATCGACCCTACCGAACACACAGTTCGGTTATGTAGTTTCCAGAAATAAATTGGGGCCTTACCGAACTCGATCTTTAGATTTTCTATGTATAAGTTCGGCAATGAAATTGAAAAAATCGACTAAATCGAACTCGAAGGTTCGGTTGGAAACGCTGTATTTATATTTTATGCGACATTACCGAACATAAAGTTCGGTAACAAAAGTGCTGATATCGACTCAACCGAACAATACACTATAAACTCTATAAAAATAGTTCGGTTACATGTTCTGGAAAAACATAACCGAACTCTAAAAAACCACCATTAACATGTAGTTCGGTTACCTGTGTCTGCTAAATTTAGTAACCGAACTACACATTAAGAACGGTTCGGTTACTTTGCAAGCTAAATTTGGTAACCAAACTAGGTTGACCTAACCGAATTTTTTCCAGAAATTTTGAGTTTGGCCAAATTTTTGCACAATTCAAGCTACATTAACTAAATATGAGGCATACCTGAGTACCCATAGCTTCATCTTCGGGTTGTGGCTGATAAAATCCATCATTTGTTTGGTTAGCTTGAGTTTGGGGCAAAAAGCTTTCATCATCTAATAAATAACTCATTTCCGGATCATTAGAAGTATTGACAAATACACTATGAGGTGAAGGGGGTTCTGATTCTGAGGATGAGGTATCATCACATGAATCACTCAAATCATAATTACTAAACTCAAAAAAAGATTTTTTGGGTACACCCATCTTCTTCTTCTTATCTCTCAATAATAAGTTTATAACAAAACAATGCTACTAATATAACTCACTAATAACTAATCACTAACTAATCAGTTACTAATCATTACACTAACACTAATTAATCATCACACTAACTAAGTTTATCATTAAGGGTAAAGTAGGTATTTAAAAAAAGTCAGATAAGGGGTGATTGGAAATTACTACCAATAAACACCCCAAAAACTTGAGAGTAGTCCCCCCATTTTTTGAGTAGTCCCCAAAAAAAAGGTTCTTTAACGTTCTATTTGGAATTGGAATATGGCTCTTCCAAGGCCATTCCCAATTACCACGTCATCGTGGGTAGGGCCTAGCCCAGCGATAATTCCCCATTTCATTATGTCATCTTGGGTAGAGACATTAGTAGCATGTTTGGCAGAAGTTACTTCTAAGGCCGGTTCCTATGGCAAATGGCTAAACTCTCCATATGCCATGCCAGCTGGCCTGGCAAACTAGCCGCGCCACTATGGGAGAAAAGGTAAGCGGTCGAGTCTCCACCGAACGGTTGAGACTACACCGTTAGCGGTGTAGACTCGACCGCTAGCGGTGTAAACTAGACCGGTAGCGGTTTAGTCTCAATCGTTTGGTGGATTTGAAACCTCCAACGGCTCTTTCTCCACCGCTATTAAAAGGGCAAAAATTCACACAAAAATTACTCCAAATTTTTTACACAAAAAATTTCCATCTTGCTATCTTATTATCTTTCAAAATGGAAAAGTTTGAATCTCAACTTGACTTGGCTACCCAACTTGATTTTTCCGGAGTGGTGCTTGAATCCGCCCTTAATAAGATATGTGAAGGTTATAAAGAAATAGGTAAAAATCAAAGAAGTCTACAAGTTTTGGATATTAATTAAATCAAACCTCCAACTAAGAGAAGACCAAGAAAAGTTCAAGAGAAGAAAAATGTTCAAGGGAAGGAAAATTTGAAGGCAAAGAAGAAGATAAACAAAGGAGACTCCGTTCATGAGCGCATTGATTGGAAGTTTGGTAAAATGAAGAAGATAAACAAGATGAAGAACATTGTCCCAAATTTTTACTTTTAAAGTCTTTATTGTAAGTTATGTCATTATCTAGATGAATGAAAGAGACACTAATGTAAATTAAAATTCTAAACTTTTAATGAAATATGCACTAGTTTTATATTAATATCTTAAAATTAAAGTTTGATACAAATAATAGTTGCATCATACAAACGAAAGATGCATCATATTTGGGCAGTTACTCTAAACTGATCATATTTGGGCAACACCCTCAAGATAAGATAACAACCCTCAAAGTGAAAATTTGTTCCAACTCTGTTGCGCCATTCGAGCCGACATATTTGCTCTACATCATTTGCGTTTTGGCCATTTTGTCGGTTTCGATAGCCTTCAACAAGTGCAGCATCCCACAACTTCACATCGTTACTGATTATTCCGAAGCGATGACACAATCCATCTGAATTTCGATTATTGAGGTTCAATGTTTCTTCTTGAAATCTCTGAAATATGCGACTCCATGCAACCTCTTGATGTTGATTTTGTCCACCATCGGCCATATCTTGCGTAACAAAAACATAATGCCTGCAAATGGATTCATCTTCAGATATGCTAAATTTGCGAGGTTGAACTCGAACTGACATATTGGATTTGTGGAGTGAAAGAATGAAGATTGAAGAAATGGTGTGAGTTGAAATGAAATTTGATATTGTATTTATAGGCAGATGAAATGATGACCGTTGGATGAGAGGATACGAACGGTCTAGTCTAGACCGCTAGCAGTGGACACTACACCTAACGGTGTAAACTACACCGAGCGGTCGAGACTCGACTGCTCGGTAGAAACTTGACCTTTCCACTTAGCCAGGCCGGTTTGCCAGTTTGCCACCTCCATAGTGGGTGCATAAATGGCAAACATGAATGTTTGCCACACCCATAGGAAGTGGCCTAAAGGATCACATTCATTAGAAGCTTGATTGGCAAACTTACTTTGATACTTATAAGCCATTAAGCAATTAAGTTAGTTTGGCAAAAGAGAATTGGAAAAGTTTCATTTCTGTATAGTTTTGTGATGAAAAATGAAAAATATGGATCATGTGTTATAATTCGAAATACCCACATGCCACACAAAATCATGGATTCATCATCTACGAAAACTTGAAATCAATTCAACAATAAGTTGGAATTTTTCTGTTAATGCTTACTTTAGATTAACTCCTTAACTTAAACATGAACTTTTTTTTCAACTAAAAATGGTTACTTTGTGAACCGATCTCCCAAGCTACTCAAAAATTTTAAAATTTCTTTGGTCCAACTAATATATATATATAAACTATACATAGCAACAATCGCAGCCATTTGATTGATGAGAGCATTTCTAAAATTGATGAGAGCAATACTAAAAGCTAACAGATCCATCAACATGAAGGTCAAGGACAAGTAAAATATAATTTTGACAATATAACTTTTCTACACAAATATTGATATCGAAATATCTTGCCAAGAATTAAATCCATAATTCAATATCTATTCATCTCAGTACTACATCTCGTAACATTTCCAAACCCATTAATTTTTATTTGAACATCATCAACTCATCTCTAGATTAGGGTTCTAAATCTAAATCCAAATCTTCAAAAACAATAGTGATTTAGGGATCCTTATAACAAAATACAGAGATTTGTATCGCATTTCCTAGTGAATATAAGGTCAAAGATGGTCAAACCAGACTTAAAGGGTTGTGAAATTATTCTTTGAGGGCCAGTAGGCACGGGTTAACTGACTGACCCGTTTACATTTAGTTACCCTATGTATGTTTCTGTAGGGTGTCCTCTAAAACATTCTCCAATCTAGAAAAAGAAAACGTAAAGTTACAAGTTTAGAGTTTTAATTGCCACTTTTAATAGAAATCCAATCGTTTCAAACTTAGTGTTTCTCATATTCAGGTTCATTGTTTTCTCCTTCACCCATCTCTAACAAACTTAATTCTTCTCTCCCAAAAACAAACATTAGACTAATTGAGGTAGTAACCACAATAGGAATAAACAAAATTCATCTCCTCTGTTTTCCATCATTTTCCTGGTTCTCTAGCCACATTCTCTATATAAAAACAAAGTTTTTTCGAGCGCTCTCATTAACTGGAGCTTCTGGTTGATTCTTGCCCCACCATATTTTATTTTTGGAGATATTATAATTCTCGGCCAATCACACATAATAAAAACATTGCCTAAAACAACTAAATATTATAATATTTCATAGTATTGCCAAGAATATAATAAAAAATTGCGATGAATATGTTTAATCCTAATTTAAAGAGCAGATATATTTGAAATTAAAAATAAATCACATCAGAATATTCGTTGTTCATCATGATCTCATCAAAAATTTATATCGATAAATAAAATTATAAAAAATAACCCAATGTCCTATTCATTGTTCATCATGATGTCATCAAAAATTTATATCGATAAATAAAATTATGAAAAATAACCCAATGTCCAATGTCCGATTACACTTTTTATAGCTAAAAAAATAATCTTAATTACAATTCCAATCTACTACAAATGAAAAAAAAAAATTAATTGGTTGCAATTGCATTTTAAAAATCTTTGATCAAACTCTGAATGATTGGAATTTAAAATCCAAATACATGTATATTCAAGGATCGATTTTTCCTCTTTTGTGAATAAGTTAATTATTAGTCCTGTCCAACAATAGAAATACAAAATCGCTAGTACAAGATCAAGAGCATTTGAAAGGAAAATTAAGAATGAGAAAATCAAATAAATATAGGTGCGACAAACAAGAATGAATGTGTTTCTATGTTATTTTTCTTAATATTGTTCATTTCGTAATTTTTACTAAAAACAGACGTCTAGGATATAGAAAAATAAAGGTCTTTTTCAAGTTTTTTTTGTGAAATAAAGAAATTTTATGTTATTTTTGACTCAAAACATAAGAACCCACAATTGGGGGATATCAAAACTAATTGGGGGATATAGGTACAAGACAAAATAGGGATCCAAATAGCAAAGCTGGGTCACCCCTTATCTAATTATTTTTTTAATTCCTAATCTAGCCCTCACTAATCATGTTTAGTGGTTAATAATAATTAGTAAAAAACTTAAGTATTTGGGGGATAGATTAGTGTGTGTTTTTATTTTAATTTGTGTGAGTGAGGAGTAGAAGGAGAGAAAAAATAATTTTGAGTGGAATTTTTTTTTGAAAATGGAAGATGATTGTGATGAGAGAATTACCGCTAATAAGAGGTTGAAAATTGATTTTTTTTTCTTTGAATCCACCATTGTTGCAGCTGAAAAAGCTTGGTGCCGGCATGGTATTCAACCAAAAACCCATGCGGGCAATTGTTGGAAATGTTCATAAATTGTTTGATCTTCAGAATGTTGATTTTTTTCTGGTTTTGAGCAGTAATTAGGCATGGTAATCTAGTTTTCGAGCATGCTTAGGTACATGTTCGGCATAGTATTTTGCTTAAATTTCTATGCCGGAACAGGATGAAAAGTATCCGAATGTTGATTTTTTTTTCACTTGACTACCGAGCATTGATAGGAAATTCTCGAGCATGCCGGGTATCATGTTCCTAACATATGGTCTTCATCAATTCCGGCATGGTCCTCATCACTTCCGTTTTGAATTTTTTTCGGTATTAATCAGTCCCTTTGCCAGGCATGGTCAGTTGATATGAAGACCATGCCGGTATTGTTTTCCGGCATGGTCTTCATATCAACTGACCATGCCAGCAGTGGACTGATTAATACCAGAAAAAATTCAAAACGGAAGTGATGAAGACCATGCCGGAATTGATGAAGACCATATGCCGGAACATGGTACCGGCATGGTCTTCATCAATTCCGGCATGGTCATCATCACTTTCAAGCATGATCTTCATCACTTAGAATAAAAAAATTTGGTTTCCAAAGTGAAGAGAAGAGAATTTGATATAGAGTGGGGAGAGTTTAGAATTTGAAAGGGAATGGGAAATATTTGGGTTTCAAAGCTCCACCCCTAAATAAGATTAATAAGAAGTGGAGATGGAAATGGGGGATATGATTTTGTTTTTTGATTTTAAGTTTTTGATTTTTATTTTGTGGGAAGGGTATTTTAGTATTTTCATAACCAATGGTCACCCCTTAGCCGAAATCATGGGTTGGGGGAAGTAATTCATATTCCCAATTAATTCCCATATCCCCCAATTACGCGTTCAAACATAATTATATTGGCCAGAAAATTTATTTTTATATTGTCTAAAACAAACTATCCAAGATAAAAAATTTAATTAGGTAAAATTATAACAAAAGAATTTCTTTTCCCATAAAAGAGGTTCAATAATATATTATGGTTGCTATTCAAAAATATATTTTTCCATATTCAATATTCTCGATATTCCTAATTCCATAAAAAATAAATATTAATTTTATTCCTAGATCTTATGAATACATGTTTTGGACAAAATTATATACACATATCCAAAAAGAAATAAAAACTATAGATATTTTAGGTATTGATTAATACTATCAAAGAATAAAGACATGGCTTAAAACTTTCGGTATTGATTAATAAAAACTTTTAATATAGGGACTGGTACCATCAAATCTAGGATTGACATGGCCTTAGGAAATGTGAACTGGTCTTTAAACTATCCTAATTCCAAATTATTACACTTAGCTCAGCTAGATAGTGATCATAGCCCTGTTATGCTAGATACAGATGTTACTCTTCCTAATTGTTGGAAGCCTTTTAAGTTTTTTTGGACTTGGTTAAATGATGCTTTTTGTTCTACAATTATTGTTAATGCTTGGAAGGAAAGTGTTCATGGATCACCATCTTTTCAACTTGTTAATAAGCTGCACATTACAAGGAAAAAATTATCTTTGTGGAACAAAGGGCATTTTGGTGATATAAATCAAAAAGTCAACAAGCTACAACAAGAACTTCAGTATCTTCAAGAGCAAAGTTCTACTTCATATAACAGCAATGAAATCATCAACATCACCAATGAGCTTAGCAAGTGGCACAGAATAAAGACTGAGTTTTACCAACAAAAGTCTAGAGACAACTTCATCAAAGATATGGACTCAAACAGCAAGTACTTCCACACCAAAGTGAATAGAAGGAAAACTAGAAACAACATAGACTCAATACAAGATCACAACAATGTATGGCTCCAGTCAAGAGAACAAATCTCCCAACACCTCACACAGCATTTTCAGAGCATCGGTTCAACCAGTAATCCAGTAATCAATGAAGGACTCTATACAATTCTTCCTACAATTATTACAGCATAAGACAATATCTCACTCACAAGAATTCCTACAAAAAAAGAAATACATGTCACCTTGAAGAGTATGGAAAATTGGAGTGCTCTAGGCCCTGAGGGTTTTCAAGCTGGTTTCTACAAAAGTCAATGGAACATAGTTGGTGAAGATGTATGCCTCATGTTCAAGAGATTCTTTGAAACCAAGCACCTCCTCAAACAGATCAACAAGACATACATTTCCTAAATTCCAAAAAAGAAGAAATGTGTTTGTGCAGCAGATTACAGACCAATCGGTCTGTGTAATACTTCATTCAAGATTATTTCTAAGGTCATTGTTAACAGGATGAAGACACTAATGGATAAGATTATCTCTCCATTCGAGGCAGCATATGTTTCAGGAAGACTCATCAGTGATACCACTGTGATAGCACAAGAAATCATACATTCCATGAAGAAGAAAAAAGGAGAAACAGGTTGGTTGGCTTTAAAGCTTGATATGTCAAAGGCTTTTGACAGGTTAGAATGGTCATTCTTATTGAAGGTTCTTTCTTACTTTGGTTTCAATGATGATTTCTGTGAGTTAATTCATCAATGCATTAGCACTACCACTCTCTCAGTCATGCTTAATGGATCACCTTGTGAAGAATTCTCACCCTCAAGAGGTATTAGGCAAGGTGACCCATTATCACCTTATTTATTCATTTTAGCTATGGAGTTTCTCTCAAGACAACTCTCAGCTGCTCAAGTGGATAAATCAATTAAAGGAATTAAAGTGACTGCCTTATCACCAGCCATTAATCATTTGCTTTTTGCAGATGATTGCTTGATCTTTACTCAAGCAAATCTTACATTAGTCAACAATTTACTAGAGTTACTTCATGATTTCAGCAGCCAATCCGGACAAGTCATCAACTTTGATATAAGTGCAGTTCATTTCAGTAAGAAGACCAAGCATGCGGTAGCTGAGACACTTAAACAAATCCTTGGAGTCAAAACTATGAACTCAAAAGAGAGGTATTTAGGTTCTCCATTAATTCTTGGACACTCCAAACAAGAGTCTTTCAAAAACATAAAGGATTCCTTTGAGAACAGATTATCTACATGGTCTGCAGTCTCTATGTCTCAAGCACGAAGAGGCACTATGATTAAACATGTGCTTAATTCAGTACCAATTTATGGGTACTTTCAAATTGACATCAAAGCTTCTACAACAATTAACAAGCATTGAGAGGAAGTTCTTTTGGGGATATCACAGTAACGGAGGTAATAACCCTACAACATGGTTGAACTTATGCAGGCCTATAGAAATGGGTGGTCTTGCCTTCGGAGATTTGGAGAAACTCAACATAGCAATGCTCACTAAGATTGCATGGAGATTATGCACTGAACCTGACAACCTAATGTCACAAGTCCTTTCTAGTAAGTACTTCAAAACTGGAGACATTTTACATCAAAATATTAGTGCTAAAAATTGCTTAATAAAAACTTTTAATATGGGGACTGGTACCATCTAATCTAGGATTGACATGGCCTTAGGGAATGGGAATTGGTCTTTAAACTATCCTGATTCCAAATTATTACACTTAGCTCAGCTAGGTAGTGATCATAGTCCTGTTATGCTAGATATAGATGTTACTCTTCCTAATTGTTGGAAGCCTTTTAAGTTTTTTTGGACTTGGTTGAATGATGCTTCTCGTTCTACAATTATTGCTAATACTTGGAAGGAAAGTGTTCATGGTTCACCGGCTTTTCAACTTGTTAATAAGCTGCACATTACAAGGAAAAATTATCTTTGTGGAACAAAGAGCATTTTGGTGATATAAATCAAAAAGTCAACAAGCTACAACAAGAACTTGAGTATCTTCAAGAGCAAAGTTCTACTTCAGATAACAACAATGAAATCATCAACATCAACAATGAGCTTAGCAAGTGGCACAGAATAAAGACTGAGTTTTACCAACAAAAGTCTAGAGACAACTTCATCAAAGATATGGACTCAAACAGCAAGTACTTCCACACCAAAGTGAATAGAAGGAAAACTAGAAACAACATAGACTCAATACAAGATCACAACAATGTATGGCTCCAGTCAAGAGAACAAATCTCCCAACACCTCACACAGCATTTTCAGAGCATCAGTTCAACCAGTAATCCAGTAATCAATGAAGGACTCTATACAATTCTTCCTACAATTATTACAGCATAAGACAATATCTCACTCACAAGAATTCCTACAAAAAAAGAAATACATGTCACCTTGAAGAGTATGGAAAATTGGAGTGCTCCAGGCCCTGAGGGTTTTCAAGCTGGTTTCTACAAAAGTTAATGGAACATAGTTGGTGAAGATGTATGCCTCATGTTCAAGAGATTCTTTGAAACCAAGCACCTCCTCAAACAGATCAACAAGACATACATTTCCTTAATTCCAAAAAAGAAGAAATGTGTTTGTGCAGCAGATTACAGACCAATTGGTCTGTGTAATACTTCATACAAGATTATTTCTAAGGTCATTGTTAACAGGATGAAGCCACTAATGGATAAGATCATCTATCCATTCCAGGCATCATATGTTTCAGGAAGACTCACCAGTGACAACACTGTGTTAGCACAAGAAATCATACATTCCATGAAGAACAAAAGAGGAGAAACAGGTTGGTTGGCTTTAAAGCTTGATATGTCAAAGGCTTTTGACAGGTTAGAATGGTCATTCTTATTGAAGGTTCTTTCTTACTTTGGTTTCAATGATGATTTCTGTGAGTTAATTCATCAATGCATTAGCACTACCACTCTCTCAGTCATGCTTAATGGATCACCTTGTGAAGAATTCTCACCCTCAAGAGGTATTTGTCACCTTATTTATTCATTCTATCTATGGAGTTTCTCTCAAGACAACTCTCAGCTGCTCAAGTGGATAAATCAATTAAAGGAATTAAAGTGGCTGCCTTATCACCAGCCATTAATCATTTGCTTTTTGCAGATGATTGCTTGATCTTTACTCAAGCAAATCTTACATCAGTCAACAATTTACTAGAGTTACTTCATGATTTCAGCAGCCAATTTGGACAAGTCATCAACTTTGATAAAAGTGCAGTTCATTTCAGTAAGAAGACCAAGCCTGAGGTTGTTGAGACACTTAAACAAATCCTTGGAGTCAAAACTATGAACTCAAAAGAGAGGTATTTAGGTTCTCCATTAATTCTTGGACACTCCAAACAAGAGTCTTTCAAAAACATAAAGGATTCCTTTGAGAACAGATTATCTACATGGTCTGCAGTCTCTATGTCTCAAGCAGGAAGAGGCACTATGATTAAACATGTGCTTAATTCAGTACCAATTTATCAGATGGGTACTTTAAAATTGCCATCAAAGCTTCTACAACAATTAACAAGCATTGAGAGGAAGTTCTTTTGGGGATATAACAGTAACAGAGGTAATAACCCTACAACATGGTTGAACTTATGCAGGCCTATAGAAATGGGTGGTCTTGCCTTCAGAGATTTGGAGAAACTCAATATAGCAATTCTCACTAAGATTGCATGGAGATTGTGTACTGAACCTGACAACCTAATGTCACAAGTCCTTTCTAGTAAGTACTTCAAAACTGGAGACATTTTACATCAAAATATTAGTGCTAAAAATTGCTCTTATGTCTGGAATGGTATTACTAAAGGACTTTTAGTGGTGCAACAAAACTATTTCATGGAGATTAACAATAGCTTGAAGACTAAAATATAGAGAGACAAATGGATCCATGGTATTGCTCACCTCCACTTCCTAAGAATGAATTTTTTTCGTTTTTATGAAAATGTGGCAGAGCTCTTTCTTCCTGATACTTTTCAATGGAATGTTAGCTTACTGGATAACTTATTTGATCATGATACTTCTCTGAAGATTCAAGATCTCTTCATAGATAACAGTAAAGATGACACCTTGGTCTGGATGCCAGCAAAAGATGGTAATTTTTTGGTGAAAAGTACTTACAGGAAGCTTGCTTTTAATGACAGAGAGGTTCAAGTCAATGGAGTTATAGTTAGTAAGAGGGTTTGGAAAGCTTTATGGGATTGTAAAGCTGCTCATCGCATTAAACTTTTCGTATGGAAATGCATAAGAGAAATACATTGCACTAAACTCAAAAGAGCTATGTATGATGATTCTCAAGACACTAGATGTGAGATATGTGGAAGGGCTGACGAATCAATGGAACATTTGATGTTTGAGTGTAAACATGACAGAGCTACTTGGAGTGGTGTAAATATCAATATTGACACAGTCTGAAATAACAATAATTCGGTTTCTGAATGGATGATAAGTTGGTTCTCCACTACACAGAATGATGAAGAAGAAAGAAGGTATTTTACTCTTATGATAGGTGCATGGGTTATTTAGAAAGACAGGTGCGACTTCATTTTTCAGGG
This sequence comes from Papaver armeniacum, assembly GCA_023531295.1. Lineage (NCBI taxonomy): Eukaryota > Viridiplantae > Streptophyta > Magnoliopsida > Ranunculales > Papaveraceae > Papaver > Papaver armeniacum. The sequence goes on from JAJJWW010018374.1 coordinate 183,117, forward strand.
CGTATCTCTTAACCCTGCTAACTCAGTGCATAAAATACAGTATTATCTCATATCACATCTGCATATAGATCATAATTTTATAGGTAATACTATGAGCCATACTCATGTTTCTAGATAGAAACCGCCTATAGAAGGTGTCATTAAGTTCAATGTAGATGCATCATTTGATCAGGATACTAATGAATTTGGAACTGGTATTGTCATACGTGACAACACAGGCACCTGTCTTGAAATCAAAGGGACATATGGTAATGGAGAATTAGGAGCAGAGGCTGGGTAATGCATGGCGGTTCGAGAAGCATTAAGCTGGGCTAAGAGACTTCAATTTTCAAAGATCCAGATTGAAGCAGATGCGAAGCTTGTCATACAATCCATCAGCAATCATTCCTTATTTGTTCAATGGGAAAATAGGAACCTTATTAAAGAGATCAAACACTTAATCTCTAGCTTTACTTCTTGTTATTTTGATTTTATTAGTCGAGATGATAATCAAGTGGCAAATGCCATTGCCAGATCATCCAGAGAAAATAGACAATCCTGTGAGAGTCATGGAAACTTTAATCCTTCTATTTGTAGTCTTCTAACAGGAGACAAAAACGCTACCAATTAATAAATTTCTTTCATTATAAAAAAAAAAAAGATTAATACTATTACCATGACAAAGTCTTTTTTTTTTTTTTTTTGGAATTTGTGGATTTGGTGTCTATATAAAGCATTCGTGCAAATGCCAAAACCAGACTGCTAGGGTTTTCTTGCGATTTTTTTTTTTGTTGTCTGATCTACTTGCATTGTTTGTTTTGCAGGTACATGTACTGATAATGCATATGTTGTAGCTATTTTAATCGGGCATGATTGAAGCAATATCAAGGTATAAATCAACCCATCCATTCTTGTGAATATTCTTTTTTCATTTTTGGTTAATTCTCCATGTCTAAAGCCAGGGAGAATTGTAGATAATATTCGAGTGAAAACCGACCAGGAGGAAATTTTTGAGAAGGAAAATCTTGCGTAAATTTCCATGCCCTCGATCCCTCATTTTTCTCGGCGCGGCATCGCCGACCAGAAGCCAAATCTTGCAAGCTCAGTGCTCATATATAGGTACTCTTCTTTATGTTCACAGAACCCTATTTTTTCTTTGCTTTTCTTATATCTTAATTGTTTTTATTTTTGAAATCTGTCTTATTATCGTCTTCTCGATCACACAATCATTGAACCTACAATAAAATCTTCCTTGCGTCGGAAGTGTTTTCGATTGTGGCATCATGCAGCAGCAGCAGATACGTGAGTTTTTATAGCTTCTGAGCAAATGCCAAACCCATTGGCTCAACTGTTTCTCTATTTTTATGTTGGCTTGCATTTTTATTTTTACTTTATTTTCTAATACGTGGTTGTCGTTTGGTTTGGAGGTATTTTCGAGAATGTATATACGCTACTTCTCTCGCTCGCTTTGAAGTTTGTTGTTGTACTAAACTAGTTTCTCACCCGTGCGATGCACGGGTCTGTTTCTTGCTTATGAAATATTGGATGCTTATTATAAATAATATTATGAAAAGGAGTAACAAATCAGTCAGTATGACATTCTTCTTACAAATAAAAAACCAATAAGCTAATATCTTAGTTGGTTAGCAGCAAAAAAAAAAATGAAAAAAAAAGTGGGGTGGGGTGGGGGTAAAACAAATATAAACTCTTAAGGATCCAATGTAATTTCATCATAGACGATACCAAATGACGATACCAAGTGCATATGCTCCTAATATGGTAGTCTTAAGGAAGAAGTGCCATCATAGTATTCTTATCTCCCGCTTGAGTAACATTTGAAAATCCTTTTCTCTAAAAAAAAAAAAGAAAAAAAGAAAGTAATATGCAAAAACTTGGTTGGCTTAATGTAAGAGGATATCGTTGAGATAGTTTTGCATGGGCTGGTCCTAGTTACAGTACTTCTTATCAGCCGTATGTGCCGTTTTATCCCTCCACTGGTGCCAACCATATGTATTTGCCTTGATACGATATGGTTCTGTTGAACCACTTTGGAGGCGCAATGCCATACTACACTAAATGCAATGCAACTATCCACGTTAGGTGAATGATGCAAGAGTTGGTGTAAATCAGGCTACTGGCAGCTGTGAATGACAAACAAAATAAAAATTATATTCATGACATAACCATTTTTTTAAAACCCCATCGTACGTGCTCTACGCATGACCTAAACAAACCTTCCCAGTGGGAGCAAAATAAACAAAGCAGTTTGCACATATGAAAAATTATATTCATGTACACTCTTCTTGGAATAATACTACAAATACATAAACCGAGCCTCCTCTGGAATTTACAGAATGTCAGTGGCCATGTAGGGATAAATTATTCAAAATAATTCAGGGAAAAACTCTGGTTATCTTACATACATGAATTGCATCCGATTCCCCACCCACTCCCCTTCTGATAACTTAGAATTAATTTGAACATTCCTCGAGAATCGTGTTTTCTGTGTGGACAATTACTTGGGCTAAGCTTCCAAACACATACCAACTCAATGGAGGAGGTTTGGCCATAATATCATATATGGTCTATAATAAATAAATTAGAAGTGCAACGTATTTAAAGTATATATTGTATAGTATTCATTGAAGCTTTTCCTCAAAAAAAAAAAAAAAAAATCATTGAAGCTCCAAAAATTGATTGAAGGTTACACTGTTCCAGTCCTTCTTCTAGCTTGGATTTTAGAGGACAAAGTAAAAATGATTTCCAGGTTAGATACACGCAATTATCACCGTACTAATCATGCGTGGATCAAGCATCTTTATCATCGTATTAATTATGCATGGATCAAGCATCTTTTCAAAATCAGAACACGCGAGTAAGATTAACAAAATGGATTGTCTTCCGAAATACTAATAGACACAAATTCTTTTCAAAATTCCCCGTTTGGTTTATCATGATTTTATTTGTGGGAGTGAGGAGTCTGATGTATTACACATTTACGGCAAGTAAAATTTAACCCACATCCCAAAACCATTATCAAAAAAAGAGTGTGGCTAACATTTCGGTATATTTAAAGGTATATTTAAAATTTGACAGTACAATCAAGTCAATTACGCTAAATAATTTAACAGTGCGTGCCTCCTGAGTTAAAAAATCGCAAAATTTTGATAGGCAAATAAGCAGTTCTCTTCTCTCTGCTAAAGTTGGATTTTATCTTTCTAGTGTATTTTAGTAGATTCAGTGGTTGTAAAACTATTCTTCATTTTTCCGGCCATTAGAAAATTCTGGCCTTAAAAAAATAAATAAAAATGATCCCCTTTTGTTTTTCGTCTATTGAAATATATATCGTTTTTGAATGGAAGTGTTTGAATGAGCTATCTTAAGAAGATGTAGCTAGAGTCTTAACACAATAGAAGTATTAGAATGGGAAAATTTTGCTAGGCTAGCTCACATGTTTGAAATTTGAAACCACGTCATTGATTGAAAATTCTTCCATTTAAACATGCATGATGTTTCCTTCTCGCCACTGCAATACTTTCAGACTGAATTACCCACACCAGTAACCATATCTAATTGACTTGTCTATCAGAAAAAAACATCATCGATGTTCGGTCATTCAGCTTCAGCTAAACTTCACTTCCAAAGATTCTTTGTAAAGACAAATTTTGCATAGCTAAACACTAAAAATCTGTGATTTAGAGGTGAGTGCAGGAGCATACCCTACAGAATACATTCTGTTATCATCTCATGGAAACCCATGAAATCACGCAACCAATAGAACAAAACTCTGGTACTGCTGTTCCAACTACACGTCTGAATGTCTCAGAAGTTAGCAAGAAAAGCATATCTTACTTGAAATTTTTTCTAGTTGTTTTAAATTCTTCTCATTATCCTCTAAAAAGCAACTTCCCTTGATCCTTGCAAGAGACAGTTAGTCAGTAGTTTATAAGTTTATAAAGAACTGTCTTCTTTCAGTTAGTCAGTAGTTTATAAGAGATGATTCTTATAAACGGGAAAAAGCTAATGGTAGACCAAATTTCATAGTCCAATTGTGGACCAATGAAATCCAACCATCCAATAAAATTTTGCAGGCCCCACTAACACCTTAAAGCCCCACCCCTATCAGATCCTGTGGTGGAGGAGAGGTAGACCAAATTGGTCTACCTCTAAAGGTCCGTGCCTAGGAAGGTCGTTATAAACGAAATATGTCCATTAAGCACTTCATTGTTGATAATATTGTCTGTACTTGTGGCAAGGCTTATGGTCGCTCTTTTGAATTGTAAGAACAAACAACTAAATAATTAACAGAAATCATATTGTATCGAATAATAGATCCCATACGGATGTAGTTGGAGCAAAATAAGGGATACAAATTAGAAAAATATCATGGCTCTATGGAGAAAAAGATTAAAAAAAAGACATGCAAATGGCTAAATACAAAGAAAAATACAACGAAAAAACCATTATTTTCTTTAAATCTTGCGTTAAGCAATGGCTACTCTAACTCGTAATTCATAATGAGACTGCAAAAGAGAGAAGAATTACTGATTACAGAAACAATTAATGTAATAAATATCTCAAAAACTAATTTATCTCAAAAAATAAATAATAATAAATAAAGGGCCGGTATAAAAAAAATACCGAGCTGCTTTCGAAGAAGAGAACATCATCGATCGATTACATTTTTCAAATGCCTGCATCAAAAACGACAAACACGGGCCGAACACAAAACCCGTAAATTTCCATTGAATTCAACGAAATAAACTCCCCAAAAAACAAAAACTCAAGTCACCATCAAAATAAGAAGCAGCGTCGAAATGATGAATTTTGAATTGCTCGGGCTTTGTATAGGCAAGCCTGATAGGAACTCGAAAGTGTATTTCCTATGTCTTAATCTGCAAGTGCACAGTGCCTTTGGAGGCAGTGGCAAGCACAGGTCTTTCCACAGAGAACTAGGGTGTGCTATGTTATTCTAAGACTTCTCAACTGTTTTCAGGGGTAAGTGACACAATTTTATGGCTTTTGTTTAAAGTCTTTACGACTGATTTGAAGGTTTCACAGCTAAAATGTAAAATGAGTTGTAAATGTTAAGGTACAGGCACTAGGATTATCAATTCACCACTATTTCAAGTTATGCAATTCAACTAAACTGAATATTCTTGTTCCTAAGGAAGGTAAGGATAGTGTGTCAACTCTATCATATACCTAAGGGGTTTCACCAATTGAAATTTCAATTAATGACTCAGTACTACTCGAGCATTAGATGTCTAGTTAAGTACAACTAATCTAAGAGATAGCAATGTCAATTAAAATATGAGTGAACACACTCAACACAATGTAAACCTAACTACAATGGATGCATGACATTCATTGTGAGAGCAGGGCATTGAGGTGTTAACAATGAAATTCTCTTATCATTTAAAGCATGCCAAGAATAATTCAAATGAAGTTGAACCACGTAACATCAAATTAGGGTTTCATGTCAATCCTAGTAAATGGAATTAGCCCATGATGAACATAAAAACAGATTAAATTAAAATTGCAGACTAAATATAAACCCTAAAATTGACTCTAAAACTCACTGCCTCTCTCATCCCTTAAAACTTCAATTTATAACTCACAAAAAACACCAACTAACCACAATCGATGACCCAAACCTGCTCTGATGCGCCTTGTCTTGCCTCTGACCTCTGAATCGAACATGCATGGGGGTTTGGTGAAAACCCTAACCCTAATTATCTCTAACCTAGCTTCTAGGTTGAAGAGAAGCTATGAAAGAGATAAATAAGAGAGAGAGGGTTGCGGAGTAGAAGCTGGTAGTGATTGCGACAGAAAAAGGGGATGGAGGTGATGATGGAGCTTCGCCATGGGCGTGGGAAAGGTATGGGTGAAGGAAGAAGGGGGTATGGGTTTTCTCTGAGAACTCGTGGGAGAAGAAAGAGAAAGGTGAGGGAGAAATGAGATTAGGTTGATGGGTTTTGTCGATGGTGTAGGTATAGGTAACTTCGTTGTGAGGCAGGGACAGCGACGGATGATGGGAAGGATGCAACGAGTGTTGGATTTAGCTGGAGAAAATCTGAACGGCTGAAGGCGACTCGGGGCGATTTGGTGTGGAGCGGGAGTATCGAGTAAAGATGTGCGTGATGGAGCGACCGTAGGATGTAGCTAGAAGCGATCTCAACGGCTCGGGATGAGCGGGTTCGGATCCGGGTCATGGGTAGCTCTAGCCCATGTCTTCCTTGTTGGGTTGCGACTGATTCGCGCGCGGGCTTTGGCTTTCTGCTCCATAGATGCTCGACTCCAATTCTTCGCTCTTTGGGCTCCTCAGTTTCTCCGAGCTTTATTTATTACCTAAAAACACAAAATTAATTAATACAAATATTTATTCTTGAAAACAAAGAAAATACAGAATCTGGGATAATATCTGATTTATGAGCACAAAAGATGAGTAAAGTGCCAATAAAAAGGTGTATAAATATGCAATATTTGGCACTCATCAAATACCCCCAAACCTGAATTTTACTTGTCCTCAAGTGAAACAGAAATTAAGAAATCCTAACTATACCTGTCGCAGTCTCTCGAATGCATTTAGCGTATGCACTAAGCCTTTAAACCCCTAGGTGTCCCTAGTGGACGAGTTGTAGTCTCGTGAGGGTTTACCAGAGGTGTACCCACAAAACCTTCTCCAACTTCAGAGTGTAAAAGAGTCTCAAGCATCCAAGGAGCTATGAGGACATAGAGTTTCTGCATGCTAGTAACAAGAAGTTAGAACTATCAAAGAACGCATTCTCATCCTTAAGTGTTGAGCGAGAAGTAACCATACCATATGAAAGAATTCGGGTTCGATTGTGATCATAAGCCTCGACTTCTGCCTCACCATTAGGGTTTTATGATAATTGCACTCAAAAAGATCGCTTTTTTAGTCTCTCATGTGTGCAGGCAGGAATAAAGAGAGAAATCCTGCACACGTTGTAGGTAAGAAGGATAACCTTCCGAAATAAAATCTGGAGACTCCACAGAAGTGTGGACAAAAAGAATCTTTTTCTGATGATCTCTAAGAAAGGAAATCAACCATTAGCAAGGGGTGGGAGTACTCACTTACCTTTTCACCCGATCGGCAATTAATATCACTCTCTCATAAGAACCATAGAAACGTCTTCAATCTTCGGTCTTCGGTCTTCAATTGTTGATGACGAACTTCTAAACTTCACAAAACTTGACTAACGTTTTTTTTTTTTTTTTTTTTTTTTTTTTTGGAATGAAAATAACAATAAAACAATAAGACTCAATTTTCACACTTGTCTTGATTTCACAAACTTCATTAATTCTCATCCTATTTTTCTTTTCTTTGTTGCACAAAACCTTGGACTATCTCAACTTTTCTTCGAATATTCTGATGTTGCTCCCATGCTGACGATGATGTGTTTCTATGGAACTGCTGATTGAGAGAGAGAGTGATGTTAACTGCAAATCGATATTTAGAAGGAGTTTTCATCTTTAGACGTCACCCTCATGATTGACGGAATTAGCACTCAAGAGAACAAAAGTAGTCTTTGAAAGTGGTGCGAAGTTGGGTAGCTCACCATTCCTACCCGGAATTGACGTACGGTGACACACACTCTAAAAGATTTTCTAGAAAGTCACAAAGAGTGAAGGTCGGTACCTCGCTTGATGTAAAATGGGTAGTCTCCACTATGGTTGATCACAATTCTACTACCGAATATCTAAACAAAGCACCTAATTCGCCCTCGGTATGGTTAAATCCGACTTTAACGCTCTAATCAACTAAGGAACCCGATTGCGTTCTCCAAGTACTTCCAAGTTCTTGTTATTTCGGTCAGATTCTCTATGTAAACATAGCTAGAAGCATGCTAGTGACTCTAAAATCTCTAAAAGTTGGAGGTTTTTATGCAAATTTTTGAGTTTTTTTTTTTTTTTTTTTTTTTTTTTTTTGATAATAGAAGTAAAACAAAAAGACTAAAAACTCTAAATGCAAATCACACCCCCAAACCTAGATCAAACATTGTCCTCAATGTGTTAACAGAGATAATAAGAATTTGAACATTCACATACCAAGAGAACTATGTTGAGAGGAGAAAAGGGAAGAGATTTAGGATGCAAGAGGGTGTTGCTAAACCATAGAAAGATGAATGCTTTGAAAGCAAACAATCAAGAGCGCAAGACAAAAAGTTTGGTTAGCACACATCAAAAACTATGCAAAAAGAAAAAGAAAAGGGAAAGAGAATGGATTGTTAGTCCATATGTATGTACACAAGTGAACTAGTCTAGTCCACATAGATGGGGTCTTCCAAGTCGACGGTCTCAACTTCTCGGTGGAAGATGCTCCGAAATGGTTTCGATCTCGACCATTGACTTTGAAGATGTTCTTGTTATTTGGGTTTTCAACTTCTACGACTCCATGGGGAAAAACAGTGCGTACCAAGTATGGTCCCGACCATCGGGAACGTAGCTTTCCGGAAACAAATGCAATCTAGTGTTGTACAATAAAACTTTCGTCCTGGGGTGAAAGACTTTGAGAATGCGCTTGTCGTGAAACACTTTCATCCTATGTTTGTACGTTTTGGCACTATCATATGCATCGTTTCTCAATTCTTCTAACTCATTGAGTTGAAGTTTTCTACGGGTTCCAGCCTTATCAAGATCAAAGTTCAACTTCTTCACAGCCCAGTATGCACGGTGTTCTAACTCAACAGGTAGATGACATGCTTTTCCGTACACAAGTCTGTAATGAGACATCCCAATGGGAGTCTTGTATGAAGTTCTATAGGCCCACAAAGCATCGTTTAAGCGCAAAGACCAATCTTTCCTAGAAGGATTGACGGTCTTCTCAAGGATATGCTTAATTTCCCTATTAGAAACTTCCACTTGGCCACTGGTTTGAGGATGGTAAGGTGTTGCGACCTTGTGAGTGATTCCATACTTGCGCACTAGTGATTCAAAGGGTCTATTGCATAAATGACTACCTCCATCACTGATTATCGCTCTCGGGGTTCCAAAACGGGAGAAAATGTTCTCCTTAAGAAAAGAAAGAACAACTTTATGGTCGTTGGTTTTGGTTGCAATGGCCTCTACCCACTTGGAGACATAATCAACAGCCACAAGAATGTATAACTTACCTTCAGAGTTCGGAAATGGACCCATGAAATCAATGCCCCAAACATCAAACAGTTCAACAATCAATATGGGTTGTAAGGGCATCATGTTTCTCCTAGATATACTTCCTAGTCTCTGGCATCGGTCACAAGCAACACAAAAAGCATGGCAATCCTTAAACAAGTGTTGGCCAATAGAAACCGCTTTGCAAGATCTTTGCAGTAGTTTTCTTGGCACTAAAGTGGCCTCCACATGCATGGTCATGACAAAAAGAAATGACGTCCCTTTGTTCGTAATTGGGGACACATCTCCTAATGATTTGGTCTTGGCAGTACTTAAACAAATATGGGTCATCCCAAAGGAAGTGTTTAACTTCAGCCAAGAACTTAGAACGGTCTTGTTTAGACCAATGCAAGGGCATTCTACATGTAGCAAGGTAGTTCACAATATCAGCAAACCAAGGCATCTCAGACACAAGCATCAATTGCTCATCGTGGAATGATTCCCTAATCAACACAGACTCATCGAGAAGATTCAACATTCAACCTAGACAAGTGATCGGCAACAACATTTTTCGACCCTTTCTTATCTCGAATTTCGAGGTTAAACTCTTGTAGCAAGAGTATCCATCGAATTAGACGAGCCTTAGCATCTTTCTTAGACAAAAGATATCTCAATGCAGCATGATCAGAATAAATGATGACTTTAGACCCTATCAAATAGGATCTAAACTTGTCTAATGCAAACACAACAGCTAGCAACTCCTTCTTAGTAGTGGAATAATTCAGTTGAGCATCATTAAGTGTTTTACTAGCATAGTAGATCACATAAGGGAGTTTGTCTACTCGTTGGCCTAAAACAGCTCCTACAGCATAGTCAGATGCATCACACATAATCTCAAATGGTAATGACCAATGTGGGTCCGACTATAGGGAAGATGTAAGGAGAGCCTTCGTTGCTCCCATGCTTCCTTACAAGCATCATCAAAGACAAATGCAACATCTTTTGCAAGAAGATTGCACAAAGGTCGTGAAATTTTACTAAAGTCTTTGATGAATCGGTAAAAACCCGCATGGCCTAGAAATGATCGATGTCCCTCACGGTAACGAGGTTGAGGCAAGTGTTGAATGAGATCTACCTTGGCTTTGTCTACTTCTATGCCTTTTTCCGAGATAATATGCCCTAGAACAATGCTGAATTAATCATGAAATGACATTTTTCCCAATTCAAGACCAAACTCTTCTCCTTACACCTAATTAGCACACATGTGAGGTGATGCAAACACTCATCAAATGAAGACCCAAACACAGAAAAATCATCCATAAAAATCTCAAGAAACTTATCTAACATGTCGGAAAAAATGCTCATCATGCAACGTTGAAAAGTAGCGGGTGCATTGCACGACCCAAAAGGCATACGACGATAAGCAAATGTTCCATAAGGACATGTAAATGTGGTCTTTTGTTGGTCTTCGGGTGCTATGTGAATTTGGTTGTAGCCAGAATAGCCATCTAAGAAGCAATAGTGACTATGTTTTGCTAACCGTTCTAACATTTGGTCAATGAAGGGAAGGGAAAGTGGTCTTTCTTGGTTATTGTGTTGATTTTCTATAATCAATACAAACTCGCCACCATGTGGTCACACGGGTGGGGACAAGTTCATTCATCTCGTTTTGAACTACGGTAATGCCGGACTTCTTGGGTACTACCCGAATGGGACCGACCCATGGCTATCGGGACGGGGTAGATGATACCGCGTCAAGCGTTTGAGAATCTCACCCTTAACAACATCTCTCATGTTGGGGTTAAGTCTCCTTTGCATTTCCCTAGATGGTTTAGTGCTCTCCTCAAGGTTTATGTGATGCATGCAAATTGTGGGACTTATACCCTTAAGATCGGAAATGGTCCAACCTAAGGCTCCTTTATGTTCTTGAAGTACTTCTAAGAGTCTACTTTCTGTTCCGTGTCTAAACATGATGCAATAATCACGGGTAAAGTGTCGAAGGACCTAAGAAAGCATACTTCAAGGTATCGGGTAATGGTTTCAAATCAAGCTTAGGTGGTGTATCAAGAGGTGGGGGCAGATTTGGTATCGAGAGAGTGGAAGGGGTTCCACCGCATTACGCCATTTAGCAATATCCATGGGTGGCACAGACTCTAGCAAAGAGTGGACTTCACTAATGTACTCGGACTCAAAGAGATCTAAGTCAAAGTTATCTAAACATGCTTGCACGGGGTCCATTGACAAAATGTCGGGCAATGAGTCTTGAATCGAGACTCTCAATCATGTTAACCTCGTGCAATTCATCATCATCACACTCTATGGGTTGTTGGTTCACACGAAAGACATTTAGTTCTACAGTCATGTTGCCAAAAGACAAATTCAATATCCCGCTACGATAATTTATGATAGCGTTTGACGTTGCCAAGAAGGGACGTCCTAAGATAACGGGAATATGATTTTCGGGATTATGCACGAGGTTGTGTATCTAACACAATAAAGTCCACGGGAAATAAAATTTATCAACCTTGATTAGCACATCTTCAACGATTCCCGAGGGACTTTCACGAGATCTGTCCGCTAATTGTAGCGTGACAGGGGTGGGTTGCAATTCCCCAAGACCTAACCGCACATACACGAGAATATGGCGGTAGATTCACACTAGCTCCTAAGTCCAATAAAGCTTTTATGATTGTATGCTCACCTATAGTACAAGAGATAGTTGGGCTACCGGGTCTTTGAACTTAGGTGGGGTTTTGTTTTGAATAATTGAACTTACTTGCTCGGTGAGAAAGGCACGCTTATGCACATGAAGCTTTCGCTTTTGTGTGCACAAGTCCTTCAAAAACTTAGCATAGGCAGGTATTTGCCTGATTGCTTCGAGAAATGGAATGTTTATGTTAACTCTTTTGAATAATTCCAACATCTCGTTGTATTGGGTACCCCATACGTTGCACCAACCGTTGTGGAAATGGAGCAACGGGAACATGACTTGGTACGGGAACATCTATATTAGTAGGACTCTTGGTTTTCTCAATGGGCTCGATTCTTTCTCTACGGTAGATGTTTCGGTGGTGTTGTGTGTACTTGGGAGTCCGATGTAGACTCGCTTGAAGGTGGTACACCTACATGGTTCTCAACAATTCTACCACTACGGAGAGTGGTGACAACGATTCGCTTGACTATGTGAAGTTTCATTGCGGGTAGAGGAGCCGCTTCGCTTGAAACACATTCTTTGGATTTTGTTGGGGTTGACTAGGGAATTTGCCTTTCTCTCTCTCATTCAATGCATCACGATTTGCCCTATCTTAAGATCTAGGTTTGTGGGACGTTGGTCGGTAGTTTTCTCAAGTTTTGAAAGACCTTGGGTTAACAGAACGACACGGTCTCTTCCAAGCTAGTCTTTTTCTCTGTGGTACCGAGGGTGTGGTGGTACTTGGGGGTTTCTAGGATATGAGTATCCTTGGTTGTTATTTGTTGGTCCCCCTTGTACAGGTCCCTTGGACCATGAGAAGTTAGGGTGGTTCCTCCACCCTGGGTTGTAGGTTTGAGAATAAGGGTTGTTCTCTTGCCTTTGGTATAATGCATTGGCTTGCTCGGATTTAGACTCTTGAAATGCATGCAAGTCAGGACAGCTGTCCACTAAATGGTCAGAACCATGGCATGCGGCACAAGTGGCCATATCAATTTGGTCACGGAGAGTAGGGGCATTAGATTTTACATTCTTTTCCAACTCAAGCACTTCTATTTTCCGGGCCAAAGATGCAATTTTTGCATTTCCCTCAAAGTCAGACTCGATTCTATGAACATTTTGTGCAGGGGTAGTCCGTTTCGGTTCTCGGATGGACTCCCACTGTTGAGTCTTTTCAGCGACTTCGATTAAGAAAGTCCAAGCGTCATCAGCACTCTTGTCAATAAATGCACCATTGCACATTGACTCGACGTGGTAGTACGGGTTCTAACATCTAGACCCTCATACAAGATTTGGACGAGTCTCCATTTTTCAAAACCATGGTGGGGACATTGGAGTAATAATTCATTGAATCTTTCCAAGTACCTTGCTAGAGTTTCGTCTTCTAATTGCACAAAACCATTTAGACTTTGGCGAATTGCCATGATCTTATGGTTTGGGAAAAACTTTTGAAAAACTCTTTTGTGAGGTCATCCCAGGTTCTAATGGACTGTGGTTGTAGAGCATGTAGCCAAGACTTGGCTTTATCTTTCGAGAGAAAAGGAAACAATCTCAACTTGAGGGACTCCTCTCGGCATTTGGTTAAAACGCAGAGTCCCACAAATATCCTCAAAGTCTCTCACGTGATGGTAGGGGTTCTCGGCATTGACCCCTCTAAACACGGGTAGCATGTGAATGGTACTTGCTTTCGGTTCAAACCGACAAGCATCGGCTGGTGAGAATGATGCAAGAGGGCTGGGTTGCCCTAGTTGGGTACATGTAGTCCTTGAGACTACGGGGTTGGTTAAGTTCCTCACCCATGGTTTCGATTCGGATGGGCTTTTCGATGGAATTGGGCTTTCGGTAGAAGAGCTGGGTATGCTAACGATTTTCGTCGGGCGGATTCTAACTAGTCGATTTGTTTGGTCTCTAAAAGACACAATCATAGCCTAGCTAGCATCTAGCATGTTAACAAACAATCAAGTTCAACACATAAAAGCAAGGCTCAAAAATGACTCACCAATACAAGACTCAAGCCCAAAGGAATTGGCTATTGGAGAAGTTATGAAGCCCAACTGAATAGGTTTGATTTCAGCCCAGATGATGTGGGCTTAGTTTGGTGCAGAAGCAGAGCCCAAATTGGGTGTAAAAAAAAAAATACAGCCCAGGTTTGGTTGAGAAATGTATAGCCCAGTTTTTGTGGTGTTGGGCTCGGTTCTGTGCAAGCCCAGAAGTGGTTGATAATGCACAGCCCAGAAGTGAGTTGAGCCCAGTAGTTGGGTTTTTGTTTTTGGCAGGTTTACAGCCCAGGTTTGTGGGCTGAGGGTTTAGTGGAATGCCACGCCCAGAAGTGTGTTTTAACTTAAGCAGCCCAGGGTTGTGTAAACAGCCCAGCAGAATGGCTGAAGTTTGTGCACTGGCTAGGCCAACCTCTGGTCACAGCACCGGCAAGGAACAGCACAGCTCAGCTTGGTAAAGAAAAATTTTTGTGATGTGCACGGGTTATGGGATGTGCTCACTCAATGGTGCAGCATGTGCCAGGGTAGTGTGTTTGAAATTCAACAGGCTAAATGCTATTCAAATTCTACTACTTGACAGATCATTCAAACACCACAGGTCACACACAAAATTCAGGGCAAGCACAAAAATCAATAGCAAAATGGATATAGTCAGCTGCTCGCAACATGCTCAGCACAGTAGCAATTGCTCAGAGTCAAATATCGGGCCAAAGTTGTGAGTTAACAAGGTCTAAGCGATTACGTGTCTAGCACAAGTTGAGCATGCACAAGAATGGAGGGTGTGTGGCATCAACTCACTCAGTTGATCTCACTTGAGCCTTCAGCCAACTTGGCTATCCAAGTGGTGGCTCAAACAAGATTGCCCAGGGTTGGTCGAGCTAGCTGAAACTCAGGGTTTTAACAGGTTAATCAAAAGTTTGGCTAACATATAAACTCAGGCACCAGCTCTCAGCAAGCTTTAGTGCAATTATCGGCGAGCAATACGGGGTATGCAACGGGTTGCGGGAATGAGGTTGTCAATCGGCTCGGTTGAGTTTGTGGCATCAACTCACTCGGATACCAAAAGTCCGAGTTGATGTCAAACTCGAGCTCGGGGGTTTTGTGGAACACAAGCCAAGGCAATACGAGCTAAGCTCAAACTGCAGCTACAGGGGCTTGCAGGGTGGTATATGGTTCACTTATCACAGGCTATAACATTCATTCATTCACAAGCAAACATTCATTCATTCAAGGGAACAAGATTGGAAGACAATACCACCAGTTTTACACTGGGTTTAGGCACTCCACAGTGGTCTGCTCTTTTTCTTCTCCTCCTTGTCTTGCTTAGCAGCACCACAAGCATAGCAGCACATCACACCTGTTACTCAAAAGTTCAAACTCAGTTCCCAGAGTTACATAGTCAAAGCAACAGAGCAAGAAGGTTATGGCAGAGCTCAGAGCTATGCCTGAGCTGAAAATTAAGCCACAGGATAACAATAAAAACAGCACAGTTTTGTGAAAAGATGGATTACAAAAGCACAGAAACTATAAAGATTATTCTAGCAGGCTACAACAACTATGATAGCATGAAAATAAGAGGAGCTGACACATAT
This sequence comes from Papaver armeniacum, assembly GCA_023531295.1. NCBI lineage: Eukaryota > Viridiplantae > Streptophyta > Magnoliopsida > Ranunculales > Papaveraceae > Papaver > Papaver armeniacum. The sequence goes on from JAJJWW010018374.1 coordinate 198,491, forward strand.
GTATAGTGCTACAAATGAAAAACAGGGATGATTCAAAGTAACAGCAATACACTAAGGTGATTATTAACAGCAACTTCAGAGCATAAAAATACAAATATGGGATGGAAAACAGTGGAGAAAGAACTCTAAAGAGCACCAGCACGCTACAAGTTCCCCGGCAGCGGCGCCAAAAACTTGATAGGAACTCTAAAGTGTATTTCCTATGTCTTAATCTGCAAGTACACAGTGCCTTTGGAGGCAGTGGCAAGCACAGGTCTTTCCACAGAGAACTAGGGTGTGCTATGTTATTCTAAGACTTCTCAACTGTTTTCAGGGGTAAGTGACACAATTTTATGGCTTTTGTTTAAAGTCTTTACGACTGATTTGAAGGTTTCACAGCTAAAATGTAAAATGAGTTGTAAATGTTAAGGTACATGCACTAGGATTATCAATTCACCACTATTTCAAGTTATGCAATTCAACTAAACTGAATATTCTTGTTCCTAAGGCAGGTAAGGATAGTGTGTCAACTCTATCATATACCTAAGGGGTTTCACCAATTGAAATTTCAATTAACAGCTCAGAGTACTACTCAGAGCATTAGATGTCTAGTTAAGTACAACTAATCTAAGAGATAGCAATGTCAATTAAAATATGAGCTGAACACACTCAACACAATGTAAACCTAACTACAATGGATGCATGACATTCATTGTGAGAGAGGGCATTGAGGTGTTAACAATGAAATTCTCTTATCATTTAAAGCATGCCAAGAATAATTCAAATGAAGTTGAACCACAGAACATCAAATTAGGGTTTCATGTCAATCCTAGTAAATGGAATTAGCCCATGATGAACATAAAAACAGATTAAATTAAAATTGCAGACTAAATATAAACCCTAAAATTGACTCTAAAACTCACTGCCTCTCTCATCCCTTAAAACTTCAATTTATAACTCACAAAAAACACCAACTAACCACAATCGATGACCCAAACCTGCTCTGATGCGCCTTGTCTTGCCTCTGACCTCTGAATCGAACATGCATGGGGGTTTGGTGAAAACCCTAACCCTAATTATCTCTAACCTAGCTTCTAGGTTGAAGAGAAGCTATGAAAGAGATAAATAAGAGAGAGAGGGTTGCGGAGTAGAAGCTGGTAGTGATTGCGACAGAAGAAGGGGATGGAGGTGATGATGGAGCTCTGCCATGGGCGTGGGAAAGGTATGGGTGAAGGAAGAAGGGGGTATGGGTTTTCTCTGAGAACTCGTGGGAGAAGAAAGAGAAAGGTGAGGGAGAAATGAGATTAGGTTGATGGGTTTTGTCGATGGTGTAGGTATAGGTAACTTCGTTGTGAGGCAGGGACAACGACGGATGATGGGAAGGATGCAGCGAGTGTTGGATTTAGCTGGAGAAAATCTGAACGGCTGAAGGCGACTCGGGGCGATTTGGTGTGGAGCGGGAGTATCGAGTAAAGATGTGCGTGATGGAGCGACCGTAGGATGTAGCTAGAAGCGATCTCAACGGCTCGGGATGAGCGGGTTCGGATCCGGGTCATGGGTAGCTCTAGCCCATGTCTTCCTTGTTGGGTTGCGACTGATTCGCGCGCGGGCTTTGGCTTTCTGCTCCATAGATGCTCGACTCCAATTCTTCGCTCTTTGGGCTCCTCAGTTTCTCCGAGCTTTATTTATTACCTAAAAACACAAAATTAATTAATACAAATATTTATTCTTGAAAACAAAGAAAATACAGAATCTGGGATAATATCTGATTTATGAGCACAAAAGATGAGTAAAGTGCCAATAAAAAGGTGTATAAATATGCAATATTTGGCACTCATCAAAGCCTGTAAACATTTCTGCAAAGCTTAGATAATATCTAAAAAATAAAAGAATATCTAAAAACAAAATAAGATAAAGAGACTTTACCAACCTTTTCCATGCTACACTGTCCCTTTGAAAAAAAACATTTGCTTTGCCAATGGATACCTGCACAGCGAAAAGAAGCAGATCAAGTAGCAAAATTTCATGCGATACCTGCACAACGAAGAAGCAGATCAAGCAGCAAAATTTCATGCAACAATAATCCCCTTGATATAACATTTTCATTGCCAATAGATATCTGCACAGGAAACAAACGCTGATCAGAAAACAAAATAGAACAATAATAATAGATCCAATAGATATCTGCACAGGAAACAAACACGGATCAGAAAACAAAACAGAACAATAATAATAGATCAAAACAAAACAAAAAAAATTAGATTCCACCAGTTGATCCAGAGAAATGATGTAGAAAAGTATATTTCGCTTTTACTCTTATGCTTTATATACATAACTAAGGCTCTAAGGAGTGAAGCAAAAACCCATAATATTTTCCCTACTATAGATAAACACTATTTATTTATTTTTTGCAAAATGTGAGAGTTATAAAAATGAAGAACCCTTGGCTATTGGAAGGCCGAGATATACACATGTGAGTTGAAAAAATAAACTTATAATAGTAAATCAAAACATGTGTAAGATTCTTTCTCAATCATATTGATAACATAATATTGAAGAAATTCGTGGATAAAAAGATTTCACACCAACTATGCTAAGTAGTGCATGAATGACGTTCTCACATCTAGTGTTACTCAAGTAATTTGGAGTTTTAAAGAGCATAGTCATATTGATATTTGTATCTACATAAATTCAACTAACCTTAGAAGAAAAATTATTAGTTTCAAGGTAGAGCCGACACCTCGCCTTCAATGTATACAACACACATTGGGTTTAATCGGCCTTGAGATTAAACAAATACCCCAGTATTAGTCAAATAATGTCTACAAATACGGGATCGAAACAATGTGATAACGGGAAAAATGAGAGACTAACATCAGTTCTACAAAGAAAATACCTATATGTATCAAAGTTTGTTAACCAAACATGTATTCAAATTAAAAAGTCATCAACTTAACACAAAAATATAAAAGAACCCAAGTTAAATCAATACTTGCATAAACAAAACTTATAAGAGAATTTTATAATTATTAAATACCTTTAAAATCACTATTAGAGATTTAATTGCATGCCCGCAACGGTAGGAGGAAATCACCCAGTTAATTTGTAGAAATTTCACTTTGGATATGTAGCAATTCGAGAGAAGTTTACACTGGTGGTGATGCGTTCCATCTAAGTGTTGTTCGATTGATTATTTTTTTAGAAGGTTTCGGTTTTCATTGGACAAACCGAGAGGAGCGTTTCATTATATTCATTATCATTCGAAATCCAAGACCAACTCGCCCTATGCTTACGGATCTCAATACAACCTTAGATTTATCTATTGACGGAGAAACCTTGATACTAAATATGTAGTTTTTAGTGTTATTTATTATATAACGTGACATCCAAATGTTTTTTCTTCTTCTTAATTTTCATGTATTTTAACCGAGTTTATATTAGCATTAAGACGATCAACCACATTTCTAATTTATATTGTTATCCTTTTGTAGCACACATAATTAACATAGTCAATTACTACTCATCAAAACCTAGCCGGTACCACAAACCACCGGATATTACTTCTTTCTCCACCACCACCATTTTCCATCCCTCGTAGAATATTCGGCGCACTTATAACTTTTAATCCCACACGTCATGTATAAAGTTTAGATTTAACAAACTTAGGTCGTCAATTAATTTATTCAACTATATGTTTTTTGTTAATACTGAAAATCATGCGTACGAACGGTTACCAAAGATAGCAGTGGCACCAAAAACAACCATTTTGTCTTATATGATTTGGTATCATCCCAAAAGTATTTTTATCCGCCTTTTTTGATCGTGTCAAAAACAACCAACTATACTTTTCACAATACAATGTTACCCATCATGTAAAAAATTTTATTATTTTTGAATCAAAAAGAAAAACTAATACCACCGCCATTAAAACCATCCAAGCGCAACTATTTCTTCCACCAAAACTAATGTTACCGCCTCCACCACTTTGTAACACATTCCACCGCTTCCACCACTTACTTCTTCCTCTACTACCACCACCACCACTAATATCTATTGAAATAATTTTTGTCAAAATTATTACTTATTGATGGAGATATGTATTAATATTAATTAAGGGATATTTATGATGTAAAATTAATAAATCATTTATCATGAGAAATTAATGTTTCCTAAATTAATAAAACACTTATACTAATTAATATTTAAGTTGAACAAACCATAACCATAGATTTATCTTCTCTCTAGACAAATCACTTATACTAATTAATAAAACACTTATACTAATTAATATTTAAGTTGAACAAACAACCTTTGTTGATTTATCTTTATACACCAAACCCATAATTGGATATAATATAAATCAATATCTTAAAATATCTAGAATTTCCATTTCTAATTAGCTAGCTATATTTACCTACAATATTATTTTTGGCAAACTCAAGGCATAAAAATGTCGGATTTACCTATTGTACTAATGTTTTGCTAATTGATTTACCAAAGTAGCTTTTTTAGTGCAATTCAATATTTTTTGGATACAAAATTATTGTAAAAAAATAAAAATAAAATCACTACATTTCTTAATTAACAATATTTTACCGTATTTAATTGCAAACAATTATTCAGTGATATTTTTGTCTTTCGATAGCAAATCATATTTTTGGATAGTCACGTTTTTCCCCCAAAAAAATTGAAATTATTTTATTTTTTACCTATGGAACGAATAATATTAAGAAAAATAATACTGAAACTAATTCATTGTTGACTATTGTATTTTTCTTCTAATGTTTTGTGATTCCCGTTCTCAAAATTTTGTTTAATTTCATGTATTTTTCATCACGATAATTGACCATTTTGTATTTCGACTACTGGACAGGATAAACTATCATTTCTTTTTTTTGAGGATGAAGAAGCACGCTCCAATTTACACGTAAGTATCAACAACTATGTAATTTTGATATTCTGTCCATGTCAGGATTCTTAGGTATTTTTGGTTTTAAATTCCTGATCTAAATTTAATCAACATTTTTCTTAATGCTAATGGAATTGTAATTGATAGGATTAGTTTATTAATAATAAATTATTTTAGTTATAATAAGTGTAATCGGACATTGGACATTAGTTTTTTTTTAATTTTATTTACCAGTTTTATTTTTCGGATTAAATCATGATGATTTTTTTGATTAAATCATGATGCACAATTTTATTATGATGTGATTTTATTTCTGAATTTTAATATTGAACTTAATTAGAATGAAATATCTCAAAAGAGATTTTCTAATATATTTTTGGCAACACTATTAAATTTTATATGATTTGAAAATTAATATTATGGTGTAACATTACCAAATTTAAATATGGTGGGGCCAGAATCAACCAGAAGCTCCGGTTAGTGAAAGCGATCGAAAAAACTCTATTATTATATAGAGAATTAAGGTTTTGTTCTCTGATAAAAATTGTTAATTATTTCGATAATCCGTTTTTTAATGTTTTGGTGTTCAGTATTTTTTTTGTTCATGATGGATAGGAGTTTTGAATATCTTTTTGTTGTATAGTTGCTTTTGTTATTTTCTTTGTCCGGTTCCGTGGTCGTATTTTGTTTTGTAGGTATCATGGAAAGTGTATTCCATGAATGTTCTCTCCGGTTATTTTTGAGGCTATTTTTTTACAGTCGATCAAAGTTCTTAGCTTAAGTGGTTTCTGGCTATGACAAAAATTTATTGATTAGTTACATAGTAAATTTATGAAAAACTGCGTTATTTCTTAAGCTTCATTTCGTTTCCATATTTCAATAGATTTTTTGGGCGCAGAATGTCTCCAAATACAGAAGAACTTAAAGAGATCAGTAGATAGCCAAAGAAAAAATATAGTTGACATTCAATGAATCTTTATGCCTTAATGTATAGACATCTGCAGACAACAACAAAGGATCAATAAATAGCCAAAGAAAATATATAGGTGACAAGTCAATAGAAGAAACTGAAACTGTCTTCATATGTTTTCATGATCGAGGTACGGGAAAATCAATATTTAGTACTGACTAATACTTTAATGCCTTGCTTCGAGGGCCTCGCGTTCACCTTTTCAAGTATATGAGAAGCCCCAAGTCGTTGTATATAATTATATTGACATATACAAAGGGATTGTTAACTACAGAGAGTGTTCCTAGATTAAGTGTTCTAGCGCAATACGTGTGCTCATTTCATAGGTTATTACATTATGCCTAGGTGTACGTTCTTTATACATTATACAAAGGGATTGTTAACTACAGAGAGTGTTCCTAGATTAAGAGTTCTAGCGCAATACGTGTGCTCATTTCATAGGTTATTACATTATGCCTAGGTGTACGTTCTTTATAATTGGCTCAACATATAAGAGAACATAAAAAAAAATAGTGATTTGGATGAGCATCGTACTCCGACGATTCTTGAATTTCAAAAGGAAGGTTTCAATTCTCTTGGATGTGTACAAGTTTGGATTGAGAAGAATTGATATTCTTTTATATCGTAGTGTACAAGTTTGGATTGAGAAGGATTGACATTCTGTTATTTCATAAATTTTGTTCGACATCCTTCTATTTTCCTGGCCATACAAAAAACAAAGCAGAGAAAAATCAATAACCTGCGTAATGAGTAAGTTTAAAGTTAAACGTGCATTAAATGTTCCATGTTCTAAATGCATACCATTCCACAATATTTTATAAGCATTTTATGTGGCTATATTATTAATCGTGTATTCTTGGTTGTATGTATAAATTTTTTTTTTTTTTTGAAGCAAATCGTCGAATTAATAGTCTTTGAATAAGCTGGTTTTGTTTAGCATTTGATGTTTGTAACGCAGGTGTTGCTCAAATATTGAAAAAGATTGGTATATGTGTCTTAGAGTTAGGCGATTATCTGGGTACTTCTCTCTTTTAATTCTATCTTTGATTTTGGTGTTTTTGATTTGTTCTGATTTTTGTGCTATTAGTTCTTTTGCCTTTCTATTTATAGACTCTGTTTGCACCTTGCAGGAAAGATTTAAAATGCTTTGTTGTCGTTTCTACTAAAACAGTCTATGGTCATGCAGCCAAACATATTGCATAATTTACTTTACTAATTAGGTCCTTACCTGCAAGGTGCAAACAAATTTTGGTGATGTTAAACGCAATCCAGAGCTTTGATCTCAGTCACATTAACTCTATTGTTGTATAGCAGCTCCGATGGCAGCTTCTTATATTTGTTTTTCATAAGCATATGCACCATTACTTGGAATTTTTGTAAGCTTCTCCTTTAATAAGCATGTGTTGTATGCTTCAGCCATCTTTTCAAAACTGGTGTATCAATTTGCATCATTTTCGGGCATGATGAAGTGTTTGTGTGTCCGTGTCTTGTCTAGGAAGTGTCAGTGGTGGAGAATCCCAAGGAGAAGAATGGATGTTCATAATAGCTTTTATCGAAGGAAATGATACAGCATCTGCAGATTCGTATTGTTTTTAATTATATAACTCTGTCAAGCTTCAAACATGTGATCGCTAATTGAGTCGTGAGTTACTAAGTTGTTTAGGGTTTCCTTTTTTCAGTTAACAGATTTCCCCTAGCTGAAAAGTTATATATTCTATAATACTGGAGTATGATGCTATGGAAATTTAAGCTCATAGAAGCTTAGAATATAACCGGCTTTTCAAACACCGAGACAAATCGAGAACTTAGGAATTACATACATTGTGATGTGAACCTTTTCGGGATACAATCCAAGCTCTGTGGGAGTATTTTTCACTCAATAAGCCTAGATTTTGTACACAAGATTTTTCACAAGAGATGTTCACGAGAGGAGATGTATTCAAGGGAATTCATCACTGTGAACTCGATATATATTAATATCGATCTTAGACAGTATCTGTATCTCCTCTTTAAATATCTAAGCGATGTGAATGAAACTCTGGCTTCTTATGGGCTCAAATTGTTTTTTTTTTAAGCAGAACTTTGGTGCGGACACTTGGAAATTGGTTCAAATATTTTAGGGAAACTCAACTTTTGATTAGTTGTTTTCTTAGAAAAGTGGTGCACTTTGTTTACGCCGGATACTTTATACAATGGCTAGTGTCACCAACGGTGGGTGGACGATACTTGACAAAGAGTGTTAGTCGAAAATTTCCTAATCCTAAAAAAGAAAAAAAAATCTAAATTCTAAATCCGAGATATGTTGGATAGCATAATATATTATGGATTATGGAATTAATATTAAAACATTAACAAGGGGTACATAGAAATATATAGGTTTCTTGTTATTTTCAAAATTTTGTGAGCACTAAAAGTGTATGTTAACACTGTGAAATTAAAAATATATGGATTATTATACAATTTCAAAGCTCTGGACTGCATTTAACATTTTCAGAGCCCCCTTTGAATGTGCCCCTGCTTCATGGTGTTCATATCTTTACTGAACTATTTTGATATTTTCAACAAATTAGAAAAAAAGAGGATTTTTGTTCTTTGTTTTGCTTAACAAAAATTTCATTTTGCCGATTATAGGCTCAACCAAGTTTCTTACCATTATCAATCTTACCATTATCAATTTTGTTCTCAAGTATTTGATTCAATTGTAATTCAATTTTTCTCTATATTTGGAGATTTACATGAAAAAATACTTTTAGATTTGTGTAGAGAAATGAAAATCAAAAGACGATCGTTAAGTCACCGATATTCATTTTATTTAAATAAGATTCCAAAATAATCAGATCACTAATTGAAATGGAAGAACTTATGAAAAATGAAGCTGCTAAACAAAAAAAAAAATTCTTTTTTTTTTGGGGATTACGATGTATCCCAATCTCGACGAAGCTTAAAGTGATAAAATAAAGTCATATAATAATTGGATGGACCAAAAGAGACGATTCTATATTAAAAATTACATGATTTTCAGAAACTAAGTAATATTAAACTTTTGGAAAGAAGACTGGTAAAATATAATTTTTGGTCGATTTATGAAACTGGAATAAGTATTACAAGGTTTGAAGATTAACTTAATAAAATGCATGCTTCAATTGTAACATTAGATTCTATGGGCATAATATTCCCACGTGTAATCTTAGTTTAACTTAATAAAATGGATACTTAAAAAAGAAAAAAAAAAGGTTTAACACAAGTCAAAACAATTTTCTTTAAAAATATATAAATTTTCATATTGTCTTTTTTGTTAATTTATTATTTCTTAAATGTTTTATTAGTTTTTAGAGTTATGAAATTATTGATTTTTTTAACAATATTTATGTTGGTAACGAAATTAATTTAAAAACACAGATACAATATTCCATAAGCAAAAAGCAGCACGGGTGTAAAACTAGTAATCCGTAGGGTGTCCTCTAAAACATTCTTTTAATTTAGAAAAAGAAAACGTAAAGTTACAAGTTTAGAGTTTTAATTGCCACTATTAATGGAAATCCAATCGTTTCAAACTTAGTGTTTCTCATATTCAGGTTCATTGTTTTCTCCTTCACCCATCTCTAACAAACTTAATTCTTCTCTCCCAAAAACAAACACTAAACTAATTGAGGTAGTAACCACAAAAAGAATAAACAAAATTCATCTTCTCTGTTTTTCATCATTTTCCTGGTTCTCTAGCCACAAATAGCAGAACCAAGGCAAGTCTCTCTATCTAATGTTCCTCCATGATGAGGAAAAGATGGATTAAACCAATCCAAATCAAATTATAACAAAAGGAAAATCTAGTTTCTTTATCTTCATTTGTTCAAGGGGTACAGGAAAACGTTTCATTAATTCTTTAAGTTCTTCACCGTTACACATTACTCTGTTTTCCTGTACACCCTTCCAATCTAAAAAGCTATGGATAGCAGAACCCAGATTTTGTTTCGTCTATTTTCGTTGGTTTTTGTTCTGAATTCATTTCATCAATTGAGTGCTGCTGCAACGGATACTAGTTATTTTCTTTCATGTGGTGCTGCAAATACGGGTACTGATTCTGACGGTAGAAAATGGGAACCAGATACAAAATATCTCGTTTCTTCGGATAATTCAATTCTTGCTACAGCTCAATTTCAAGACCCATCTCTTCCATCTCCTGTTCCATATATGACTAGCAGAATTTTCAATAAAGAATCAACATACACATTTCCTGTAGCGTCGGGTAAACGGCATTGGCTCAGGCTACATTTCTATCCTTCTAATTACAATTCTTTAAATCCCAGTGATTCATATTTTTCGGTTATCGCGGGAGGAGTCACTCTGCTCAGCAATTTCAGTGCTTCTATTACAGCATTAGCACTAACTCAATCTTACATTATTAAAGAGTTTTCTCTCATTTCGTCAGACGACAAGGTTCTCAACATCACTTTCAAACCCTCTCCGGATTACAAAGGCTCTTATGCATTTGTTAATGGGATTGAAATTGTAGAAATGCCCGATCTGTTCAAGCCAGCAAATTTGGTTGGCATGTCTGATCAGACAGTTGAAACCGCTACATCAACTTTGCAAACATTGTTCAGGTTGAATGTTGGTGGACAGTATATTCCAGCAGTTAACGACTCCGGTCTGACACGAACATGGTATGACGATACTCCTTATCTCTACGGTGCTGCAGTTGGTGTTACTGGTAAGGCTGATGGTACTAAGATTGAATTTGCAAAGGACTACCCCCAGTATACTGCTCCATATGATGTGTATGCCACATTTAGATCAATGGGTCCAGATTCGCAACTCAACAAAAATTTCAATCTAACATGGGTTTTTCAAGTTGATGGAAACTACATGTATGTTGTGAGACTTCATTTCTGTGAGCTAATAAATTCCAAGCCTAACCAGAGAGTTTTTGACATCTATGTTAACAACCAAACGGCAGAAGCAGCAGCTGATGTAATTGCTTGGTCTGGAGGCCAAGGAGTCCCATTTTATAAAGACTATGCAATATTTGTGAATGATGGACCCGGAGACGAAGAGATATGGGTTGCTCTTCACCCTACTGTATCAGAAAGACCAGAAACTTATGATTCACTGTTAAATGGGATGGAGATTTTCAAGGTGAACAGCACTAATGGAAGTCTTGCTGGGCCAAATCCAAAGCCATCAGATATGTTGCTTAAAGCTCAACCTGAGGAGGCTAAGGAATTTGAATCAGATAAAAAGGGAAAAGGCGCCATAATTGGGGTTTCTTGCAGTGCTGCTGCTCTTGGTTTCCTTGCTGCTATTTGCATTGCCTTCCATCACAATAAAAAGAAGAGTGAGGGATCTGACTCTGGTTTAACTTCTGGTTGGTTACCCCTATATACACATTCGACAACCTCGAGCAAAACATCCAACTCTAATAGGAGCTGTACTAGTAGCCATCTCTCTTCACTGGCAGCTGGTCTTTGCCGGCATTTCTCCTTGCCGGAGATCAAACAAGGTACGAAAAACTTTGACGAGTCTCAAGTTATTGGTGTTGGAGGTTTCGGTAAGGTTTATAAAGGAGTTATTGACGGAGGGACTAAAGTTGCCATTAAGAGAGCAAACCCATCTTCAGAGCAAGGTGTTCACGAATTCAGGACTGAAATTGAGATGCTTTCGAAGCTTAGACATAGACATTTGGTGTCTTTGATAGGTTTTTGTGAAGAGGATGATGAAATGATTTTGGTTTACGATTACATGGCTCATGGAACTCTGCGAGAACATCTCTATAAGCACAACAAAACTCATCTTGAATGGAAGCAGAGATTGGAGATTTGTATCGGAGCTGCAAGAGGACTGCATTACTTACACACAGGTGCCAAGTACACCATTATTCACAGAGATGTTAAGACAACTAACATTCTTGTAGACGAGAATTGGGTAGCTAAAGTTTCTGATTTTGGTTTATCAAAAACTGGTCCAAATATGAACCAGACGCATGTTAGTACAGTTGTGAAAGGAAGTTTTGGTTATTTGGATCCTGAGTACTTTAGAAGACAACAACTAACGGAGAAATCCGATGTTTATTCTTTCGGTGTCGTTCTCTTTGAAGTCTTAACTGCAAGGCCAGCATTGAATCCTAGTCTTCCAAAAGAACAAGTTAGTCTTGCGGACTGGGCATTGCATTGTCAAAAGAAGGGAGTTCTTGAGGACATTATAGATCCTCATTTGAAAGGAAAAATCAACCCGGAATGTTTGAAGAAATTTGCAGAAACAGCCGAGAAGTGCCTATCTGATCACGGAGTTGACCGTCCTTCGATGGGTGATGTTCTTTGGAATCTTGAATTTGCACTTCAATTACAAGAAAACCTTGTAGGAGATGGCGCAGCAAACAAGACTTCCGAAAGGCCTGCACCACCTGCACCTGCAATCAGTCTCCATGACTTGGAGCTTGAGAATGAGACCACGGATGCAGATGGCATAAACACAAGTGCGGTATTCTCACAACTCATCAACCCACAAGGAAGATAAGTAGAATTTTCGGAGATCAATGAAATTTTCATGCTGTAAACACTAGAAAATCAGATAGAATGACATCTACAAACAAACAACAGCAAAACGATGAAACTGATCGATCACTTTTTCTCTTTTCTTGTCTTTGTACTTGGTATTTGATCTGGTTTCTATATCTATATTCTTCTCTGTTAGTATATTGTATACTTAGGCAGTCTGTTGAACACAAACATTGTATTAAGCTTTGAACAAAATCTCTGTCTCTCCATTATGTTTAAACTCCAGCTCTGTCTGTTATTCTATTTATATTCATGTGTGTTATATTATATACTCGGTTTTAGTATCTTTTTTTGTTGCAGTTAGCACTTAGAATCACAGAAATGTATATGGAATACAATTTTTCATTAGTAAACAACTTTCTTCATATTCTTCAGAGACTTTTTTTAGCTTTTTGTACAACTGCTTGCTCTATCCTTGGTTTTACCAATAATGTTGGATGTGTTTAAGAGGTTCAAGGGGTACATTCGTTCATTGCTGTCCAATCACTATTTGAAAAAAGAAAGGGCCAATTATAGAATGGTCATACTTTTTGTAATTCGGTCACTAAATGATCATATTTTTGTAATTCATTTACAAAATGGTCTTTTTCCATTGGATTTAACACTTTTGAATAAAACGGTGTTATCTTTTCCGAAAATACCCTCCCTCAAAATACCCTTCCTAGTTAATTAATTGGTTGAAGTGGTGGTGGTGGTGGTAGAAGCTTAAGAATCTCTGCTAAACCCTGAAGGGGAAGCGATGAACCCTTTAGGTGAATGCAGTGTAACGATCCTGAATGCGGTGTAACGAACCTGAATGCGGTTTTACGATCCTGAATGCGGTGTAACATATGTAAGCGGCACCACCACCACCTACAAATAACACCACCGTCAAAAAAATTACAGTGAAAGCAAAAGTTAAAATTGTGTATGGAGGGATAAATATGAAGGACATATGGGTAATTTCATTAACATATTTAACTGTGAGTCACCACTTAACTCTCTTTTTAACGGAAGTATGATCATTTTGTTAATAGTTTGTAACAGTACGATGCTTTTGTGAATCGGGTCCTAATACTAGGACTGTTTTGTATATTTTCCAAAAAGAAGAAAACCAAAATTACACTTCAAACCCAAAACAAAACAACGCACCCGAACTCTTTCAGTTAAATCAAGTGGGAAAAATCTACCTATGTCAGTTTCGCATTGTGACTGGGCATCAAGAGATTAACTACGGTGAACGCATCCCTGCTTTCAAAAGAGTTGGCATTCTCATGCGAAGGTCGGATATGGCAAAAATCATGCAAAAGAGGCAAAATAAATAAAATCCGTGCCAATTTAACTTCTAACTGTTGGAAATTCTTGGCGTACCGCCAACTTAAACAAAATTAAAATAACCCTCTCACATGTGGGACCCAAAAACCAGACCCCTGCAAATCCCCGAGGGGCAGGACCCATTTTTCCGTGAGTGGCGGTTTTAAAATTGTTTGAGTGGCGGTACACCTAGCACTACTCATTCTTTACGAAAATTCTCGGCGCACCCCCAATTTAAACAAAGTTAAAACAACCCTCTCACAAATGGGATCCAAAAACCAGACCCCCTGCAAATCCCTGAGGGGCAGGGCCCACTTTTCTGTGAGTGATGGTTTTAAAATTGTTTGAGTGGGCGGTACATCTAGCACTACTCATTCTTTACGAAAATTCTTGGCTACCGCCAATTTAAACAAAATTAAAACAACCCTCTCATAGGTGGGACCAAAAAACCAGCCCCCTGCAAATCCCTGAGTGGCAGGGCCCACTTTTCTGTGAGTGACGGTTTTAAATTGTTTGAGTGGACGGTACATCTAGCACTATTTATTCTTTACAAAAATTCTTGTTGTACCGCCAATTTAAACAAAATTAAAACAACCCTCTCACATGTGGGACCCAAAAACCAGACCCCCTGCAAATCCCTGAGGGGTAGGGCCCACTTTTCTGTGAGTGACAGTTTTAAAATTGTTTGAGTGGGCGGTAAATCTAGCACTACTCCTTTCTTTATGAACCGTTTTTTGGGCACTACTCAAAAATGGAGGGGGACTACTAAGTGATAGGAACATCTACCCTACGTTTTTAAGGGGTGTCCTAAAGATTAGAGAAGACTAATTTGCCATCACCCTAATTAAGATTATAACTAATCCTAATAACCCACTAATCTAACCACTACCCCTAATCTAACACACTAATTCAAACCCTAAATAAACCCAACTGATTTCAGTTTTAAAACAAAAAAAAAAAAAATCCTTCATCTTCATCTTCTTCTTCTTCGTAGACATCGTCGTTAATCGTCGATTCAAAAAAATTTCATCATCGATTAATCATCGTTTATAAACAATGCGTACCAAGCAAACTCCAAGACTTCCAGGATCAAGTTCGGGACTCGCATATATAGCGAATCTCCCAAATCAATTTTAAATTGATAAACAACTTGAAGCAAAGTTGAGAGACCAAATCAAGCATCCAACAAGAAAAAAGGAGGCCGATTCGACTAATATGCAAATCCGCGGGTAATTTCCTTCATACCCATTCCTTTTAATTCGTTCTTTGTTGAAGAAATCGATTAGAAATCATCAAAACTCATTGAAAATGGTAGTTACAGTAGACATTTCGGCTAAGAGATTTTTGGTCAAACCCTAGTTTTGTTAACCGAACTTTTAGAAATAAGAACACTTCGGTGAGCTCACAAAAAAAAAAAAAAAACTCATTTCTGGTAACCGAACTACATAGTTCGGTAAGCTCGCAAAAAAACTTTTGTAACCGAACTCCTAGTTTCTAAGGAAAAACTGAGTTCGGTTTTGTTGATAATTTTTTTTGGTAACCGAACTTTGGTAATATGTAGTTCGGTTATCTCGCTAATTGTATCAGGTAACCTAACTTTAGTCTGGCTACGACTAAATATTTGGTTCGGTTACCTCACAATTTATAGCAGCTAACAGAATTTTAGTCAGTTGACTCTAATGTTGTGTTAACTTCATTCTTTAGTTATATTTTATTTGATAACACAATATTCTATTCCGTTTAGCTAATACTTTGGTTTTTGTTCATTAGGAACAAAAGAAAAAGATCTAATCCACACCTAGATGAGGATTTGAAAACTCCCACCCCTCGTGGTAGAATACATTTAGATTTTCAAAACCGTGGTGCCAAAAATGCTAAACATTGAGGGGGTTCGTTACCGGAAGTCAACCAAGAGAATGTTCGTAATGTAATCCAAGATGTCAATGAAGAGGTGATGGATACAATTGATCATGCTGTCGAAGAAGAAAAAGATGATGAAGAAGAGCAAGGCAATCAAGAGGAGGAAGATGTAGAGGATGAAGAGGAAGAATAAGAGAATGAAGAGGAAGAGGCAGAACAACAAGGACAAGGGGAGAGAAGAAGAGAAAGAGTCGGAAGAAGAAAGAGAGAAAGAGTCAGAGGAAGAAGAAGGACAAGAGGAAGAGGACGAGGAAGAAGAGGATGACTCTGAAGAAGAGGAAGAGGCTGAAGAACAAGAAATTCGAGAAATTGTTCTTGTTAAAGAGAAAAAGAAGCCGAGGCCGCCTGGTCTTAGATATACACACATTCCTCCTGATGATTTGTGTTTGTCACCCAAGATCCCAACTTATGGTACTCCAAATAACGGAAGGGACATTGTTTGGCTACAAACACTCATGGCCTGCGAAGATTTATGCGACAAAGGTATTCTTAACAAATTAAACAAGTTTTTTTGTTTGTTTTGGACATGTGTTTCGTTAAGTATTAATAGTGCGATGTTGTTTTTGTAGGATCATAATGATGTAGTTCGCCTTATTCGTCGTCAAAAGGCGTCCACATGGGATCTTAAATATGAGTGTGACGAGTTTGTTGCAAAGGTGAAAGAATGTGTGTTATGGAATGCCATTAATTACGCACATGAGAAATTTGACGTTGTTGGCGTATCTGCATTTCTTGAGAGACATTATCCGGAGACAACTACCATGCATCTTATATTTGGCGAGATGAGAATTACTCCCGATGATTGCATGAGAATCACCGGCCTACCAGTGGAAGGTAAATGTCTTTGAGAAGGCTACAACCCCTCGATGCGTATGAAGATCTTGATGTATTGGTTCTAAAGTGTCTAGGATGGGATGCAAGAAAGACCCGATGTGAGTTTAGATGTTCTGTGAAGGAGCCTGAAATTGGCGATGAGTATAATCCATTCGAAGAAAATGGAGCCTTGAAGAAGATGGTGAAGAAATTCAAGTTGGTAAAGTTGAAGGAAGCATTTGAAGGGACAAAAAGGAAGGTGAAGAAGGGAAAGTTGGTGATGGACGAGGAGACGCTTAAGCACCATGTCACTGCTTATTGGTTATATCAGCTAGGAACTATTATTTTTCCCGACACTTCTGGAAATAGGGTTGATGCACATTATCTACAACTTTTAAAGGACCTCAACGAGGTCAACGAATACTCTTGGGCCACTGGGGTGGTTGCATTTCTTCAAACAGAGCTGAACAAAGGGTCGCGGATCAAGACAACTCAAATTGGAGGCTACTTAACTCTTTTTCAGGTGACCTTCTACATTATTAATTATCAAATTATTCCGTAAGATTTTGTGCTTCCGATTCAATTTTCATCTATGTGGTTAATATTTTCGTTTTTTTTGCATAGGTTTGGATCTACGACAACTTCCGTTCTTTGGGATTGGCTAAGGAGAAGACACCGTATCCCTATGGCGCGCCTACAGCAGGAAAGTGGGTGTTCTTGGACAATCAGAAGAAGTCTAAAGAAGAGAAGTTGACTTCGTTGAGGGAGAAATTGGATAATATGAAGGTGGAAGATGTTGTATTTCACCCATACGTCGTACCTGATGATATAAATGTAGATGAAGTTGAGGTACGGGATTTCTCTTTGGCCTCGGGCTACTATGGACCAATTTGGTATACTAACGGCTACTCAATGTATAATCGACGGAGAATACTACGACAACTTTGTTGTGTCCAAATGATACCTGACGTGGAGAATGAAAATTTCATTTTGATGGTTCAAGGAACAAAGAACACCGAAAACTATTTCATCCCAAAACACGATCCAACTCCTACGGTAGGATATTGGAATGAACTTAACAAGCACTACTTACCTTTAGGTGATTGTGTACCTTTAGGTGGAGATGTAAATGCATGTGACGAAGATTATATGTAGTGGTATGAAGGTATTAGTCATCCAATTGTGATAAATAGAGAACAACAAGCTCGTGCTGATAAGGCGAAGGCAAAGGAGAGGGAAGCTAAGAGATCTCAGAAGGAGATGCCTAATTGTGGATAAGAAGTAATAAAGTTATGGGATAATGTGGTAAGAAAATGTCTTCTCTTACAATTTTGGGTTGTTGCAAAGTATTGAAAATATATTTACTTTTGCTTAATTTGGAATCAGGTGAAGAAGGGTACGAAATTGTTGAAGAAATGGATGGCTAAAATCCGTACTGGAGAGTCGATGTCTACTAAGGAACAAAACGACCTCTACGGCCAGTGGGAGGGTCTTATAACTAAAATAATGGAGGATCCAAGTCGGTCTAAGCAATTGAAGAGGGGTCGACAATAAGGAGAAGGTTCAAGTCGTGCCGTTCGTACTACGATGGAGGAAACCATTAAAGGAGATGAAACCCAAACTGATGAGGAAGTTCAACCTAAAACTCGTGGTAAACAAGAAAGTAAAAGGGTTCGTCCTAGTGGTCGTGGGTGATTTCGTATGGTTGTAGTTTCAAAAAACATCTTAGTTATGGATTTCGTATGGTTTAATTTCGTATGTTTGTGTGTTTTAAACAATTAGTTAAGGAGTTATGTAGTTTGGTATGTATAACACTTTTATATTTGTTTTAATTGGGTTTGTGTTTCAATTTTATGTTTGTTTTATACAAGTAGAGTCCAACAACTCTACATTCAATCCACAGGCTACAGGGTGTATTTCTCCTAGCTAAATCTTATAGTCAGAGAACCGAACTTAAAGTTCGGCAACCATGTGACAAAATACAGGTCACCGAACTATGTATTTGGTGACATGTTAAACCTTACTAGGTTGCCGAACTTTGCTCTGTAGGTCAAAGTCCAAGGCCTTATTCAATTTGAGGCTTCAAAGCATAGTTCGGTTACCTCACAATTTCACCTGGTAACCGAATTGTATAGTTCGGTTACCTCACAATTTGAGGCTCGCAACATTTTAAGAGGTTGCCGAACTACTCTCTAGAGACTCAAATTTTGCTTTCTCCACAAGTTGAAAAACTCATTCTCTTGATGCAGAAATCACAAAACTGCACTCTTAAGTTTGTTTTAGAGTGGTTTGTGTATCATTTATATGTTTAGTTTGGGTCTAAGGCTTCAAAGCATAGTTCGGTTACCTCATAATTTCACCTGGTAACCGAACTCTATAGTTCGGTTTGGTCGCAAATATTTTCTGGTAACCGAACTGTTAAATTTGAAATTACGATGCTCTTTATCTGACACAAGTATCGAGTAACATCTATTTTGTTTTGAAAATATAGTCGTTATACACCTCCATGGTATATATATCTATCTCATAGTTAACATTTTGTTTCAAAATCACTTAGAAATGGCAGTTGCTAGTCCAAAATTTACTCTAGAGGAAGATCTTTCTCTTTGCAGAAACTACATATTGTACTATCCAAAGAGGGGCGAAGAACGAAGAATGAATGGTATTATGAGTCAAAGTTACTGGGGCAAAATTCATGAGCAATTCTGCTCCGACACAACAAACCCTCATAACCGTGACCATGTAGCTTTGTTCATTCGATTTGGAAAGATTAGAGATAGAGTTGTGGAATTTATGGCTTTATTTCGGATTGTAAGGCGGTATCGACTTAGGGGTGAAACATTCGAGGACATCATTTCAACATCAAAAAATGAATCGCGAAGATGGAAAAGAAAGAATTTCAAATATGAAGATCATTTCCGCATCCTTAAAGACTTTTGCATAGCGCGTTTCAGATATTAAGTGTTATGTAAACCATGTTTTTTAAGATTTTATTTGAGTTTTAGTAACTTTGTAAGGCGTATGTAGAAGTTTTCGTTTGCTTCTACATAGTTCGGCAACGTCCTGTAATTTAGGTTCATAACCGAACTTCTATCTCTAAACTCCAATTTAGAAGTTGAAAAATATCCAAAAATTTAATTTCATTAAATCCAAAAGAAACATATATCTAATATAGAGTAGAATTGAAAAAACTGAAACAACAAAGCTTACTACATTCAAATTTCCTTAGAAACATTTATTCATATAATTTAAATGGAAAGGTGCTTTCTTCCAAGATGCGATAGGTATCGGAATGCAAAAACCCTTTGCCATACTTGGTTTCATATCCGCGGAGAGCCGCACACCACTGCAACAAATGAATCAATTATAAGTTAGCATCATTAAAAAAAAAAAAAAAAAAAAAAATACTTGGTTTCATATACACGCTCTTTCGGTACCCCCCTGTACCGGGATAACGATCAATTGTGGCTTTAATCTCATCTTTCACAGCCACACATTCCTTAAATACCTCCTCGAATCTACTCTTCACGATTTGTTGTGTCCTCCTATGGATATTTCCGTCCAACGCCTCAAAAATCCTATATATAGGGTTCCACCAAGCATCAGATGTTTGATCCATGTTAAGGTATATCTTGGCTATTGTCGTGGTCAAGAAATTTATAGCACTCTCTATCATAATCGTCCTTCGTAACTGTAATCCACGATCTAACAATAGCGACATCTTCATCATTATTGAACGGAGGATCCATTTTTTGAAAGGGATAGGTGAGTGAGATATAGATTTTGAAAGGGACAGGTGAGTGAGATATAGATTTTGAAAGGGACATGTTTCCTTTTATAGAAATAGGTGGGTGAGATGATAAAGACCAAACGACTTTTTTTTTTTTTTTTGAAAAATCGTTGGGTCAGTAATAACGGGGTAGAAATCAAAATTAGTCGTTGGGTCAATGTCAAAATTAGCAGTTAATGATGTTAGGGCTTTGAACCAAAAGTTCGGCTACCTATCAAATTTAAAAAGCTAACCGAACATTAAGCTCGGTCACCTGGCACCTTTTTGTAGGTATCCGAACTGTACTGTACAACCAGAACTGTGATTTATCATAGAAAAACTTAAGTTCGGTAACCTGTGAAATTTGACCAGGTTACCGAACCCAGAGTTGGGTTACGTTGCAGATTTCGCAGGTTGTCGAACAATGTGTTCGACAATCTCTCTAAACCTACTTTGTAACCGAACTTATACCTGTGAACTCAAAAATATACTAAAATTAACCCAATAATTAATACCACACATCAAAAAACATAGTATTGGATTCATAAGCATACTTAGTACCATTACATGTGTCATTTAATCATCCTCAAGAACAATTTGACCTTCATGTACAATTTCGTCCGACTTCTTCAAAGCTTTCCATATCTCCATGTTGTGCTCATACATAATACACCAACCCAATATTATATCGGAGTTAAATGCAGGCCTATAAGAGGTTCCGGATATGGGAGGCAATGGACAATCAGGTTCTAACTGGAGGCCTATAAAGTAGTTGTTGTTAATAAATGCCATCACACATCTACTTCGTTTGAGTTTCTCGACACATACGGTTGTTTTTGGGGTGAATGTGAAATTAGCATATTTTGAGAAATAATGAACCACACAATTGAATGCCTCGGCGATTAAGTGTCTACATATCGGCATGCTCATCCAATAATCCATTGTAATCGGATGGCCCCCATGAAGACGACGTTAATACCTAAAAAATTGCTTGCTGAGACTACCCTCCCCATCGCACAATATTTTCTTGTAAAAGGCCGGATTCTCCTCTAGTTTCGACAACAACCTTTGCCTTACATGAGT
This sequence comes from Papaver armeniacum, assembly GCA_023531295.1. Lineage (NCBI taxonomy): Eukaryota > Viridiplantae > Streptophyta > Magnoliopsida > Ranunculales > Papaveraceae > Papaver > Papaver armeniacum. Next base: position 219,778 of record JAJJWW010018374.1, read on the forward strand.
GATTGCACACCCACTATATCGCTTGGCACTTTTGGTGAAAGGCCCTAGTTGTTGTATGTAAACATGAAAACCACAATTACCATCCGGAGGAACGTCGTCGGTGGATATAACGTATTCTCTAATGTATTGAGGTAGCTCATTCAAATAGTATTTATTTGGAGCCTTAAGCTTCACGTCTAGGGAAGATGGTTGGATGGGGCACATTAGAGCCTTAAGCTTCACGTCTCCGGAAGATAGTTGGCTTGGTGGTGATGGACACATCAGACCTTTTTTCTTCAAATCTCGCTCACTTGTTTCGCCTTTCTCCTCAATACTCCTACCCCGTTTCTTGTCTTGCTCCAAGTACTTTGCCGCGGTATACTCATGGGCCGAAGGATCTTTAATACATGCGGTTTGCTCACTTTTATTCTTACGCAACACCTTTGCATATTCTCTTATTTGTTTTTTAGTTTCTTTTTTTCTTGGCCTACCTTTGCGTTTGCCTTTTGCCGGTTCATGAACATTCTCCGAAGTCTGTGGATATATGATTGTCCTCATGTCATCCCAAAAGATTTAATTTTGGGATTTTTTCATGCCTCGATACATCTCCATTACGGTTCTCCCCATTTCGTTATCACCAAACTCTTCTCCGACTTCTTATCCCTTTGGAGGAGGGATCAAACTTAGATGCTTCCAAAATGGATCAGTGTCGCTTAAAGGGATTACGCCATGCTCGTAGTTGATTATCATATGGCGACAAGGAAGTCCCATAGACTTCTTCATGTTACAAACATACACTTCATCCCGCTTGGTTTTCCACTTATCAATCAACTCGACTTCCATAATCATCAACTTCATAATTGCCGAGATACATTGTAATGGATTCCCTTGAACAATTGGTGATGGCATATTCTCCGGTCATTTTGAATATACGGCTTTTTTGGAACTTCTCTTTAATTTCATCAAAGTCGCGCTTGAAGTAATTTTCCATAGCATTCCACACGGTTATGAAATTATCAACACATCCAAAGAGATTCTTCTTCAACTGGTGGTGAGCCGACTCTACCAAACTCGTCGCTTGATTTCCCAAGTGCTTATATTGGTTGGTATAGGCATTAACAAACCTCTATTTGTGCGGTTCCAACCATTGCCGAAGAACATACGATACAACATCGGGGTAATCGGGAGTATCCCAATGGTTGATAAACTCCACAAGATTTAGATGATACTCTTACTCGGTAAGAGACCAATACAATTCCTCCCATTCACCGTTGAAAGCAACCCATTTATCGTAATTTAGTTCGAATTGTTTATCAACTTCCTCTTTTGCATCCGCCCGTTCATCTTGAGGTAGCTTCTTAATCTCATCATATCCTTTATTCTTGGGTGGACAAATTATTGGCTTGCACCTATTCATCAAATTACACCATATATGAAACGTACAAAGCATATTATGGGCTAATGGGAACACTTCCTCTATTGCATTCATCAATGCGACTTCATTATCGGTCACTATAACCCCGGGAATATCATCACCTCGGAAGATTGCCTTATCTTGTTGTAGTGCCCAAATATAACTAGGTTCTTGCTCATCCCTTACGAAACAAAACGCCATGGTAAACGGTGAATTCGTTGAAGTACGCCCGACAATATTCAATAATGGCAGCTCGTACTTGTTCGTCGTATAAGGGCAACTAGGGCTTAACCCGTGCCGTATAAGGGCAACTAGGGCTTAATCCGTGTCGTAACGGCACGGGCATAATTTTTATTTAGTTATGCATTTTTCGACATATGAATATTAAATATAATATGTATTAATATCAAGTTTACCCTTTCTATCATTGCAAAAGTAAAGGAAAGCATGGTAGATATTTTTATCCTTCACTTAAAAAATCCTTTCTAGCATTTTCCGCCTTGACATCCTTCCATACTATGCCTCTCCTTTTTCGAGTTGTATCCTCAAGCTAGCAATGAAATCAAATCGAAATTAATTTTTACATATTTTGTCCCAAAAAAAAAATAATTATTTGATATGTTTTTTATTTTACAAAGATATCTTATCGATCTTTTGAAATGATATTACCTTTCTGCATCTTCCTTATTGAACGATGTTAGGATCTTCATGGACCATAGGAACCTACTGTGGGCCTGACCACATAGCACCGATGATGTCCATACTTGACCAACTTCGGATAAGAGGTGTGTGGTTTTAATCTAAAAGGCCTAGGTGCTACGTAAGGAGATGCCCAAGCTTATTAAGCTCCACATGTACTCCTCTTTCTTCCATGTGGGACTACCAATTATAAAAATCATAAAACGATTGATAATAGTGCAAGTAGTCATAAAAGAATTAAATATATACTTATGTGGTGTATCACGCCACATACTCCAACAATCTCCACCTTGGAGAGATTAAACCACTTCACCAGTCCAATCATACTCCACCATATGATTACCATCTGTATATGTTACCCATCGATCATGATTATTGTCACTACGCGCCCTAGAATCCTACTCCACATCTTGAGCATTTCCTTGGCCACCTAGATTTAATGTGTGAGATACTAACTCCACATCGAGCGCCAGTTCAACCTTGAGCATTGCCTTACCGATCTAGAACCCTGCTCCACCTGAGTTAATGGGTAAGACACTAACTCCACCTTCACGTTGTTAAGCTCAAAATGCCTACTCATTTCAAATTCTTCTTGTAATAACATGAAAATGGTACCTCATCATCCACCCTTGATGTTCTTTCGGGATTTTCCGAGTTAATGATTGTAGGAAACAAGACATACTAAGCGAACTACGTGTTGACTCAAGTAACTTTTGTGATGTCCATGGACTCTGACCCGTGCAATGGTATGAGCCATAACCTTGAAAAGGCTGATGTTCCCAACCACTATTAACACTATGGTCAAAGTAGGTGTGAAACTCAATGGTTGTTTTAATTCGACATTCTAAAGGGGGTGTGAGTTGTCACACAAAATTAAAACCCAACTGATTTAAGAAAATACTAAAAACAAAGAAAATATCACAAGTTTGTCACGAAATATCGAGAGAATCGGGACCATTCATATATTTATTCTAGACAATTATAACCTTGGAGAGATTAAACCACTAAAAATCATAAAACGATTGATAATAGTGCAAGTAGTCATAAAAGAATTAAATATAATTACCACACGCATGAAATATGGCTTCCTCCGTCATCAGTGTTGGGGTTTAGCCCTCATGCTCCACCATATGATTACCATTTGTAACAACGATACTTGTTTGTTACCCATCGATCATGATCCACCCTGCCGCTTGCAGCTCCGCAACTACGCGCCCTACCCCCAAATACTGCCGACAATGACCTCACCTCCACATCTTGAGCATTTCCTTGGTTTTCTCCTCTTTCCACCTAGTAAAATTCCCAGGATATCTCAAAGATGAAATCTTTCTTTCCTTATGCGTAACTTAACACAAAATAAACCCCAAAATATCTCGGAATATACTTACTGAAATACGTGCAAGTCCACATCGGTTTCAAGCGCGTAACAGGCCAAACATATCCATCCACACAAGAATTCCGAGAAAATATCGCCTAAAACCAACAACCAAGCGTAATTGATCCAAGTCGATAATCATCCCAACAAGTTAAATCTCTCTAGAACTCCCTAAAATTAAATCCACGAGTTAATGGGGCCTTGTTTACTCCACCTTGAGTCTGATTCCACTTGCGCCCTAAACCGGATGACATCCACAACCACTTCTACGTTCAGACAGTAGCCCCAACCATGGGCTCTGATATCAATTGTTAGGATCTTCATGGACCATCGGACACTACTCACCCGACCACATAACCCCAAACCCCACTTGACGCACCTTGGGATAAGAGGTGAGGGATTTTTAACTAAAAGGCCTCGGTGCTATGTATGGAGATGCCCAAGCTTATTAAGCTCCACATGTATTCCTCTTTATTCCATAAGGGACTATCCCTAGCTATACATATGTGGTTTATTACGCCACATACTCCAACAACCAAGTGGAACCAAAACATTAAAGTATGTAAGCTATAGCATAATTAAAACACCCGAACTCATTTGTCTCAAGAATAATTGTGTAGATATTAACAGTGCTCGGATCCTTGTTGCTTTTTTCCCCTTTAAGAATAGTTTGAAAATAGTAAAACTCAACAATACATATCGTATTATATGTTCTTACTATTTCAATGACATAATGAAAAGATAATTCATTCACTTAAGCTATTATACTTTAAAATGTTAAGTCATTCCCGATGGCAACCATTTTACTCACATACGATGTAGTTTAATTTTTTCAAAATTCCCATATATATTATGTACTTTATTCAATTCGGCGGGAAGAGTTCACCGAATATAATATAGGTAATGGTTTGTCCTTTCGTAACACCGAGACCTTTTCAGCATAACTGGCTTCATAGTTGGCGAAAAATCTCTATAGTTAAGCATGCTCGGTATTGAGTAATCCTGGGATGGGTGACCTCCTGAGAAGCTGTTGTTGGATGATCGCAGCGGTGACTATTGAAAACCCAATATTGTCAGATGACAACGGTGAATAAGTGAGGATATTATCGGTTGATGGTCAGGCCATTACATTCTACGACATTACGCTTCCAAATGTGAGGTTATTCTTTGCATAAAAATAATAAAACCATGATTAGTTAGTAAGTCAAATCGTTAAGTACTTAACCTAATAACAATAAGCTCTACTAACAATAAATTATGTTATCCATCATCATTGATTAAAAATAACGTTAAACCATTTATCAAGAAATACGTGAGACGATGCGAAATTACTCACTGGGAACCAATACTTGCCACCGTCACTATGGTCCACTTATATAATTGTTAGCCAATCTAACTAAGTTTGGTACTGTTTTTTTTTTCTTTTAAAAAAAGAAGTACTTTGAAAACATATTTATAGCAATATTTTTTCATCTTAGTGTTTGGTAAAGATTTCATAAAGTATTTTTTATGCAGAACGCTTCCAAAATCTATCAATTTTGAAAGTGAGGGAGAATGAGCTTTTAAAAGCTTCAAAGGCAAATACTATAGTTCACCCTAATTTCATATTTTATTTTCTAATTCTATCCCATCTTTTTTTATAACTGACAAAAATGATCCTTAAATCTACATATGATCACCAACTTTTATTCGCTATATTTTATTCTTTAAAAGATAGTTATTTTTTATTTTCAAACTACATTTTATGTCATACCGTATCACTGAAACAAACTTTATCAACAGTAAATATTAAGAAATTTTTGATTTTTAAAAAGTGGTTAAGAAAATAATACTTTTTAGTAATAATACTAATTAGTAAATTTAGTATTACATATATGTACCCTAATAGTAGAAAATTTACTTATTTTTATGCACAATGAAAATATAATAAACAATTTTCAGAGATATGTTAACTTTTGTCATTTTCTCACTAACTATAGCTGGACCTGATATTTTCCCAGACACAATTTGATCGCTTTTTAAAATAGTTTTAACTTTAGTTTATAATTTGCAACCATTCAATTGCTTTTTTTTACAGAGCTCGGCATGGGAACCATTCAATTGTTTTTTTTTACATGGATCGGCACAGTAACGTACATCAGAAAAGCATTTTTATAGAGCTCGCAGCAATACCAAACTAATCATAAGTATTAACAAATAAAAATATATTAATTATCATCAATAGTAAATTTATATATTATCATTTTTAATTTGACATTTAATAAAATATTATCATGGCAAATTAATAGGCTATTTATTATGAAGAATTATGGAATAATGACATGATACATTTTGTCCGTTAGATGCATTTCTAATCCCAATCACAACCATCACTTATGACAAACGATTACATCCCTAGATTTATCTCTTGTGAGGACAAATCTGAACCACCACTTACATAGTCAAAGTTAGTCAAACTTTACTTTATATTCTTTATCCATTATTAGAACTTCATGAAAGCATTGAGCCAATTGAACACTAGTCGGATGCGCAATGAAGACTTGTGTTATCTCTCCGACCGAATCCACATCCTTTTGAACCGCGTAATCTTTCTCTTTGGCCAAAAAAATAATAATTGTTGCATCACTTGTCTATCTCTCCATTCCTTCTTTCTAATTGTCTCAATTGCATTGTAAATGGTTGACAAAGATGAGTGGTTATCCTTGTTATCCTCCTTTAGTATTTGGAGCATTTGAAGCGGTGAAATACCCATTTTCCTCATTTTAGCTACCTTGTCCATCTCTTGAGGAGTTAGCTTTGCCGCCATGAAATGTCCTTCAAGATGCTCCGGACAAGGGTGGTTATGACGACCTTCCATAACTCTGTAGAGAACCCATCCACCCAAATATTTGTTGTGATGAAATGCTAGCTTGAATGGGCAATCAATCTTCTTTGAGAAAGTTTTGTTCTTCATATTTGTCTTTCCATTATAAACATAACCCTTCCTTTTGTGGCTTTTCTCGGGATCACCGCTTCTCTCACAAACTATTTCAAATCGAGTTTTGCTTTCTCTCACATTCAAAACTAATACGCACATGTCTTTTTGTGCATGTTGTCTTGCCCAACTCTTTGCCTCTACCGGATCTTTGAATACCAAGTCATTCATGTAGTGATGGGATGTGTCCTCGTACGAAATATCAACTCATGGGGAAGGTTGATTTTCCATTGGTATTGGATCACATGCAACCTACGAGAAATAATACAACGTCAATACCAACCACAAACAATAGACACTTACATGTTCGGAAATGTAAACAATCTTATCGACCTTGCCGAACAAAGAGTTTAGTTATCTAATCTCTATAAAAATTTTGCGATCTTGCCGAACTTGATCTTTGGAATTTTTCTGTATTTGTAGTTCAGCAACGAAATTATTACACTCGACTAAACCGAACTCTAAAGTTCGGTTTACTATTGTGTAAAAGTAATTTGCGATCTTCTGCAAGAAAAATAGTAAACTCGACTAAACCGAACTATTAATTGTATACTCTATAAAAATAGTTCGGCTACATTTTCTGGAAAAAGATAACCGAACTCTCAAAAACCTCAATTAAAATAGAGTTCGGTTACCTGCGTCTGCTGAAATAAGTAACCGAACTACACATATAGAAAAGTTCGGCAACTTTTTCTGCAGGATAGGTAACCGAACTACTATGACCTAGCTGAAATTTTTTCCTGAAATTTTCAGTTTGGCCATTTTTTTTGCACAATTCAAGCTACATTAACTAAATTTGAGCCATACCTGAATACCCATAACTTCATCTTCTAGTTGTGGCTGATAAAATCCATCATTTGGGTCGTTATCTTGAGTTTGGGGAAAAAAGCTTTCATCATCTAAGAAATAACTCATACCCGGATCGTTAGAAGTATTGACAAATACACTAGGAGATGAAGGAGGTTCTGATTCTGACGAGGAGGTATATATCATCACAATAATCACTCATATCATATTTAGAAAACTCAAAATAAGATTTTTTGGGTTCACCCCTATTTTTGTTCATCTTCTTCTTCTTCTTCTTCTTCTTCTTCTTCTTCTTCTTCTTCTTCTTCTTCTTCTTCTCAATAATTCTTATTCTAACAAACAAAACTATCATATTAATAACTCACTAATCAATAATTAATCATTACACTAACACTAATTAATCATTACACTAACTAATTTTACTAATAATTATTACCAAGGGCTTTTTTGGTATTAACAAAATACTAGGATAAGGGGTGGCTCAAATTTAATTCAAATATCCACCCAAAAAAGAAATAGTAGCCCCCCTCCAAAATGGAGTAGTGCCCAAAAAACGGTTCTTCTTTGTGGCATGCAATTGTCAATACTGGTCCTGTATTTGGCTATATACGTGGTTGCATTTGCTGGGAGTGGTGAAAGCCCATTACCGCTAAAACCTACAGTGACATCAGTATATACAAGCTTATGAACAAAATGGAGTCATCCCACAGGAAAATGTTTCTTGGTCAAGAACATGGATAACCTGGTTTCATGCCAGGCCACCATGACTCTACATGATTAACACCCTTTCAAGAAAGTTTGGAATCTGATATCCCTCAGGCTAGCTTACTCAGCCTTTTAAAATCCTAACATTTTTAGGGGCGACCCAAAAAGAATTAGGGGTTACTTTTTTATTCCCATCCCGTAGATGTGTTTATTGGATGTCCTAGTAATTAGAAAAATACCTAAATGCCCTTTTACAATCGGTAATTTAGTATTGGTTTTAGCAACCGATTATGAGTGTGTTCTTCTCCAACATTGGTTTAATATTGAAACCAAAGATCATCGATCAAACAAATTTTAGGATTGATTGTTTAAAATTAAAACCCAAAATCATTAACCTTGAAGTTGAAACTTAGAACATCAAAAAAAAAAAAAAAATCGAGTTAAACAAAATAAAATAAAAGATGATCATAAATTTACGTTGAATTACAGTTGCAGAAACATAATCAGTAGGTATAAAGTTGATTTAATCCACCGATTATGGTTGATGTTCTTAACAAATGGAGAAAATTCAATTTTTCTTGATCTAAAGGTCTACATATTATTCTTGATTCAAAAAATTCAATTTTTTTGTACTAAATATTAAGCACAATCGGTAAATAATGAACATCACTTATCTACCGATTGTGAAAATAAAGAATTCAAAATTCCATTATTTTTGAGAAAATTAGATTTGGGGCGACTGTCACAATCGATTGATAATGAACATCACTTATCTACCGACTGTGAAAATAGATAAATTCAAAATTTCATTAGTTTTGAGAAAATTATATCTGGGGCGACTATCACAATCAGTAGATAATGAACATCACTTATCTACCGATTGTGAAAATAGAAAATAGAAAAATTCAAAATTCCATTAGTTTTGAGAAAATTAGATTTGGGGCGACTATCACATTCGGTAGATAATGAACATCACTTACCTACCAATTGTGAAAATAGAGAAATTCAAAATTTCATTAGTTTTGAGAAAATTAGATTTGGGGCGACTATCACAATCGGTAGATAATGAACATCACATATTTACCGATTGTGTAAATAGAGAAGATCAAAATTCCATTATTTTTGAGAAAATTAGATTTGGGGCGACTATCACAATCTGTAGATAATGAACATCACGAGACTACTTGTTAGAGCACTGCTCGGTCGAACTCGCAAGCGTTGCTATCTCAAGCTTGTTTGTCAATGTTAGTGATCAAAACTATAAGTCTTGATTTCTAGTCTACTTATAGTAATGTCTCGGACTAGGAAAAATTGTGTAGTTGAGCATCAGACTTCACGGCGTTCATCAATTGAAGACGAAGAACTACTAAGGAGATCTTGTGGAACTTCATCAACAAAAGGTATGTGGAGACTAAAACTCATCCATCACTTGGAAAGTCTATTTCTACTCTATCTCCTTGTAGATGGTGGATTTTCAACAAAGGACAAAATCATAAAATCACGATATTGCATGCTTCTGACACGGCTTTCAGGCATGTGATGATTCATATTTTACGAAGCCATGATGAATATATCTTTCAAAAAGCCTCCACTAGCTGAGCGTTCGATCCCTGGCATTTCATTGTGCCCTCTATGTAGAATAACGTAATTGGGCGGTTCTCCGTAAGATTGAGAGAAATAACGCCTTCAGGACGTCGGTGATACCCACTATTCCCTGACTACATGAGCGAGACCCCCCTCTACATAGAAGAACGATTGGGCGGTTCTCCATAAGATTGAGAGCAATAACGCCTTCAGGACGTCGGTGACACTCACTGTTCCCTGACTATGTAGAGAGAGCGTGTATAGATCCAGGCGGTTCTCCGTAAGTTTGAGAGCAATAACGCCTTCAGGTCGTAAGCAGACACCCGTGACTCCCTGACTATGCACCATTCAGAATGGATGTGACGCTAATATCCTTTCTGCAATAGATTAATTCTGCCGTGACATTCACCACTGAATTCCCAGAATGATCTATTTTTGCTCCTATTCCACGGTCGAATCCACGACCTGATCCCATGGAATGGCAATAAACAATTATATTTTGCTCCGATTTCATGATCGAATCCACGACTTGATCTCATGGGATGGCGATAAACAACTATATTATATTATCTCGTTACTCCGATTTCATGATCGAATCCACGGCTGATCTCATGGAATGGTAATAGGTAATTTTATTATTCCGAATTCATGGTCGAATCCACGGCTGATCCTATGGATTGATAATAAAAAACTATTCACTTTTATTACTCAGATTCATGAATCATCCTCAACTGAATTTCATAAATTAGTAATAAATACTCAATAATCGGGCATCCGGACTACCACTGAGTAAGCCCCATAAAATGGTGCAAGTGTACTCGACAATGATGCACAAACGAGCACCCAAATGCACGAATGAGCATGCGAAAATATGGAAAAATGAGGAATCCTGCATAAAATAGGAGAGAGAAAATACTAACATTAAAATAATGGAGAAGCGCCCATGGGCCGGGCTCACCGGCCGGCCGGCCGTGCCTTAGCCGTGGCCGGTCCCATGCTTCCTCCATTATTTTTCCTTATTTTTGTTGCTTTCATGAACTCATGAAGACTCCTCCATTCTAACAACTTTCCTTGTTTGAGCAAAACTCATGGTTTCTCCATATTTTCGTGGTTTCATGAAAAATAATAATATAAAATAGGGAAAGGTGTTGCGGGACCGCGTAACTTAGCCGTCCGGCCATACCCTAGCCGTGGCTGGTCCCACACCTTGCAATCCCTAATCTTTCATAAATTGTTATTTTTCTCATCTTGTGAAACTTCCCTGTTTCAGCAAAAATCATGGTTTCTCCATATTTTCTCAAATATTGTGCAAACCATGAAAAAGCCAAAAGTCAACATGGTCACATGACCGACTAGGTTACTCAAGAAAATATATTAAAATATTATTATTTTAATATTCACAAAATATTGATCAAACGAGCATACTTGCTCATTCGAGCAAAATCGAGGATTTCAGTCAAAGATCGAACTCGTCTGAAAATCCAAAATATTGCTCGAATGCATATCAGAAAATACTGAAACTCTCAGTACGAAAACATGGACACCATGGTAACACGTGCATGCCTTCTTGACCGACCAAGGTCATCCCTAGGGCTTGCACAAAGCCGGTCCCACACGTTTTCACACTTTTGACCTAATTTGCGCAATCGCTCATATTAGGTCCAAACTCTTCACAACCAACTCAGAGTTTGTGCAAACGCCCATCAGCGGTCCCACGACCACCAAGGGCCGGTCTCATGCCACCTTGGTCGGTCCCTCACTTTTTTATAATTAGGTTTTATCACCTAATGCTCAATCCAGCACTATTTCAATAAATGATGAAATCGGCATTTAATCGTCATTCCTTCACCAACTGGCCAACTCAGGACCCTGGTGTACGCTCGCTTGAGAAATTGGGCATCACATGGACGTCCATAGTCCCATGTGGTCGGTCCCTCCTTCGCTCATGAACTATTTTCAGCAATTCGTCGACTAATGAGCAATTGATCAAAAATTAGGGTTTTCGAACAAACGCTCAACAAATCATTATTCTGAGCAAGTTCAAACACTAAATAAATTTATGTTGATCCATCAAGCAACACGCGGATTAATTATATAATATTCGATAGTCTACCAATATTTTAATTAATATTTTATTGGGTCACGTTACCAATATTTTAATTAATATTTTATTGGGTCACGTTTATAATTCCGTCGAATCGAGCAATACTTGCTCAGTTGCTCGAATATTGATCCAACTATCAATATTCAGTAATTTATCAGTAATTCGTCGAATTGAGAAATACTTGCTCAATTGCTCGAATATTGATCCAATTATCAATATTCAGTAACTGGCCGAATTGGGCCACTCGAATATTGATCGTAACTCAATATTAAACAACTCATCGAATTTACAATAGTTGTTCAGACGAGCAATATTGACATTCATAAATCGCTGAGCATTCTTCAATCATGCTCGATTCAACAAAACCTAGAATCACTGTCTAATCAGTCAACAACTAACTAATCAAATACACATATGTCTTGCAGACTCCACGATTCGTGAGACATCAATCACGTCACATATGGGGGATATCACTTAGGGTTTTGGTATGGCGGCCTACGGCACGTGTGTTCATCCATGACGAGAAATGTGAGTAAGTTGTGCAAACGGTTGAAGGAGTTAGCAAAGTAGTAGGTGCACGATCAGTCAAGCCTTCACACGACACGGAACTGACTTTACCACGATCTCCCACTTTCCCACTCTTTCACTCAAGAAACCGCCACACTTACAGGGATCAATGTGTTCATTACTCTGACAATATAAATAAGTCCTCGAATCCATGATTGAGACAACGAGAACAAACGCACATAAAATCCACGAGATATTGAACAGACAATCCATCGTCTAACCAAGAATCATCGTGTGAGCAACAATCTCTCAATAATTCGAACTTATTCATCATTTGCAGAAACCCAAAACACATCCACAATCCTTGATCATCATTGATCCCACACAATTCTCAGCTTCCCTCCTACAGATCAACCCATCTCCCTCTTTGTGACCGAATTTACTCTGGAACGGCCATTGACTTGGTTTAGGCCGGATTCCTACAGATTGATCTCTCGAATCTAAGCACTCCCTTTGCAGTGCATCTGTGTGAGGTTCAGCAGTTTGCTCGGTCGAGGAGTCTCGTCCGCACGCTCGACTCTTCACTTCCCTAAAAGCCAGCAAACCGTTTTCCCCCATCCACACTCCTATATTGAGACAAAATTCGTATTACTATATAGTTTTTGATTATACACATTTGAGATTTCAAGCTGAGATTAACTCGCTTACATATTTCTCGAAATATGTGTTGGTAAGCTTTCGCTTTGTAAGGACCCTCAAGCTCGTCAACGCTATTAGACCAGTCAAGAGACGATTAGGCCGTTAATAACTCGATTAATTTAGCACGAACGTTAGTTATTAGAAGTTAATATAACAACGAACTAGATAAGAAACCGGTACCGTTAGATAAAACTCGAGAAGTTATGTGAAATGGACTACTCGAACGTGCCATTCGGATATCGGACGAAGAAGATATCATCGAAATCGTGAGAAGGGAAAATTAGTCATTTTGCAGTGGACCGACTTGGCTGCCCATATCCAAGTGATGGATTCCTTTTTCATTTTCGTTGGTATTATCTTCACCGGGTCGAGAAGATAAGTCTTCTTTCTTATTTCTCTTTTCTTCTTCTTCTTTTCTCTAGCGATTCAGAGATGAAATCTCTGTCGAGGAACTTCACAGAAAATTAGTGAAATCATCGAATCAGATAAGGTGGTGTTGAGTTCATAAATGGGTTTGATCATAAGTGTCGATTTAGTTGAAGAGAGATAGTTCTGTGAGAATTAGGGTTCGTAGAGTGAATTAAAGGTTGGAGATTTGGAAGATGAATTATGGAGTTGTTGTTAGATGAAGAGTCATGGGTAGAGTTTTAATTGAAGCTTTGAAGTTGTTTTGATGATTGAATCAAGAGTTAGGGTTTCTGGAAGAATTCAAAGAAGAATTTGAAGATGAAATTGATGTTATAGAAGGATGATTAAGGATGGGTTTAGCTTGAATTAAATTTTGAAATTAAAGAATAGCTTGAAATTAGTAGTTAGGGTTCGGTTCTGTTTTAGTGAAGATTTGGGAATTAAATTAGGGTTTAGTTGAGAACTGTTGGTGATGATGAGATTGATTTGGTGTTGGATGAACCGAATAGGTGGGTGTTGTTATGAGGCTGATGAAGAACTAGGGTTTGGTTCTGCTATTAAGAAGGGAGAAGAGTTAGATGAATGCTAAGTTGATTACATATGGTAGTTTTGGGATGAATGGTGTTTGTAAAAGATGAACTGAATTGTTGTGGTTGAATTAGACTAAGATGAAGATATGTAAGTTGCAGATTAGTGAGGTTGGTATCCAGAGATGGTGGTTGTCTGTGTATGTATGCTTGTAGGGGTGTAATGATTGTTGCAGGACATGAATATGCTTTGGTTGTGTCTGAAGTTGTAGGTGGTGCCGAATTGGTTGTAGAGATTTATAAATGTTGATTACCAGATATGTGTATGTGTTGGTATGAAATAGCATGGATTTAGCTAGCTTATGTCATACATAAGCTTGTTCTGCAGGTGTTGTTGTTGTTGTTGTTTTTGTTATAATGGAATGGTATTGAGTTTCAGCTGGAGTCCAATGTACTGGAATGGGATGTGTTAGGTGAAAGTACAGGGAATGGTGTTGGTGTGTTGGATATTCTGGGTATAATGAGACAGGGATGATGATTTCTGTGTTGTAGGTATAGATGAAGTTTTGGGTGCAGTATGAGAATTTAATTGGTGTCCTTATTTCAAGGAAATAATATAATGATGATGAGGTTGTTGCAAGGAAGGCGTTAGTGGAGAATAAGAAGGGTTAAGAGCTTATTATGGAGCTGAGAAGATACACACAGTGGTGGATGAAGTATGGAATCCGTCTGAGGTTGAATTATTGGTTGGATATTGTTGTGGTTTTGATTAAGTAGCAAGCCATAAATTAGTTATGAAGATTGGAATGGTAGTATGGATGAAGTTGCAGGGGATATGAGTAATCTACATAAGGGTAATTGAATCTTCTTGTAGTATTGTTTTGTTGTGCAACTGTTGAAGTTAGGAGTGCAGGTTGTGGTTGTAATGGATCTGAGTTGGGTTATATGGAAGTACATAGAGCTTGGGTTACAAATGAGTTGAGGTTGGGTTATGAGTTAGACCCGCTAGGGGTTGTAGTTAAGTTTGGTGGTGATTACAGAGCTGCAGTTAATGTTTGATGTGAAAGCTTGGAACTGCAATTGCAGGTAATCTTAGTTTGTATTGTAAATGAAGTTTGAAGTTTATTTAGAATGAATAAATGAATAGATTGAAGTTGAACTAGAGTTAGAGTTTCAGCTATGTAAGAAGCTTTGGCATGTCTGACTGAACTTACTCAGTCTGATTTGGTTTTGTTTAGCTGACTCAGTTAATCTGACTGAGTCGGATCTGTTGACTCACCGATTTTCTTTATTTTGACCTGTGTTGACTCATTGACCGAGTTGACCATTTGACTTTGACTCGTTGACTTGAGTTTGACCTGGACTTAGACGTTGACTGTTAGATTAACCGTTAGTTGACTCAGATGGACTGGACCTTAGATTAATGGGCCGGATTAATAGACTTGGGCTTAGGCATAGTTTTCATACTTTGATTGTTTGGGACCTTATGGTCCGAATTAGCCTTGGCTTCTTCTATAAAGTTGTAGACATTCGTAAGACTTAGCTAATGGACTATAGAATCAACCTAATTGGATTAGTAAACTCTTAGTTATGATAAAGGTAGAGAATGAGGTATCATAATGGGCTTAGAAACAATTAGATAGTTCACTTAGCCTATAACTAGAGAATTGTATGAAATTATGTTATGAGCCTTATGTGAGCCTTTTGGCTAGAATCTTAGAGTTCTTGTGTGATTAACAGTTAGACTTTATTAACAACGATCGATTCAAAGGATGAACCAGTGGATCGTGGATCTCGAGGTAGGCGTGGCTTGTCATCAAAAGAGGTGGGAATTTACATTTAGCTCTTTTGTGATTATTGTTGTTTTCCTTTACAAAAGTTTATGTTTAACAAATTCATGCATAGTCTGATTGTGTATTCCATGCATTTTTTTTATTTTAAACTCCGAAAGTACCGTTGATTCTTTTAATCTTTCCATTGTTTGGAAAGGAATTGTAATGCCTTGTTTGTCTTTATGAATTGTTTGGGAAATAAGAATTTCCATTTGATTGTTTGGAAATGAGAATTTCCATCTGTGGTATATAGGGTACTGCTCATTCATTTACTGGTGCGGGACGAGTCACCATATTATTATCTAGGTGCGGGACGAGTCACCATATTATTATCTAGGTGCGGGACGTGTCACCATATTATTCATTGTTTAGAAGGAGTTAGTTCCATATACATGATTGTTTACCTCCGTGAATTGGTTGTGTTTAGTGTTAGGGAAAACATGGATTGTTTTCAAATCATTTTGTAGATGGTGGATTTTCAACAAAGGGCAAAACCGCAAAATCATGATGTATGTTTCTGACACGGCTTTCAGGCAAGCGACGATTCATATTTTACGAAGCCACGATGAATATGTCTTTCGAAAAGCCTCCACTAGCTGAGCGTTCGATCCCTGGCATTTCGTCGTGCCCTCTATGTAGAATAACATAATTGGGCGGTTCTCCGTATATTGAGAATAATAACGCCTTCAGGACGTCGGTGATACTCACTGTTCCCTGATTACATGAGAGAGACCCCCTTATACTGTAGGATTCAAATATCGCACAACATATTTTCTTAGCGTGCGAGATTCAATTATTTCCTTAACTTGCGAGAATGTAGCAGAGCTTGCGAGAATGATTGAGAGAGAGAGAGCTTGCGAAATTATAAAGAGAGTATGAGAGAACGTAGCAGGGGATCCGAAAATGAAGGGGAATATGAGTTGTACTCCACTATGTATGAGCTGTCATCCACTATGTAAACACCTATAAAAAGAGGAGAGCAGGAGAGAGAAAGGGAGGATGGACACAATTTTGTAAGAGAGAGAAGATACACAATTAGGAGAGAGAGACTTTATTTTCTTTATTATCTTCTTCCCCAAAACTAGATCTAGAGCTCTATCAAATATCCATTAATGGAGATTCTAAATGTAATATTAATGTAACCTCAACAATCATAGTGAAGAACCATGGATGTAGATCACATTGATCGAACCATGTAAAAAATCCTTGTGTCCATTTTATAATTTTAGCACTTTAATCTTTATTTTGATTATGAAATAGATTTAGATCTAGAAAATATTATAAGGGGTGTGTTGTAGGAAATCCTGCAACTACATTTTGGCGCTAGAAATAGGGATGAGTAAAGGATTTATCCTTCCTGTAATTTGTTGGTTCAAGAAGTTTCCATGAAGATTAATTACTGTTTATATTTTTCTAGATCTACAAAGTTTAGGTTCAAAAATGGAAATTTCATGGAGAAATCACACTTTCAGGGAGTAAACATCATCAACAATTCAAAGACATGAAAAGAGTAAGAGAAATAAAAAATTTAGTTGATGTAGTGAAATTCAGGGAAGAAAACTAAAGTTTCAATGGAAGATTTCCATGTTCAGGAAAAAAAGCAAAAGGCAAATTGTTGAAGGAAATAAAGGAAAGCGAAGAGAAGATAAGAGGCAGACGCTGTGATTTCTATCACAAACAGAAATTCGCACAGATGGTTTGAGTTGGAGAGAATAAGCAATAGGTCATGGGTTTGAGTTCGCACACATACATATTTTTCATTTTCTTCTCATTTTCAGTGGCGAATAAAAGAATAAAGAAAAAAGTTGTGCGTTAATTTCGCAGAGAGGTTCTTGAACAGTTGGTTAAGAGAACAGTATGTGCGTTCATGGTCGCAAGTTCGAATTCGCCTGCGAGCATAGTTTTCTTCTTTTTACAGAGGGCAAAAAAATGAATAATTTCGCAATATTGTTTCATTATTTCGCAAACAAGAGGCAGCACAGTTGGTCATCTGCGAAGTTAATGAGTTCATGGTCGCGTGTTCAAATCCAAACGAACGTGTATATTTTTTCGCAAATATTTCACAAAGGAATTTCGCACAGAAGAAAGTAAGTGATTATTTCGCACAGATATTTCGCAAACAGAAGCCAACAAAGTTGGTCAGAGGTGAAGAAAATAAGCTTGAGGACGCAGGTTCAATTCCTATCTCCTGCGAAATTTTTGCATCTTTTTAGACTACCAGAGGAAGACAAGTTTTAACAAGTGTGCGATAATTTCGCATAAGAAGAAGCTTGCACAGTTGGTCAGGAGGCGTGAATGCAAGTAGCAGGTCGCAGGATCAATTCTTGCTTCTGGCACATTTATTTTTGTTACGCGAAATTTCGCACGGACTTTGATTATTTCTCACTGAAGAAAGTTGATGATTATTTCGCAAATTAATTTCTCAAGGGAGGGTTAGAACAGTTGGTATGGTGCGAGAATATGCAAGAGGCAGGTCAAGGGTTCAAATCTCATTTCTCACACTTCTTTTTGCTGCGCGAAATTCATACATTTCAAGGCATTTATTCACTTCCTTAATCACAACAGCGACTCACATGAAAGATAAGTACCACTTTCTTGAACACTTTACTTTATACTAAGAACGAAAAAAAAAAAGATTTTTGATTTGATTTACAAAAAGCGATTCAATCGCAAGATTATAAAGATTACTAAGATTTCAAGAGTACAAAGACTTCAAAATTACAAAGATTTCGAGATTTCAAAATTACATAAAACCGAGAAAATTCAATTTATATATTTATCTAGAATATCTCTTTTACAAAAAAAAAATAAAAATAAAAATAAATTTTTTTGATTTGATTTACAAAACGCGTTACAATCGCAGAATTACAAAGATTTCACAACAACAAAGATTTCAGAATTACAATGTATTAGAACTTCTCTTGAATATTTACTTTGCTTCAAATGATATGATATTATGAGAATGAATGAAAGAAATGACAGAAATGAAAGAATGAGTGAAAGAAGTGACAAAAATGAAGGAATGAATGAAAGGATGAAGACATGCGATAATTTCGCAGAGATAATAGAAATGCGATAATTTCGCAGAAATTATGACTTTAACAAAAGAAAGTCAAAGATTGAATGAACAAAGAAAAAAGATAGAGGCAAACCTTCTATGGCGTACACCCTAGTTCGCGAATAAAATTTCGTAAGAGGCAAATGTAAGACCTAAAGTGTGTCATAGAAGGGGGTACCTATTTCATGGCTCAGCGAAAAGGTTACACCGCCCATGGAAACTGAGTCATGGAGATTTGGGGTCAATAAAGCCCATCCAGGAGAGGTACCTTGGATTTTCAACCTAAGCTTATGACTTAGGTTGGACGACTGAGGGTCTCTTCTAAGGAGTCAGCATCTGATCAAGGCTCCGAGGTACACGGTTGAGCCAAGAGTGCCTGGGGCGTTTGAAGCGTCTCGGCCATTCTTGGCAAGTCTTGGCTTATGCTGCACTCGGCCCGAAGAAAACCCCACATAGGGTGCAGTCTCGTAACCATAAGCCCTATATGCAAAAGGGATAAGAGACTGCGAAAACAACTGGTTGTTGTTAAGACCGGATGGGAGGAGCTAGCCTTGTATGGCAGAAGTACGTCTCCTTGAAGGGGCAACCAGGGGGAAGATAAGGGCGGCACCCTCCATTAGGGAGATGATAAGTGTCTTAACACGCAAATGTCATGAGGCTTTATTTTCGCAAGAAAATTTAGGCTTGTCATATTTGTACGACAATCCTGAAGAGGCAATAATACAAAAGAGAAAGATAAGACGAGATCAATGGGTCAATACATGAAAGTGTAAAGACGTCCTGCGATTTCGTCGCAAGGCGGCAATGTCATGGGGCTTTATGTTCGCAAGAATATTTAGGCCTATCATATTGTCGCATGAAAAACATCCTGCAGAGGCAATAATACTAGAGAAATGATAAGACAAGATCAATGGGTCATTACATGAAAGTGTAAAGACGGCCTGCGATTTTGTCGCAATGACAAGAGGTGGCAAAATAAGACCTTTAACTAGGAATGCAAAATAAGACCACATAAGAAAGTAAGCAAATAAGCTTGCAAAAATGAGTAAGCAAATAAGCTTGTGAAAAAGATTATATGATAAGAATGTGAAAGAGATTACGTGATAAGCTTGCGAGCTTGAGAAAATGATTACATGATAAACTTGCGAACATGTACATGATAATGAGAATGAGGCAATGAAAATGCCGCACACTTGATATTATGATCATATTATTATGAGATACTAATAGTGCAGGAATAAGGAAAGATGAAGCACAAGTAAGAACTCGCGAGGAACAATAAATACACGAAGAGGAATGCATATAGACAAAGTCAGAGAAATGAAGAATGGAAATGATTTAAAGCTACATCAATTTTAACGCGGCAAAATGAGCTAAGTAACACAAAAATTAGCTATACATTGCAATAGATAAGCATTCTCATCATATAAGCATCACACTTGCGTCATGAAAGCATCGCATAAGCATTTCATGGCATACACATCGCATACACATTTCATAACATAATCATCACATAAGCATTATATTAGCACAAGTATTCAGAATTTCGCAGGATTATTCAGGATTTCACAAAATGTGTCAGAATTTCGCAGAATGTGATTATTTCGCAGGATGTAATTATTACGCTCGATTATAAGAAAAATTACAAGCAACTTGAAGAGATTATACTATCGCATGAGCACAAAACATGAGACAGGGGCAAGATAAGAATGAAGAACAACTCGCTCATTCAACACTTTCTCAAGGATTCTACCCTCACAGATAAAGAACAGAGGCAACTATGGATTACCAAGAAAACATTTTATGTTCTTTATCTTCTCGGCAAGAATCATTTCCAAAGTGGACGTTCACTAATGAACAACGAGAATCCTCACCAAAAATGGAGTAATAATTTCGCATGAATAGAGGCAATACTTATTATTCTCATTCAAAGACGTATCTTCTTATATTTCGAGGATTGAGTACTTCTTATACTTCCTCAAGGATAATTCATACTTCACATACTTCAAAAGATGATAGTTCTAATTACTTCTCAAGTTTTCGGAACTTCACAAAAGAATAGAGGCAAGTACGTACTTTTCAAGTCTAGTATTCTTTCGCTCGTTCCTTCATCAACAAAGATCAAAGACTACTACAACAACGGATTTTTTCTTAAAGATCGCTCTTCAAGCAATATTCAAGAAAAAAAGAGGCAAGATGTAGGATTCAAATATCGCACAACATATTTTCTTAGCGTGCGAGATTCAATTATTTCCTTAACTTGCGAGAATGTAGCAGAGCTTGCGAGAATGATTGAGAGAGAGAGAGCCTGCGAAATTATAAAGTGAGCCTGCGAAATTGTAGGATCAGAATATCGCAATAACAACATACTTGCGATATTGTCATTAGCAACATTGCGAAACCGTCGCAGACTAACATTAAAAATGACGTAACAGACGACACCAGCAGAAATACGAGAAATGTATGAAGAATCCGCGAGAAGGTGACAAGAGCTTGCGAGAATATGAGTTGTATGTGAGCTGTCATCCACTATGTAATATCCTATATAAAGAGAAAGGCAGGAGAGAGAAAAGGGGGGATACACTTTAGAGAGGAGACACATTTTTGGAGAGGATACACATTTTTGTAAGAGAGAGAGAGATATATTTTCTTTATCATCTTCTTCCCCAAATAATTAGATCTAGAGCTCTATAAAATATCCATTAATGGAGATTGTAAATGTAATACTAATGTAACCTCAACAATCATAGTGAAAAACCCTACCCCGTGGATGTAGATCACATTGATCGAACCACGTAAATTCTTGTGTCTCCATTTATAATTTTAGGATTTTTATCTCTATTTTCATATCAAATAAGTTTAGATCTAGAAAATATTATCAAGATATCACAAGGGGTGTGTTGTGGGATTTCCTGCAACTACATTTGGCGCTAGAAACAGGGAGAGAGTAATGGATTTTGTCCTTCCTGTAATTTGTTGGTTTAAGAAATTTCCATGAAGATTAGCTACTGTTCATATTTATTTTTAGATCTTAAAGTTTCAGGAGAAAAAACGGAAATTTCATGGAAGAAGTTACACTTTCAGGGAGTAAACATCATCAACAATTTAAGGACGAAGAAAAGAAGAAGAGGAAAAAATTAGTTTCTGTGGTGAAATTCACGGAAGAAAATCAAGGTTTCAATGGAAGATTTCCATGTTCAGGAGAAAAAGAAAGAGACAAATTGTTGAAGGAAATAAAGGAAGAACGAAGATAAGGATAAGAATAAAACGCTGAGATTTCTATCACAAACAGAGATTCGCACAGATGGTTTGAGTTGGAGCGAAGAAGCTTGATGTCGCAAGATCGAATCTCGCCACAGTCATATTTTTCACATTTTTTCTACAACCTGGAGAGGAGAAAAGAATAAGAGGTAGTTACATGCGTATCTTCGCAAACAAAAGCTAGTAGAGATGGTCAGAGTGGGAACAAACAAACCTGAGGTCATGTGTTCGAATTCGCAGCCGCACAAAATTTTTCAAATATTTTTTGAACTTTCAAATGCGAAGAAATGGAATAATATTGCGGCATTGTGTATTTCCTTCGCAAGCAGCAAGTAGCCCAGATGGTCAAGGGAATACTGAAAGAGATTGGAGTTGCGAGATCGAACCTCACCTTACTCTTTATTTTTAACATATTTTTACTAGGCCGCAAAGGGAGAAGATAATAATAAGAAGACAGCAGTATGGCTTTCTTTCGCAAACAGAAGCCAGTACCGATGGTTAGTAGCGAAGAGAAGAAGTTCAGTACCACGGGTTCGAATCCCTCATCAAGCTTATTTTTTCGCACATTTTTGAAATAATAAAGGTGAAGAAATGCAATAAAGTTACAGCATTGTGCGTTTCTTTCGCACACAACGAGTGGCACAGATGGTTAGAGAAGGGACATGCAAACTAGAGGTCGCGAGTTCGAGCCTTCCCCTTCGCACAGAATTTTTGCTTTGCGAGATGTTTACTTTGCGAACATTTGCTTTGCACGAACATACACTTCGCAAATGATTGCTTCACACAAATTTTCTTCACGTGAAGTCATCTTCGCAAATATACTTGCGAGAACAAGAAAAGAAGAACTTTGCCAAACCCTGTTTGTAGGTCTCCTTATTTCGCAAAGAGAAAGTAGGTGATTATTTCGCAGAGGCAGGGCTAGCACAGTTGGTCAGGAGGCATGAATGCAAGCAGAAGGTCGCAGGATCAATTCTTGCTTCTCGCACATTTATTTTTGTTATGCGAAATTTCGCACAGACTTTGCCTATTTCGCAAAGAAGAAAGTTGGTGACTATCTCGCAAATTAATTTCGCAAGAAAGGGTTAGAACATTTGGTGTGGTGCGAGAATATGCAAGAGGCAGGTCAAGGGTTCAAATCTCATTTCTCACACTTCTTTTTGGTGCGAGATAATTATATTTTGTGCGACGTTTATACACTTCAAGGATGCTAGCTTCGCAAGCAAATCATATACTTCGCAAGAGACAACAACAACAGCAAACCACAAGAGCTAAGTACCACTTTCCTTGAACATTTTACTTCTACATAAAATAAAAAAAATTTGATTTGATTTACAAAACGCGATACGATCGCAAGATTACAAATATTACTAAGATTTCAAGATTATAAAGACTTCAAAATTACAAAGATTTCTAGATTTCAAAATTAAAAAAAATCCAGAAAATTCAATTTATATATTTCTCTAGAATATTTCTTTTATAGACAATAAAAAAAAAATTGATTTGAATCACAAAACGCGATACGATCGCAGAATTATAAAGATTTCACAACTACAAAGATTTCAGGACTATAATGTATTAGAATTTCTCTTGAATATTTACTTTGCTTCAAATGATATGATATTATGAGAATGAGTGAAAGAAGTGACAGAAATGAAGGAATGAATGAAAGAAAAGAATGGAAGAATGAATGAAAGAATGAAGACATGCGAGAATTTCGCACAGAAAATGACAAGAGATTATCAAAGATCAGCGAAATTACAAAAGAGCTTATATGCAGAAGAATCAACAAAATAATAAGAGAATGGCGAACTTACTATGGTGCACACCCTAGTTCGCGAACACAATTTCGCAAGAGGCAAAGTACCTAAAGTGCGTCATAGTAGGGGGTACCTATTACAAAGAATTGACAGAAATGAAAGAATGAGTGAATGGGACGAACCTTTATGGCGTACACCCTAGTTCGCGAATAAAATTTCGTAAGAGGCAAATGTAAGACCTAAAGTGCGTCATATAAGGGGGTATCTCTTAACATGGCTCAGGGAAAAGGTTACACCGCTCCTGGAACCTGAGTCATGGATATTTGGGGCCCATGAAAGCCTATCCGGGAGAGATACCTTGGATTTCCAACTATATATATAAGGTTATACCCTGGTTGGACGCCCGAGGGTCTCTTCCAAGGAGTCAGTGTATGCTCAAGGCGCCGAGGTACACGGTTGAGCCAAGAGTGCCTGGGGCATTTGAAGTGTCTCGGCCATTCTTGGCAAGTCTTGGCACATGTTGCACTCGGCCCGAAGAAAACTCCACTTAGGGTGCAGCCTCGTAACCATAAGCCCTATAGGTATAAGGGATAAGAGGCTGCGAAAACAACTGGTTGTTGTTAAGACCGGATGGGAGGAGATAGTCTTGTATGGCCGATGTACGCCTCCTTGAAGGGGCAACCAGGGAGATGATAAGGGAGGCACCCTCCATTAGGGAGCTGATAAGTGTCTAAAGACGCAAATGTCATGAGGCTTTATTTTCGCAAGAAAATTTAGGCTTGTCATATTTGTGAGATGATCCTGCAGAGGCAATAATACTAAGAAATGATAAGACAAGATCAATGGGTCATTACATGAGAGTGTAACGACGTCCTGCGATTTTGTCGCAAGACGGCAATGTCATGGGGCTTTATGTTCGTAAGAATATTTAGGCCTGTCATATTGTCGCAACAACGAGGGGTGGCAAAATAAGACCTTTAACTAGGAAGGCAAAATAAGACCACACAAAATGATAAGGCAAGGTCAATGGGTCATTACATGAAAATGTAAAGACGTCCTGCGATCTTGTCGCAATGACAAATTCAGCAGATACATTTGCGAGGTTATGCTTAATCTTCCATTTGCATACAAATAACAGAGGAGTAAGAACTTGCGAGGAACAATAAATACGTGAAGAAGAATGCATATATTAAAGATAAAGCCAAAGAAATGAAGAATGGAGGCAATTTAAAGCTACATCAATTCTAGAGCGGCAAAATGAGTTAAGTAACACAAACATTAGCTATACATTGCAATAGATAAGCATTCTCATCATACAAGCATCATACTCGCATCATGAAAGCATTGCATAAGCATTTCATGGCATAAACATCACATACACATTTCATAACATAATCATTACATAAGCATTAGATTCGAACAAGTATTTTACAAAATTTCGCAGAATCATTCAGAATTTCGCAAGATTATTCAGGATTTCGCAGGATGTGATCATTTCACAAGATGTGATTATTTCGCTCAATTATTTCACACAATTATAAGCAACTTGAAGAGATTATACTATCACATGAGCACAAAGCATGAGGCAGAGGAAAGATGAGAATGAAGACACAACTCGCTCATTCAACATTTCTCAAGGATTCTATCCTCATAGATAAAGAACAAGAGGCAACTATGGAATATCGAGAAAACATTTTATGTTCTTTATCTTCTCGGCAAGAATCATTCCCAAAATGGACGTTCACTAATGAACAACAAGAATCCTCATCAAAAATGGAGTAATAATTTCGCATGAATAGAGGCAATACTTATTACACGCATTCAAGGATGGATACTTCTTATACTTCTTCGAGGATACTTCATACTTCATACTTCTTCAAGGATACTTCATACTTCATACTTCGTATACTTCGGGTTGATATTTCTTATTTATTTCGCAAAAGCTTCGGAACTTCGCAAAAGAATAGAGGCAAGTACGTACTTTTCAAGTCCAGTATTCTTTCGCTCGTTCCTTCATCAACAAAGATCAAAGACTATTACAACAACGGATTTTTTCTTAAAGATCGCTCTTCAAGCAATATTCAAGAAAAAAGAGGCAAGATGTAGGATCAGAATATCGCAACAACAACATACTTGCGATATTGTCATTAGCAACATTGCGAAACCGTCGCAGACTAACATTAAAAATGACGTAACAGACGACACCAGCAGAAATACGAGAAATGTATGAAGAATCCGCGAGAAGGTGACAAGAGCTTGCGAGAATATGAGCTGTATGTGAGCTGTCATCCACTATGTAATATCCTATATAAAGAGAAAGGCAGGAGAGAGAAAAGGGGGGATACACTTTAGAGAGGAGACACATTTTTGGAGAGGATACACATTTTTGTAAGAGAGAGAGAGATATTTTCTTTATCATCTTCTTCCCCAAATAATTAGATCTAGAGCTCTATAAAATATCCATTAATGGAGATTGTAAATGTAATACTAATGTAACCTCAACAATCATAGTGAAAAACCCTACCCCGTGGATGTAGATCACATTGATCGAACCACGTAAATTCTTGTGTCTCCATTTATAATTTTAGGATTTTTATCTCTATTTTCATATCAAATAAGTTTAGATCTAGAAAATATTATCAAGATATCACAAGGGGTGTGTTGTGGGATTTCCTACAACTACATAAATTATAAAGAGAGTCTGAGAGAACGTAGCAGGGGATCCGAAAATGAAGGGGAATATGAGCTGTAGTCCACTATGTATGAGTTGTCATCCACTATGTAAACACCTATATAAAGAGGAGAGCAGGAGAGAGAAAGGGAGGATGGACACAATTTTGTAAGAGAGAGAAGATACACAATTAGGAGAGAGAGACTTTATTTTCTTTATTATCTTCTTCCCCAAAACTAGATCTAGAGCTCTATCAAATATCCATTAATGGAGATTCTAAATGTAATATTAATGTAACCTCAACAATCATAGTGAAGAACCATGGATGTAGATCACATTGATCGAACCATGTAAAAAATCCTTGTGTCCATTTTATAATTTTAGCACTTTAATCTTTATTTTGATTATGAAATATATTTAGATCTAGAAAATATTATAAGGGGTGTGTTGTAGGAAATCCTGCAACTACATATACATAGAAGAACGATTGGACGGTTCTCCGTAAGATTGAGAGCAATAACGCCTTCAAAACGTCGGTGACACTCACTGTTCCCTGACTATGTAGAGAGATCGTGTATAGATCCAGGCGGTTCTCCGTAAGATTGAGAGCAATAACGTTTTCAGGACATCGGCAACACTTGCCGATTCACTGACTATACGCAAGAGATTAAATTCTACCGCGACATTCACCACTGAATTCCTATAAGATAATATATCTTATCTCATTACTCATATTTCATGATCGAAATAGTAATAGATAAATGTATTCTTCCAATTTCATGATCGAATCCACGGTTGATCTCATGAAATGGTAATAGATATTACTCTGATTTCATGGTCGAACCCACGGCGGGTCTCATGAAATGGTAATATCACCACTTATTTTATTACTCTGATTCCATGGTCGAATCCATGATCCCATGGAATGGTAATACCTATTTTATTATTCTGAATTCATGGTCGATGTAGTTGCAGGAAATCCCACACTACACCCCTCACAAGAATCCACACAATCAAATCATTTTAAGATGAACACTTATAAGTTTTATTGATCAAACTCCGGAAATATTACAAGATGAAAAGGAGATAAACCAAAGAATTACAATCACTCTAAACTTTCTCTCTCTTAATGACTTGCTCAACACTCGAAAAAGATCTCCCACCTCCTTAAGCCTATTCGGCTCTTTATATAGGACATTACATAGTGGATGACAGCTAAGCTGTCCTTTATTTTCGGGTATGTCTTGCGAAGTCTCGCAAATGTACAAATATCAATTCTCGCGACACTCCTCGATCTCGCTACATCTTCACATCTTTCTCATGTTTTAGCTGTCGTCATCCGTTACGTCTTTTTTACTTCCATCCCGCGATGTCTTCGCAGTGTGTCGTTTATGGATTTTGCGAGAATCTTGGTGTTGCGATATTCTGATCCTACATCTTGCCTCTTCTCATGTCTTCTCTGCGAAGAAGAGAACGTCATGAGAACTAGTATTTTCAAAATGCCGCGGCCGTTCATTTCTTTCCTTTATTTTTCTGCCGACAAGCTTCCGTAAATCCAGTATAATTGCTTACACGTGTTACATATTCCCCTTTTTACCGGCACATTAAATGCTAACCGGTCATCCTTTTCTTGTCTATTTAAGAAGAGATCTATCAAGGATATCTTTCTTTTCTTTTACTTCATCTTCTTCATCTCTGCATTCTTTGTGAATTCTTTATCGTCTGCAACTTTTTGCTGTTGTTCATCTTGCTGTAAATCTTCTCTGCTACTGTTCTTATGGAGCCATCAAGGTTTGTAGATCATAATACATGTGATCCATTTGAATTCTTCTACTAAGATTACTTTATTTGATGTTGTTCATCTCTGATTAATTCCCTTATTGTTTCTGTTTTAGTAAGAACGTCCCTGTTACCAAATTCACAGTCCAAAATCCTAAAACATCCAAGGGTTCGCAACCAAAATCCGTTGCACACAAGAGAAAGCCTGCGAATAGCAAGGTATTAAGAAACATTTACTCTTCTAATAACAATATTGTTGCCTCTGTTTCTTATTAAACTTGTGATTCGCAGGATGACAAAAACGTCGATAGATCCCCAAAAAGATCTCGTCGTTCTAAAAATGTTGAAACTTATGTTCCTTTTCCTATATTTAAACTTACAACTCCTCCTGCGATATCATTGCAAGAAAAATCTACCCTTGCCGTCTGCGAAAATGTCGCTGCTGATTTTCCTCCTATGTCTGAGTTTTCCATAGATGAAGTTCCTCATGATAGTCCTGTTGTGAATGAACCATTTTCTTCTCCTACTATCGATGCCTCTGCCTTTCCCCCAGTCATTAACCTTCATCAGATTTCATCTTCACATGACATTCCTGCGACGAAAGACGATTCAACTCTCCCCTCTTCAGTTGTCAACCTCTTCATCCGAGTTTATCCCTCTTACTAAGGAAAATTTGGAGGGAATGGACGTGGCTTTCAAAGTTTTACCAAATATTATGAATGACGCCAAGAAGACCTCCGTCGATCCTATCAAGTCTAATGTCTGCGAGATTTTGAGTAAATACTTTGGTTCTGACAGAATTTCGCAAACATCTTTAGAGCAAGAAGTTAAAATTTTGAAGAACAATCTCCAAGCCATGACTGCAAAGTGTGACACTCTCCGTCTTGAGAATCAAAAACTTCAAAATGTCTCACTGGATCGTGATAATCTTCGCAAGAAGAACGAAGAATTAAAAGGTACAACTCCCCTCCCCTTTCTCAAAATATATATATATATTTAATCTTCAAGCCCTTGTTCGCCCTTCAAGCTTTGAACCAGAAGCGAAAAATGGAGATATATCAGTTGGAATATGTTGTTGAAGAAACTCGAATGGATAGAGACGTTTGGATGGAGCAATATAACCAATTAGATAATCTTCATACATATTCTGTTGATCAAATAGATAATCTTTCTAAAGAAAATGCTGACTTAGTTCAGAAGCAGGGCTCATTAAGTAGCGAATTATCTCGCCTCTCTTACTCTTTGACTACATCTAATTTGGAGTTGGAAACTTTATCAGATGAAAATGGAACTCTTTCTCAAGAGAAGCGAGCTCTGTTAAACAAGGTGGCGATTTCCTCGCAACAACTTGATGTCTGTTAAAAAATGTGTAAAGAACAAGAACGATCTCTCTGTTCGTTGAGAAGTAAACTCGAAGAAGTTACTGTTGAGAGGGATAAACTTATCCAAGGTAGAATAACTTTAAGTGTAAAAACAAGCCAACTCAAGGATCAATATTCCAAGTTAGAAGAATCCCACTCTTCTCTTGCAAAGGAAAACGCCTTACTTGTTTCTAACAAAAAGAGCTTGCGATCTCGACTGAAAAGTTTGGTTGGAGATAATTTTGACAGTGCCATGAATCATTTGGAGAATAGTTGTTTGGCTTTAACCCAATATCTTGATATTTGACTACCTTAATCAATTTGTTTTCTTGAATTTATGGTATTTTCCTTGCGAATTCAAGAAAAATCTGAATTATTTTCTATACTCTTTATTTTTGCAGAATCCGAGAAAAATCTTCACTCCTCTATTTCCGCTTTGAAATCTGACTATGCCAAAATTCGCAAAGAAAATGGACTGCTCGCCGCTTCTCTTGCTCGCTCTCGCGATCGGGCAGAAAGAAGATTCGACTATCTCACTTACTCTAAAGATATAGAGAGTAGGAATCATCAGAAAGCACTCCTTCGCCAATTTCACCTAAAAGCTGAAGTTCTTGTGAATGATGTCTTATTGTCCAAATCTCTTGATCATGTATCTGTCGAACCTCTGGAAGTAGGTGATGATGAAATTCCTAACCCTCCTGATAGTGATTATGATTATGAAAGTGGAGAAGATTCCGCAAATGAAGAGGTGATTCCACCTAATGAAGCTATCAATAAGAATTTAGTTGAAGGAGGGTCTGGCGAGAATGCAATAACTGGCGAAAGTGCGGTAGTTGGTGAGGCTAATAAAATTGTTGAAGAACATCGAGTATCTCCTTCTGGCGAAAATCGATATTGAGAATTGAACTTCTCTTGTAATTTTACTTCTTGCATTATTACTTCTTTATGTACTTCAATAACCTTTGAGATGTATTTACTCGTTTATTATTCTTCTTTCTTGCATGGAAGACAATCTTTGATGTTTAACAATTCCCATTTTGTTTACCATTATCTTTTTTGCGATTAAAGATCTCTGTTATCTACATTCAAACTGTTTATGTGAACTTTATCATTGCGACAAGATCGCAGGATATCCTTACATTTTCATGTGATGACCCATTGATCTTGCCTTATCATTTCTCTTGTGTGGTCTTATTTTGCTTTCCTAGTTAAAGGTCTTATTTTGCCACCTCTCATTTTTGCGACAAAATCGCAGGACGTCTTTACACTTTCATGTAATGACCCATTGATCCTGTCTTATCATTTCTTTAGTATTATTGCCTCTGCAGGATATTTTTCTTGCGACAATATGACATGCCTAAATATCCTTGCGAACATAAAGCCCCATGACATTGCCGTCTTTGCAACGAAATCGCAGGACGTCTTTACACTTGCATGCAATGACCCATTTATCTCGTCTTATCTACTCTTTTGTATTTTTGCCTCTTCAGGATTTTTGCATAAATATGACAAGCCTTGATACTCCCGTGAGTAAGAAGCCTCATGACATTTACGTCTTTTTTGACACTATCAGCTCCCTAATGGAGGGTGCCGCCCTTATCTTCCCCCTGGTTGCCCCTTCAAGGAGGCGTACTACGCCATACAAGGCTAGCTCCTCCCATCCGGTCTTAACAACAACCAGTTGTTTTCGTGACCTCTTATCCCTTTTGCCTATAGGGCTTATGGTTACGATACTGCACCCTAAGTGGAGTTTTCTTCGGCCGAAAAGCATAAGCCGAGACTTGCCAAGAATGGCCGAGACACTTCATATGTCCCAGGCACCCTTGGCTCAACCGTGTACCTCGGCGCCTTGGTCAAATGCTGACTCCTTAGAAGAGACCCCCGGTCGTCCAACCTAAGTCATAAGCTTAGATTGAAAATCCAAGGTATCTCTTCTGGATGGGTTTTATTACCCCCAATCTTCATGACTCAGGTTCCAGGGGCGGTGTAACCTTTTCCCTGAGCCACGTTACAGATACCCCCTTACATGACGCACTTTAGGTACTTTGCCTCTTACGAAATTTTATTCGCGAACTGGGGTGTACGCCATGAAGGTTCGTCCCATTCTGAGTATTTTGTCAATTTTGTTTTATATGTAATAGGTACCCCCTACATTGACGCACTTTTAGGTTCTTTTGCCTCTTGCAAAATTGTGTTCGCGAACTAGGGTGTACGCCATAGTAAGTTCGCCACTTTCTGATTGTTTTGTTGATTCTTACACCTTTTTATTGGCATTTTATATGTAAGCTCTTTTGTAATTTTGTATTAATTAATTTTGTGTTTTTGATCTTTGATAATTTTTCGTCGATTTTCCATCTGTGACCCGGAAATATTTGCATGTTTTTCGAGAATAAAAATGAAATATTTAATTCTTTTTGCCTCAATCATGTACCATTCAGTGCAGAGATCCGCACGAGACATCACCACCTCCATCAGTCTACTTCTTCACCATAATTTTTATGGGTAATATCTCTTTAAGTATAACCTATTCCATGGTCTATCGAGTTTATTTTCTTTAGCGTCCCACATCTCTAACCTCGGGGTCCATCAATCTATATGCCCCTGTTTTCCAACTATCTCCTTGATGATATAAGGTCCATCCCATTTTTTCGCAAGCTTTCCACCACTCTCTCACTTAGAACTCGATAAATCGGTGTTTCTCACATCACGACACCGTGCACTTGCGGTATTACAAGTAGGTCAAATCGCCTACCAAAATATTTGCATGTTTTTCGGTTGAAATCAATCATGCGTGTTTTAACACGTTTATTATATTCTCGGGCTAATCTTGTTCCAACTATCTCCTTGATGATATAAGGTAATTTTCCATATCGCAAATCCCTTTCTCTTTTTTCTTCTAATTCATCCAATTTAGTTAAAATAATACCCGCACTAAGATTTTTCTCCCAAGCTTCTCTCTTTGTTGTTGGGATAATAACTTCGTTGGTAGCATGACCTCAACCCCATATGTTAAAAGAAAGGTGACATTCCCGTGGCTTCTCGCTTTGGTTGTATTGTAAGCCCACTTTGCATTATGTACTGTTCGCACCATGCTTTATTGTACCCTTCTAATTTTTTCTTCAATATATCTGCGATTATCTTATTTGTTGCTTCACTTTCGCCCATTTGCCTGAGGGTATAATGGAGTTGACTTTCCACATTTTATCTTAAATGCATTAAGTAACAATTCTATATTCTGTCCCTCGAACTGCTTCCCATTATCAGATACCAATTGTGCGGGGATTCCAAATCTACATATGATATTCTCAAATATGAATGTAAAAACATCTTTGTCACGAATGTGTTGTACTGCCTTTACTTTTGCCCATTTTGTGAAATAGTCTGTAGCGACAATCAGATATCTTCTTTGTCCAGACCCTGGTAAAAACGGTCCAACAATATCTAAACCCCATTTTCCAAAGGGCCACACATTTTTTGAAGATGTTAATAGTGCTCCAGGTGCATGTATTTTCTTTCCATGCCTTTGGCAGTCTTTGATGAGTGCCAAATAGTGCATATTTATACACCTTTTTATTGGCATTTTACTCATCTTTTGCGCTTAGAAATCAGATATTATCCCAGATTTTGTGTTTTCTTTGTTTTCAAGAATAAATATTTGTATTAATTAATTTTGTGTTTTTAGGTAATAAATAAAGCTCGGAGAAACTGAGGAGCCAAGGAGCGAAGAATTGGAGTCGAGCGTCTATGGAGCAGAAAGCCAAAGCCCGCGCGCGCAACAGTTGCAACCCAACAAGTAGCAACTCATCTACAAGACATGGGCTTGAGCTAGACCCGCGACCCGGATCCGAGCCCGTCCATCCTGAGCCGTTCAGATCTTCCCCAGTTGCATCTAACGGTCGCTGCCTCCACTCGCATCGAAGTTCGCTGCTCCCGTGCAACACCAGATCACTCCAAGTCTTCCTCAGCCGTTCAGATCGTACCCGCTTCATCCAACGCTCGCTGAGGCCTCTGCATCAAACCCTGTTGTACCCGCTCAACAGCGAAACTCCCCATACCCTATACCCTAGTCGACCACCTCATTTCTCTTCTCCTTCTTCTCTTTCTTCCTCTCTCCCTCTCACCCGACAGAGCAGAGCTCTGCTCTTCTTCACCTCCTCCCTCTCCCTGACAGAGACAACACCACCACACCTTCCATCATCTCCCTACCATGTTTCCCATCACCACCAACCTTACCACCGCAACAGCCGCATCCCTCTCTAGGTCTAGGTTTTCTCTCTCTTAGCTTCTCCAACCCTAGAAGCTAATTTAGAGAAAACTAGAACTAGGGTTCTCTCTCAACAACCATACATGGAGCTCTGAGGCGAATTGACAAGAGGAGAAGGCGATTCAGAGTATGGGTGAGAGTAATTTTTATTTAATTTCTGTTTTATAATAAATTAGGGTTTGGGATATTTTCACATGTATAAATAGGAGGTGTCTGTGAATGTTTTTGGCATGCCTGGGCTAGCCAGAGCACCAATTAGAGTTAATTTAGGTTAATTTATATTTGTATCATGTTTTAATTCAAATTGCTAGGGTTCAGATGAAACCCTAAATCCATGTTGTGATTTCAATTGTGTTTGAGTCATTCTTGAATGCTTAAATTATAAAGATGTCTTCAATCCTAGTACCCAAGGCTTTTCTCTCACAATGGATGCCTTGTATCCATTGTAGTTAGGTTACAAGCTTGCTTTGAGTGTCTTGCAGACTCAATCCATAATCATAATTGCTAATTCTTTTGACTAGTTGTGCTTAATTAGACAACTAGTGCTCTAGGTTAGTATCTTAGCTGAATATTGAAGTGTCACTAGGTGAAACATCCTTAGATAGGTGATAATCTTGACACATTATCCTTGTCTGCCTCAGGAACAAGAAAACTCTACGTAGTTGAGCACATAGCATGATTTAGTGGTGGATTTGACAATCCTAGCAACCATTTACTCTCACTGTTTGTAATTCACCTTTACTTCATTGTTTTATCTTTCAAACTAGCCGTATCGGCAACAAAACCATCTGTTGTTACTTGCACCTCACCCCTGTACATAGTTGGCGTGTGCCCTGTGTGATTTTTGTTCTTGCTTTACTGAATTTCACCTCACCCCTGTACATAGTTGCTTTGTATTACTGCTTTTAGTCTTGTTCTTAGAGTAACTTAGCCATAATTTTTTTTTATTTCTGCACTCTTTATTGTTAACAGTTCTGCATCACTGCCCTGCATCACTCACCGGTGCATTGCATCTGCTCTCTCAGTTAGCATCTGGCCTAGCTTGAACTCAAGCCAGCCTGCTCTTGTGCCTTCCATCTTGACAGTTCTCATACATCTTTGTTTCATTTCAGCTGTGTCATATCAGCATAAGCATCTGTAACTTAGCTGCATCTGTAACTTAGCTGCATTTTCATAGCCCATATTTTTGTAGCTTTAACAAGCTATAACATCTTGCATCTTAGTGTCACTAGTAACTGTTAGTCCCAGTCAGTCCAATTAACCATGACATCTATCACTTTTCCCTGTGTCAAGTGTTAAGTGTTAATATTCTTTTTCCTTGCTTTGCCTGCACATTTATGAGGACTGAAATTCCTAATTGAGCCAGCAGGTGCATGCTACGCTACTGCAGAAGCAAGGAAAAGCGATAAGGAACAGACACAGTGAGCTGTTGAGCCACCCCAAGGAAGAGAAGGAGGAGGCGCAGAACTACACAGCCATTGTGGCTAAAGCCGGTTGGTCGTTCTAAAATTTGGTTATACTCTATACCTGCATGAATCTGTCATCACAATGAGCTGTGTATTGATGAAAAATGGATGAACATCTGCATCTGTGACCTATACTTGCTTGATAACGTAGTTACCTTGCTAGGTGATCACCCCTGAGTTGCATATTGCATGATAACCTGATAGCCCAAAAATTGATTATTGCTCTGCCTTGAATGTGCCCTTTTATGCTTCCTGAGCTTGTGCTCATTAACCATTGCGAAACCCATCAACCCTGAGCACAACTCCAGCCCCTGAAGATGTGATTTGAAGCTACATTTGCATAACATCTTTGGTGCATAAACCTAGTGACAGACCATGACAATTGACCCTGTCACCCACTTGAATAACCTGTGAGAACTAGAGCATCTCTGCCTGTGCACCTGTAGAGCCATCTGCACCTTTGTGTGAGCTCTTGAGCCAATTATTTGCCAAACCCCTTGGACTCTCCCGTGCTCGTACTTCGCCCTGGTGCCTTTGCATAAAAATTCTTCCTGAGTGATGCTCATAATCTGAAAAGCATGCTTTAGTGTGTTATGTGCATTGACAATTGGCTGAACTAGCCATCTTTTCACTGTTAAATCTGTTGTGCAAACCTGTTGTGAGACCTTTGCATACCTTGCCTTGCCTTGGTGAAGTGCACTGACCACTGTTGACCCCGCCACCCCGAAGTCTGTGTGTTTGAGTGATCTTTTGCATCTCGTGGTTTGTGAGTGCATTCATTGCTTTAACAACACCGGCTCCAGCCCTGCAGTTTGTAGAGCTTGAGTGCAACCTGGTTAGCCTAGGTTAGGCTGTAGCCTAAGCATAACCCCCGAGCATAACCTTGCTATCTTTGCATCTTTAATCTGTGCTTACATCATGCACTAGCCACCTTGCTAAGAAATCACAACGGGGATACTTTGAAGCTGTACTTGTGCTCAACCTCAACATACCACGTGCTCTGCTCAAACCCCGCAAATCGTGAGACTGAGCTTATTGAGCAATCTGCCCTGAAATCCCTGTGCATACATCTCTCGAGAATCGAGGTCAACTAACCTTGTTGACATAACCTGTGTTAGCATCATTGGCTATAATCTGTAGTATAATTTGTTTAATTGACCTGTGCTGTGTCAATTCTTATGTGAGTATGTGATTGCTCGGTCTTTGTCTTTGTGACATTTGTCTTTGTCAATCTATCTGTCTTTGTCTTTGTGTTTAATTTTGAGAAATTAGTTGTCTTTTCTTTTGTGAGTTGTTGCTTTCTTGTGCTGTGCACAACCTGTGCACTCAAGACTGTGTTGTGCAACCACTGCATTTGCACACAACCACTGAGCCCTGTACCACTGGTGGGCTGTGCAGTAGACTAAAGCCTGTGCACCTGGGCTGCAGCCAAACTAAACCCACATAAACCAAATTATAAACTGGGCTGTGCACAAAACTTCCAGCCCACATCTGAGCTGCTGGGCTGTGCACTGTACTGAAGCCCACAACCTGGGCTGATCACAAACCGAAACCCAGTTCCACCTGGGCTAAGCGAAACTGGGCCGCACACAACCTAGGCTTTGCACAACCACGAAGCCTACCAAAAACCAAATCGAAGCCCAAATCTTTGGGCTGTGCATCTGGGCAGGCTGCTCACAATCAAACCACTAAGCTGTGCCTTTTTACGGGGCTGCACATATCTGGGCCTTGCACAACAACTAGGTTTTGCACATAACCTGGGCTTAAACCAAACTGAGCCCACAGTCCCACTGGGCTGTACATTCCCAACAAACCAAAGCCCATTTAAACCAAATGAAACCCAATAAACCAAATTAAGTCCACTACAACTGGGCTTGAGTTCAATTTGAGTGCTAAATCATGTCAGGATTTTGGTCTGCAACTGGGGATACAAACAAATCAATTAGAGAGCTTGCTTACGGGCATGCTTCACAATATGAACTCCCCACATACCATAGTGATTTTAGGGAATTTTATGAGCCTTCTCAGGGCCCTGACCTTGAATACTCATACCCTAACCATCATGAGCACATGTATCAGTCACCACAGTGGGGAGTTGAACAATTTTATACTCCCCCGACTCCTTGTTTACAATCACTAATGGAAACGCTCATGGAGCAAAATGCTAGGCTTGAATTGAATGCAATGCATGATCATCCATATAACAACATGTCTGAATTTCCCTTCTCTAGTGAACCATGTGCACAACCATGTAATGATGATTCATATGAAACATGCATACCCACTATTGAAGACTCTCCCTCCATTGAACAATGTCACATGTTCTTAAAGATGAACCTGATTCATTTAGAAAAAGAAGAATGGAAGGCAGTTCATGATAGAATGATTATTGTCCCTAATAAAGAAAATCTTGAAAATAGTGTTTCTCTTCCTACTCATGCAACTAACACTTTGAATATGAACCTAATCTAGAGGAAAATGAGTACACTAGAAATGCTACAATTTTGAATAGGGAAATACATTTTTGTTATGATGATGAGGATGATTATGATATGTTAGAAGAGCATATGCATGCGAGAAAATATGATGGAATCTTTTGGTTCGGAGACGTTAGGCGTCTCTTACGTGAACCCTATGAATGATGCCTCTTCTAATATTCATACATGTGATATTAACTACGAGCTTGGTTTTGTGAAATTCTTCGGTGAATGTGAGCATGCTTCACAACTTGTTTGTGACTTAGGAAAGGATGAATCTTCTGTTGACACTAATGTTCTTTTGGATCATGATTTTATTGTTGTGTCTGATTCCCTGCCCATATCACAATATGTTGCCTGCTCTGATGATCATGACATGGTGATTGATGAATTGTTCTATCTTTGGTGAGCATGATTTACTGTGTGTCTGACTTTAGGAAAGTGTGTAATGGTGCAAATGATTTTATACATGAAAACAACTTAGATGTACCTACTTTCTCTCCTAAGTCACAAATTGAAACTCCTCCACCAAACCTAGGTGTAGTTTGTCACAAAATTGCAAAACCAACTTTTCTAAAAATGCCTAACTTAGGCCTAGAGCTTTGTGCTTCCCAAGTCCTCTTGGACTATTTTGCATCAAAGTATAACACTCTTAAGGAGCCACAGTTGGAATGTGTATGTCTGCCTGTTATTAGCAAAACTCATTTTGAGTTAGACCTTGTGCATGATGTACCTTTAATTTTGCAAGATTTTGTTCTCAAAAGCACACCTGTTGACAAATTTAGGTTTTGGGGAAAATCATTCCCATATACAGCCTTACTTGCACTCTCATTTTATATTTGTGTAAGGCTGTTGATGTTTGTATATATTTTCTATTGGGTTGATCCTCAACTCTTTAGACTGTTGATATATGGTGAATTTTTGTATATAATCCAGTAGGACTTGTTAAATTTTCTTTTCTTGAATCGGTTGAGTCTTCTTGTGCATACTTTGTGCTAATCCGATATGATCTCCACTGAGAATGTTGGATTCTAGCCTTGACTAATGAAGCTCCAACCTTGCTTTCGCCGACATCCGGTAATCTCTTCCCTTTTCTCTTTTCAGCATAGTTCTCATGGTATGTGACTGTTTAAATTTTTTCTATCTGTCGACACATTGAGGACAATGTTTGATTTAGGTTTGGGGGTGCATTTGCATTTTGCATTTAGAGTTTTTAGTCTTTTATTTTCCAAAAAAAAAAAAAAAAAAAAAAAAAAAAAACTCTTTTTGTAAAAAACTCCAACTTTTAGAGATTTTAGAGTCACTAGCATGCTTCTAGCTATGTTTACATAGAGAATCGATCGAAATATCGAAGTTAGAAGTACTAGGAGAAGAACACAATCGGGTTTCTTAGTTGATTAGAGCGTTAAAATTGGATTTAACCATACCGGAGAGCAAATTAGGTGTTGTTTAGATATTCGGTAGTAGAATTGTGATCACCCATAGTGGAGACTACCCATTTTACATCAAGTGAGGCACCAACCTTCAATTTTTTGCAACTTTCGAGAAAAGCTGTTAGAGTGCGTGTCACCTTACGTCAATTCCGGGTAGGAATGGTGAGCTACCCAACTTCGCACCATTTTCAGCACTACTTTTGATCTCTTGAGTGCTAGTTTTTGTCAATCATGAGGATGACGTTTAAAGAAGAAAACTCCTTCTAAATATCGATTTGCAGTTAGCATCACTCTCTCTCTCAATCAGCAAGACCCATAGAAACACATCATCGTCAACAAACGGAGCAGCATCAGAATATTGAAAGAAAAGTTGATATAGTCCAAGGTTTATATGCAACAAAACAAAGAAAAGAAAATAGGATGAGAATTAATGAAGTTTGTGAAAAATTGAGTTTATCGTTTTATTGTAATTCAAAAAAAAAAAAAAAAAATAAAATAAATTGTGTTGTATTTTTATTTTCATTTCATGTACTTAAAAAAAAAAAAAAAATTCAAGTTCTTGTAAAGTTCAGAAGTTCGTCATCAACAGTTGAAGACCGAAGATTGAAGACGTTTCTATGGTTCTTATGAGAGAGTGATATTAATTGCCGATCGGGTGAGAAGGTAAGTGAGTACTCCCATCCTTGCTAATGGTTGATTTCCTTTCTTAGAGATCATCAGAAAAAGATTCTTTTTGTCCACACTTCTGTGGAGTCTCCAGATTTTATTTCGGAAGGTTACCCTTCTTACCTACAACGTGTGCAGGATTTCTCTCTTATTTCCTCCATGCACACATGAGAGACTAAAAAGCGATCTTTTTGAGTGCAATTATCATAAAACCCTAATGGTGAGGCAGAAGTCGAGGCTTATGATCACAATCGAATCCGAATTCTTTCATATGGTATGGTTACTTCTCGCTCAGCACTTAAGGATGAGAATGCGTTCTTTGGTAGTTCTAACCACGTTACTAGCATGCGAAACTCTATGTCCTCATAGCTTCTTGGATGCTTGAGACTCTTTACACTACGAAGTT
This sequence comes from Papaver armeniacum, assembly GCA_023531295.1. NCBI lineage: Eukaryota > Viridiplantae > Streptophyta > Magnoliopsida > Ranunculales > Papaveraceae > Papaver > Papaver armeniacum. Next base: position 259,991 of record JAJJWW010018374.1, read on the forward strand.
GGAGAAGGTTTTGTGGGTACACCTCTGGTAAACCCTCACGAGACTACAACTCGTCCACTAGGGACACCTAGGGGTTTAAAGGCTTAGTGCATACGCTAAATGCATTCGAGAGACCTGCGACTGGGGTATAGTTAGGATTTCTTATTTTCTGTTTCACTTGAGGACAAGTAAAATTCAGGTTTGGGGGTATTTGATGAGTGCCAAATAGTGCATATTTATACACCTTTTTATTGGCATTTTACTCATCTTTTGCGCTTAGAAATCGAGATATTATCCCAGTTCGTGTTTTCTTTGTTTTCAAGAATAAATATTTGTATTAATTAATTTTGTGTTTTTAGGTAATAAATAAAGCTCGGAGAAGCGAGGAGCCAAGGAGCGAAGAATTGGAGTCGAGCGTCTATGGAGCAGAAAGCCAAAGCCCGCGCGCGCAACAGTTGCAACCCAACAAGTAGCAACTCATCTACAAGACATGGGCTTGAGCTAGACCCGTGACCCGCGACCCGGATCCGAGCCCGTCCATCCTGAGCCGTTCAGATCTTCCCCAGTTGCATCTAACGGTCGCTGCCTCCACTCGCATCGAAGTTCGCTGCTCCCGTGCAACACCAGATCACTCCAAGTCTTCCTCAGCCGTTCAGATCGTATCCGCTTCATCCAACGCTCGCTGAGGCCTCTGCATCAAACCCTGTTGTACCCGCTCAACAGCGAAACTCCCCATACCCTATACCCTAGTCGACCACCTCATTTCTCTTCTCCTTCTTCTCTTTCTTCCTCTCTCCCTCTCACCCGACAGAGCAGAGCTCTGCTCTTCTTCACCTCCTCCCTCTCCCTGACAGAGACAACACCACCACACCTTCCATCATCTCCCTACCATGTTTCCCATCACCACCAACCTTACCTGCAACAGCCGCATCCCTCTCTAGGTCTAGGTTTTCTCTCTCTTAGCTTCTCCAACCCTAGAAGCTAATTTAGAGAAAACTAGAACTAGGGTTCTCTCTCAACAACCATACATGGAGCTCTGAGGCGAATTGACAAGAGGAGAAGGCGATTCAGAGTATGGGTGAGAGTAATTTTTATTTAATTTCTGTTTTATAATAAATTAGGGTTTGGGATATTTTCACATGTATAAATAGGAGGTGTCTGTGAATGTTTTTGGCATGCCTGGGCTAGCCAGAGCACCAATTAGGATTTATTGTAGTTTAATTGTGTTTTGATGTTTTAATTTAGTGTGCTAGGGTTTCAGTGAAACCCTAATTCCATATTATGTTTTAAACTCTGTTGAACTGTCTTGAATGCTTAAACTATGACTATGTCTTCAATTAGAGTACCCAACGTCTTGATACACGCTTCGCATGTTCATGCATATATGGCCAATAATAGCCTTGTATTTTCGCTATGTATTCCAAAGATCTTCCGCCGCTGTGATTGCCAGCATCCCCACTATGCAACATCTTTAACAATGCTTCTCCTTCTTCTCGTGTCAAACACCTGAGTGAAGGTCCATTAAAAGATCTCCGGTATAGTATCCCATCTCTTAGTTCATAATTTGTAGCACGACTTTTTAATTTGTGCGCCTCCAGCCTATTTCTCGGTGTTTCTCCTCTCATCAAATATGCATGAAGTTCGGCTCTCCAATCTTCAATAACGGGTGTTTGCTCCCCATCTTCTATGATCATCACGTCTACCTCTCCTTCTTCTTCCTTATTGATCGACGGTGATAAAAGTGTCTGTATCTTTATGCATCTCGTGAGTTGGATCCGTCATCATACTTGAGATAAAAGCAAAAGCATCTGCGAGTCTATTATCTTTTCTTGATATGTGTCTCCATTTTATTTTTGGGATTTTCGCTGACAATTCTCCAACAAGTTTCTTGTATTTCTTTAAAGATGGTTCGTTTGTAATGTATTCTCCTTTTATTTGTCGAATGACTAGCTGCGAGTCACTGGTGATTCTCACATTTTCCAACTGCATTTCTATTACGAATTTCAACGCATGTATTACAGCTTCATGTTCCGTTTCATTATTGGTGGATGTAAATTCCAGTCTGAAGGAAAAAGCCATTTTAGTGCCCTCTGGCGAAATCAAAACAATTCCAATTCCGTTACCTTCTCCATTTGATGATCCATCTACCAATACTTTCCATCTATCTGGCTCTGTCAATAGGTCCTTTGGATTTCCATATTCTTCTTCTATATCCATCATTTCTTCCAATGCTTCATCATCTTCTAAAGGAAATTCTGCTAAAAATTCTGCGACAATTTGTGACTTGGGTGAAGATAGTACTTCATACTTGATTTTGAAGTGTCCTATTTGTGCATTCCATCTCTCGACTCTGGCTGATCTTTTTGAATTTTTCATTACTGATTCAATGGGTACCTTTGTCAATACCCTTACTGTATGTGCTTGAAAATATATGCGAAGTTTGAATGCTGCATAAACTAGCGCCAAAATTAACTTTTCAATTTTTGAATAATTTTTCTCGGCGGCATTGAAAGTTTTACTGATGTAATAGATTGGTTTCTCAATTCCTGCATATACTCGCAACAACACATCACTTAATGCGTGTGATATTGTCGCAAGATATAGTAATAGTTCTTCTCCTGGTTCTGCTTTTTGCAAAATAGATATATTCATCAGATAATCTTTTATTCCTTGCAGGGCTTTCTCGCATTCATCCGTCCATTTAAATTTTGTCCCCTTTTTAAGTATGTTGAAAAAGTGTTTGCATTTATCTGATGATCGCGAAACAAACCTCCCTAGTGAAGCTAAGAGTCCATTTAACTTCTGTACATCTTTTATTGTTGCTGGAGTTGGCATATCGCGAACTGCTTGCACCTTCGTCGGATCAACTTGTATACCCTCTTTTGATACAATGTAGCCTAAAAATTTCCCTGACGCAACCCCAAAAATACACTTCTCTGGATTTACTTTGATGTTAAACTGTCTCATTTGTTCAAAAATTTCTCTCAGATCTTGGACATGATCTTTTGCTTCTTTACTTTTTATTAACATGTCATCCACATACACCTCTAGTGTCTTATATGTATCCAATTCGCAAACACTTTCTCTACCATTCTTTGGTATGTTGCTCCAGCATTTCGCAAACTAAATGGCCTTTTTGTATAACAATATAATCCTCTTGGGGCGAAAAAAGCAGTGTGTTCTTGATCTTCTTCAGCGAGAGGGATTTGATTATATCCTTTGTATCCATCTAGAGAAGATATTCTATCATTTCCTGTTGCCAATTCTACCAATTGTGGGATATCTGGTAGTGGAAAACTATCTTTTGGAAAAGCTTTATTTAGATCAGTAAAATCTATACAGATTCTTATCCCTTTATTCTTCTTTGGAACTACTACCATGTTTGCTATCCACTCCGGATATTTAGCTTGTCTTATAATTCCTGCATCAAGCATCTTCTTCAGTTCTTCTTCTATTTGGGGATGATACGTTGTTGCCATCTTTCTGATTCTTTTGTTTGAATGGTCTAACATTTTTATCAATCTCCAATTTATGACATGCCACAGACGGATCTATTCCCGGTATCTCATCCATATCCCATGCGAAAATGTCTTTATATTCTCGCAGCCAGTTAATGATTCTTTCTTCCTCATCCTCCTCCATCTTAGTTCCAATTTTTAGTATTTTGGGTGCTTCTTTGGTCCCAACATTCACTTCCTTTGTTGGTTCTGCCGCAGTGTAACTGGCCTCAGGTTCTCGCATAGGTTTCGGTTCTTTTATCTCCTTCGCAGGTCCATTCCCTTCTTCCGAAATTTCGCCAGGTATGCCTTTTCCTTCCTCTGCTTTTATCATGTAAATTCTAAATTCTTCTTCTTTCTTTGCTTCCTTCGCCATTTTCCTGCGATTTTTCCGCTTCTCTGCACGTCCTTCGTATTGCTTCACTTCAATTTGATAACATAATCTCGCTTTACCACATCTCCTCTAATTTCACCGATCCCATTTGGTATAGGAAATTTAATGCATTGATGTAATGTCGACGCTACAGCTTTAATCGCATGTATCCATGGTCTTCCAAACAACATGTTGTATGGTGATTCAATATCCACCACACAGAATATTACTCGTGTTTCGATTTCTCCTAGTAAAATTCGCAACTCTATTTCTCCTTTTGGTTTTGTTACAGATTTGCCAAAGCCATGAATATGATAAGTTGAAGGAGACATTTCTTCATTTTTGTACCCCATTTCTTTGTATGTATGGTAGAACATTATATCCACCGAACTTCCTGTATCCACCAAAGTTCTGTTTATTGTCCATTCCTACATAATTTTCGCCGTGTTCACCTTTTCTTTCTGTGTGGTTACTGTGATTACCAAAGGAGATGTGTGTCCCAAATTTTCTTTTGGTATTTGTGCTGCTGTGAACGTAATTTTCTGTTTTTCCCAATCTCTCAAAGGTGATGCCCTCTCAACTGCTACAATTTTCTTTCCTTCAAAGTCTCATTTATGTATTCTCCCTATGACGTTCTCATGGAATTCATTGATCATTGTTTTTGTGATCGAATTACACTCCAACCTTTTGCTAAATTTCCTGATTCTAGTTTTCTCTATTTTTACTGATTTATCCACTTGTTTTATCATTTTCTTTATTTGAACAACCTTGATAACAATCTTTAATCTTTTCCTTCAATCAATCCCTATTTCTAGCGCCAATATGTAGTTGCAGGAAATCCCACACTACACCCCTCACAAGAATCCACACAATCAAATCATTTTAAGATGAACAATTATAAGTTTTATTGATCAAACTCCAGAAATATTACAAGATGAAAAGGAGATAAACCAAAGAATTACAATCACTCTAAACTTTCTCTCTCTTAAAGACTTGCTCAACACTCGAAAAAGATCTCCCACCTCCTTAAGCCTATTCGGCTCTTTATATAGGACATTACATAGTGGATGACAGCTAAGCTATCCTTTATTTTCGGGTATGTCTTGCGAAGTCTCGCAAATATACAAATATCAATTCTTGCGAAACTCCTCGATCTCGCTACATCTTCACATCTTTCTCATGTTTTGGCTGTCGTCATCCGTTACGTCGTTTTTACTTCCATCCCGCGATGTCTTCGCAGTGTGTCCTTTATGGATTTTGCGAGAATCTTGGTGTTGCGATATTCTGATCCTACAGTCGAATCCACGGTTGATCCTATGAATTGATAATAAAAAATTACTCACTTTTATTACTCAGTTTCATGAATCATTTTCCACTGAATTTCATAAATTAATAATAAATACTCAATAATCGGGCATCTGGACTACCACTCAGTAAGCCCCATAAAATGGTGCAAGTGTACTCGAAAATGATGCACGAACGAGCACCCAAATGCGCGAACGCACATCCAAAATATGCACAAATGAGGAATCTCGCACACAACAGGAGAGAGAAAATAATAATATTAAAATAATGGAGAAGCGCCCATGGGCCGGGCCCGCCGGCCATGCCCTAGCCGTAGCCGGTCCCATGCTTCCTCCATTATTTTTCGTTATTTTTGTTGCTTTCATGAACTCATGAAGACTCCTCCATTCTAACAACTTTCCTTGTTTGAGCAAAACTCATGGTTTCTCCATATTTTTGTGGTTTCATGAAAAATAATAAAATAAAATAGGGAAAGGTGTTGCGGGACCGCGCAACTTAGCCGGCCGGCCATACCCTAGCCGTGGCCGGTCCCACACCTTTCAATCCCTAATCTTTCATAAATTGTTATTTTTCTCATCTTGTGAAACTTCTTGTTTCAGCAAAAATCATGGTTTCTCCATATTTTCTCAAATATTGCGCAAACCATGAAAAAGCCAAAAGTCAACATGGTCACATGACCGACTAGGTTACTCCCGAAAATATATTAAAATATTATTATTTTAATATTCACAAAATATTGATCAAACGAGCATACTTGCTCATTCGAGCAAAATCGAGGATTTCAGTCAAAGATCGAACTCTTCTGAAAATCCAAAATATTGCTCGAACGCACATCAGAAAATACTGAAACTATCAGTAAGGAAACACCGACACCATGGTAACACGTGCATGCCTTCTTGACCGACCAAGATACTCCCTAGGGCTTTCACAAAGCCGGTCCCACACGATTTCACACTAATTTGCGCAATCTCTCATATTGGGTCCAAACTCTTCACAACCAACTTAGAGTTTGTGCAAACGCCCATCAGTGGTCCCACGACCACCAAGGACCGGTCTCATGCCACCTTGGTCGATCCCTCACTTTTCTATCATTAGGTTTTATCACCTAATGCTCAATCCAGCACTATTTCAATAAATGATGAAACCGACATTTAATCGTCATTCCTTCACCAACTGGCCAACTCAGGACCCTGGTGTATGCTCGCTCGAGAAATTGGGCATCACATGGATGTCCATAGTCCCATGTGGTCGGTCCCTCCTTCGCTCATGACCTATTTTCAGCAATTCGTCGACTAATGAGCAATTGATCAAAAATTAGGGTTTTCGAACAAACGCTCAACAAATCATTATTCTGAGCAAGTTCAAACACTAAATAAATTTATGTTGATCCATCAAGCAACATGCGGATTAATTATATAATATTCAGTAATCTACCAATATTTTAATTAATATTTTATTTAGTCACGTCACCAATAAATAAATAATTCGTCGAGTTGAGCAATACTTGCTCAGTTGCTCGAATATTGATCCGACTATCAATATTCAATAATTTATCTGTAATTCGTCGAATTGAGCAATACTTGCTCAATTGCTCGAATATTGATCCAACTATCAATATTTAGTAATTCGTCGAATTGAGCAATACTTTCTCAATTTCCCAACTATCAATATTCAATAATTCGCAATACTTGCTCAATTGCTCGAATATTGATCCAACCATCGATATCCAGTAATTCGTCGAGCAATACTTGCTCAGTTACGAATATTCCACTGAGAAATTCGCCATTCATTCTCTATTCAACAAAACCTAGATTCATTGTCTAATCAGTCAATGTGACTAATCAAATACACGTCTGTCATGCAGACTCCACGATCTGTGAGATATCAATCACGTCACATGGGGGATATCAATTAGGGTTTTGGTCTGGCGGCCTACAGCACGTGGATTCATCCACGATGAGAAATGTGAGTAAGTTGTGCAACGGTTGAAGGAGTTAGCAAAGTAGTGGGTGGACGGTTAATCAAGTCTCCGCACGACCTAGAACTGGTTTCACCACGATCTTCCACTTTCCCACTCTATTACTCAAGAAACCGTCACACTTACAGGGGTCAGCGTGTTCATGATTCTTGCAATATAAATAAGTCCGAATTGAGGACAACAGATTATCATCATCATCCGTCAACAACTTGATAAAAACTTATTCACTGAACTCAACTTCAGCAGTTCATAAATTTGCAGAAACCTTCAACACATCCACAATCCTTGATCATCATTGATCCCACACAATTCTCAGCTTCCCTCGTACAGATCAACTCATCTCCCTCTTTGTGACCGAATTGACTCTGGAACGGCCACTGTCTTGGTTTAGGACGGAGTCCTACAGATTGATCTCTCGAATCTAAGCACTCCCTTTGCAGTGCATCTGTGTGAGGTTCAGCAGTTTTCTCGGTCGAGGAGTCTCGACAACACGCTCGACTCTCCACTTTCCTTAAAAACCAGCAAACCGTTTTCCCCATCCACAGATTGGCGACCAAAATGGGAGATTAATCTCTCAGTTGCAATCTCTAATTTTCACAAAATGGTTGATCTTAGGTCAGGTTTAGTTACCAATCCTAACACGAACAACGCCAGCACTAGCAACAATGGTGGTACTCCAGATACTATTTCTGCTTCCAACAACGGCGGTGGTGATACTACTCCTCCACAAACCAATATCGAAAGTAACCCTCTCTTTGGTCGGTCTCCCGAAGAAATAACAGAAAATCCACCTACTATTTCCGATCTCATGAAAGTTCAGGAAGTTCTCGCCAAAAATCAGATTGACACGGCTACAACATAGAAAGACCTGTGCAATTATCTCAAAACTCTCACTGACAAGATGTCAGAGAAAACTCGAGAGAAAGGAAAAGCCAAAGAAACATCTTCGGCTGCTGATCCTGAAGTCACTCCGATCAGTAGATGATGATGAAGTCCACAAGGCTGCAAATAACCCGCCAACAAAGGAACCTGCAGGCTTAATCACTCGTGAGGACATGAAACGCTTTATGGAGGATCGAGGAAAAGACAAAGCATCATATGTTCACCATCATCAACCTCTATATCCCGCTGCTACGCAAAGAGTTCCTCTCCCGAAGGGATATACTACCCAACGTTCATACTATACAACGGAACAGGGAACGCTCGAGAACATGTCTATCAGTTCCTGGAAGCACTAGGCGAACACGAACACAACCATGTCGTCTGTCTGAAGGAATTATCGAAATCCCTGACAGGTCGAGCATACACATGGTACAACAATATTGCACTAGGAGTATCACTGGATGGGGAGAAATGGTTAATGCTTTCTACCGGAAATACTTCTTTGTCTCAGAGAAGATTACTCTCTCCGACTTAGGAAAAATGTCTCAGAAGAGCAATGAACATCCGAACGATTATGTGAAGATGTTCAGAGTCCAAGCTTTAGATTGTCATGACTCGAATGTCACTGAACAACAACTGGTGGATTCGTGCATCAACGGAATGATCCCGGTCTACGGAGCCTTGCTGGAAAATCTTTGGTTCCATACTTTCTCATAGCTTCATGAAGCAGCCAAACGATCAGCGGATACTGCACCTGCTTTACTGGAAAGAGCAAAGTCTGCAAGGTCGAGGAACCTCGAAGCAGCCGACACCTAGTTAACAATCAGCACAATCTCCAACCTCCGCATGAATGTTGCTAAAGGGAGGAAGAGAAAAGCCGAAGTGCGTCCGCATAAGAACGCTTCTCCAACATCCCAAGCTCCTCCGGAAGTGCAAAGAAAGGATAACCAATCTTGCACAATTCTCGACCCGGCATCAACGAACGGGGAAATGATCAAGTGGGACTCAAACTTCCATATTCCCACTGAAGAAGTGATCGAGTTACTGGAATTCTGTGTTCAAGATGATGCAATCTACTGTTCATCAGAGAGAGCCAACTGAAGGAAAAATGGAGAATCCCAGGTACTGTCATCTTCATAGATTTATCAATCATCCAACAAGTAACTGTAATATTTTGAAACACATCTTCAAAGAGAAGGTTGATCCACAATAGCTTCAACTGGGGACTGAAGGAGTACACACAAATTCTCTCCCAATCAGAACCTTTACACTCTCTGAACAACCAGTCAAAGAAGCAGTTCAATTGTTGATCGAGCATATCTATGAAATTTCTCTATCTGTTTAAGGCACAAAGGAAAGACATGTTCACAACACCGAATTACATTGTGTCAGGCGTCTGTCCATCTCGGAAATACTCCTTGAACCTTTATCCACAGACAAGAAGATGCACGACTGGGGACTGCTTACCACAATCCATCTCAGAGATAATAAATTCGGAAGAATGTTAATCGGTGCTGACACCGCCATCAACATCATTCCACTGAAAACCTCAGAGCCGCGGGCATCACTCGACAAGAAGCTACTCGTGATCCCATCTCAATCAGAGACCTTAAAGCTCGAAAATACTTATGGATACATCACTCTCAAAGTAAACATAAGTTCAACAAATCAAGTTTCACATAATCAGGAAGATCCAGGATATGACATGTTCTTCATACAAGCGTGGATCCAAGCTGAAAAGATGGCTACTGACAAAGCGCCGTTGGTTGCACATCTCTCCAACAAAGAAAGTTCTGATCCAGATGATTTGGCTGACATTCCATAATCAGAGCACTTGGAGGAATTTCGAACTTTCACGAGGTTAAATCAAGATCCTGCAAGAGATGCATAGACATTAATCAAGAGGTTACGCACTCAGGCAAGTCTCATTCCTTCCATGTCTATGTCATTTATTTCCTCACATGCTATCCTAGCATGGTAACTCAATTCTGCTATTGCAAGACATTATGAATGGTAGCTTCACCACATTAGTATTTTACTAAGTGGTTGAATCTGACACCTCTCCGAATCGAGCATCTCACTGAGACATTCATTACTGAGATGATGTCCAAGCATGGAAAAGAACACTCTGGGCGTTTCTCCATAGCGTTGCAGGAGTGTTTATGTGTGCCACAAAATCATAAAGCTCTGATGTATGCACAAGTGTTGAATCCCACTACAACAACGAAAGGAATGCTGAATCAACGGAAGATAGTTGGGGTCGAGACGATCAAACCTAAGACATGCTCAAGGGATATGACGCTTCAACGCTCAAGCATCTAAGAAGCCTTCAAATTGTACTCCCAATCAAAGAGTACACCTTCGATAATGGCGCCTCTGGCTTCAACACAAATATCTCGACACTGATTCAACACCAAGACGATCAAAGTGTAACTGAACTACAATCGATAAGTCTTCATTATCCCATGATAAGACTTCTGAAGCAGATGCAACGTCATTCATCCATGGATGACACAAACTCCTTCAACATACATTGGGGACTTGATCTTATTGGAATTTGCAACCTGATGTGATTCCATGAAACTTCATCGACGGGACTTCTCTACATTAAAAATCACGACTGGGGAACTTCCTCTCTTCACCACAATGAAGATCGGTGATGCCATCTTCCACAATAACGTCGATTCACTGATGAAGCCAGTTCACAGTAAAGTCATATTGTTCAAGAGAATTCCAGATGATCAGTACACCTCAATCTTGGGAATGCTCAACCCACCAACTAGTTCGTAATGTAAAGGCTCACTGGATGGAGGAGCAAAGATTATGTTGATAATCATGGTTCTAGTCTTTTCGATCTCTGGAGCAACTTCAACCACGGTATCAGCATCAACAATAATCTCTAGAGGAACACCATACATGATCTCAGCATCAACAAGGATCTCTGGAGCGTAATCAGTCATGATCTCAGCATCAACAACGGTCTCAGAAGCAACATCCTCATGACATGGCTTCATCAACTAACCATTCTCTGAAGTGTTACACATGAAGCGGACTTCCCCAAGAACTAATGATTCATATCAAGATGTGCAGACATGATAACATGTTCACATTCCCAAAGCTTGCATGACTGGCGAACACAATCCGAAGTCTTCTACAATATGTTCTCATCGCCTTTGCAAATGAGATACAACACACTTCAGGCCATGGGTTTACAAAAATGTACCAATGGGTGAGGAATAGGATAATGCTTCCTCAACAAAAGATGTTTGTCTATGTCTCTTCTACAACATATCAAAAGGGCGCATCAGTCGGACATACGATCTGAAAGATATGGCCTTTATCGTCAAGTCTACGAAATCTGAAATATTTGTATGGGATTACAAATTACAAATGTACGCGCTTCGTTTGCTGACCCCTACAACTCCAAATTGAGTTATTCTTTTCTCATGTGATAACTCAGTCTCTTAACTTCAAAAGTTGGGGTCAAGCATCTAATTCCGACGTCGTATGAGGTTCCTACAGCTTCCAGAGCATACAACATGCAAGTAGCAATTCTTAAACGGGATTCATAACTTCCACAGTCGATCGGTGTCCACCACGTCTTCCCACTAAGTCCTTCATCAAGGTATCTCCAACTTTGACCATCTAGGTCTTTACATCAATTTCTCTACCTGGGTACTCTATCTAGGTCTTGCCAGAAGAAAGGAAAACGAAAAGGAGAGATTTGACAAAATACTGGGGACTGACGGTCCACTGATCATGGCGATTAGTTTTACAATCCAAGACCCGTGGCACCACACTCTCATGTGCTGATCATTAAACATAAAAGGAATGCTACCACCGGGACATGAAACCATGGTCATTACATCATCCCCTCTCGAGAGCAATCTCAGTTATGGTCCCGTGACAAGAATTTCAGAAGTGATGTTTCTGCGACTAACCGAAACAAGATGACACTGCAAGCACCACACTCATGTATCAATCAAGGGGTCCAGATCTCAAATGAATCAATGACATTAAAATCCTTCACCAACCGTTCAACACACAAGCGAATGGTCTAAAAACACAACATGAGTGTTTTACAACAAGCTCGTCTAAGATGATTTTACACTGTCCTGTGCAAACCGACGAGCTGGGAGAAATTGGTGAAGAATCTAGGGATGGGTCATATACCATTCTCTTTGTATGGATGTCCTATACAACATATACAAAATTCAAAGCAATTGAAGAAACGAGCAAGGAGATGTGGTCGAAACAATATTGGACAACATACAATCTGAAAAAGTTTTGAAAGTCTCCTGGAAGTTTACTATTTAGCCTTTTTCAGGCCCTAAACATGCTCAAAACTCAAAAAGATTCTTTACGAAAGCTTTGAAATTTTCTGGGCTTGAAGATACATATGCAGATCGCGAAAATCCGACTTCGAACGAAGATTCTACGGTGTTTTTTCTAAAAGGCTGAAGTCTGAAATTTTCCGGTGACGTATTTCAGCAAAATTACTCGTATACTCACATGGATTCTCATTCATTCATTCACAAATCAGCAATTTCATACTTCTATGAAGAGATTACAGGAGATATACTTACCAGGGGAATCTCTAAATCATTTGAAGGCTCGGCAATGCCGGAATCTCCATTGGCAACGCAACTATCTCCATTCGGTTCAGGATTTCGGGAATTCTCCCTATTCCCATATCATAAAGAAGAGCACGCTTCATCAACATGCTTCTTATCTACAATGATTTCTTCATGGATTCATCAACAACAATTATTATTATTTCATTCAAGGAGATGCCACGATCACCTGCACGAAAAAGATACTTACATCGACTTCTTCATCAGTGCTGGATTCATGAATTGTTTGCCCGGGAACAAGTTGAAGACCGTCAATCGATGGAGCAAAAGTCTGAAAAGAAATAACAAACCTTGGTCTCGTGATCCTAATTGCACAGGAAAAGTCATGACACAAGGAGCGCTAACAACTCACCAAAGAAACGGCTGGGACTGCACGTCATTTGCTAACATCCTGTAGTCCTTACTTCTGGGTTCTCCGCTCCCGTAGACTTTCTTCCATTTACGTGGAGTCTACATTGATCCGGGATCTCACTACACGATCATCCTATGGTAAAGCTAATGAAATAACCAGGAGTACAACTCAGTATGAAGGATATCTCACCATCACTCACAGATCCCAGAAGTACCATTTCTTAAAGTTTCGTCCGTAGAGACGTTATCTCTGGAAACACCATCTTTGGAAGTGTCATCATGGGAGTCAGTCATTCTTGCAAAGTGGCTACTTCAGCACATGGTTCATACAAGGCGCATGATTCGACAGAACAATGAATCATGGAATAAAGGCGCTCACAACAGCGTCTACAAAATGGTAACCATCCAACTCTTACCTATTTACAATTTCACTAGCTGTAGTGATTACAATCTCGAGAATTCGTTCGCTCCTTCAAACCTGCAAAGACGAACAAAATTCGTTATTCAAAACCATAACGTGATTTTTATAAAACTGTGAACAATTCACGAAACTTCCATCATGTGAGCAATTCACATTATTTTTCACCGTGTGAGCGACTCCCTATCGAGTGAACACTCATTGATTTTGTGCATACACTATCAGATCACAAAATCCATACAAACCGTATTTTATCAAAAATTGCTTACTTCTAGCAATTGCTGAAAATCAAAATTTTAATTTCACATAAATTTTCACCGAGTGAACATTCATTGATTTTCGTGCATACCCTCTTAAAATCACAAAATTCACGAAAAAATTATTATTTGCTTTTAACAATTGTTTAAAATCAAAACTTGATTTTACAAAATCTTTAAAATCTTGAACAATCCACGTAAAATTTTTACTCTGTGAACATTCACTGGTTTCTCAAAATTGGACAGACGCCCATTCTACAATTGTGAAACTTATACACAAACATTATTTCATCGTGAATAATTGTCTACTTTCAACAATTGTTCAAAAATCAAAACATTGATTTTACAAAATATATATTTTAACGTGAAACTCACATAACTTTGAAAATATATGTATATATATTTTTGATCCCTCTCGCGAGCACCCGTCTTTGATACGAGAGCATATGAAAGCTCACATATCGAAAATAAAAAAAAAGAATTTATGAAAGATCATAGACAAAAATTTTATTACTAACAGACGCACCTCTATTAAAAAAAATTAATAATAAAAAGAATTTTAGGGTGTTTTCCCTTTTATATCAAATTTATTTCCGAAACCTAATAAAACACGGGTTTCCTTTTTTGAACTTGGGCCCATAAATCCTAAATCGACCAAAACTGGACTTTTGACCGACCAAATCAGCGATGCTTCATCTCTCCGTGCTCACGGAATCACATTCTATCATACCATCAGGGTCCTCACCCAAATATTTGCTCGTACATGATACCATTGGAGCAAATCGAGGATTCTGATAATACATTTGTAGACCGAGTTCAACCACTGATCTCGTCGACTGAAAATCACCATTTTATGCTTACTGCGGAACATGACTGTCCCTCACTAAGCATGGGACTTAAGGTAGATGGTGGATTTTCAACAAAGGGAAAAATCATAAAATCAAGATGCATGTTTCTGACACGGCTTTCAGGCAAGCGACGATTCATATTTTACGAAGGCACGATGAATATGTCTTTCGAAAAGCCTCCACTAGCTGAGCGTTCGATCCCTGGAATTTCGTCGTGCCCTCTATGTAGAATAACATAATTGGGCGGTTCTCCATAGATTGAGAATAATAACGCCTTCAGAACGTCGGTGATACTCACTGTTCCCTGACTACCTGAGAGAGACCCCCTATACATAGAAGAACGATTGGGAGGTTCTCCGTAAGATTGAGAGCAATAACGCCTTCAGGACGTCGGTGACACTCACTGTTCCCTGACTATGTAGAGAGATCGTGTATAGATCGAGGCGGTTCTCCGTAAGATTGAGAGCAATAACGTCTTCAGGACATCGGCAACACTTGCTGATTCACTGACTATACGCAAGAGATTAAATTCTACCGTAACATTCACCACTGAATTCCTAGAAGATAATCTATCTTATCTCATTACTCCTATTTCATGATCGAAATGGTAATAGATAAATGTATTACTCCGATTTCATGATCGAATCCACGGCTGATCTCATGAAATGGTAATAGATATTACTCCGATTTCATGGTCGAACCCATGGCTGGTCTCATCATGAGATGGTAATATCACCACTTATTTTATTACTCCGATTCCATGGTCGAATCCACGATCCCATGGAATGGTAATACCTATTTTTTTATTCTGAATTCAAGATCGAATCACGGTTGATCCTATGAATTGATAATAAAAAACTACTCACTTTTATTACTCAGTTTCATGAATCATTCTCCGCTGAATTTCATAAATTAGTAATAAATACTCAATAATCGGGCATCTGGACTACCACTCAGTAAGCCCCATAAAATGGTGCAAGTGTACTCGAAAATGATGCACGAACGAGCACCCAAATGCGCGAACGCACATCCGAAATATTCACGAATGAGGAATCCCGCACACAACAGGAGAGAGAAAATAATAATATTAAAATAATGGAGAAGAGCCCATGGGCCGGGCCCACCGGCCGGGCTCTAGCCGTAGCCGGTCCCATGCTTCCTCCATTATTTTTCCTTATTTTTGTTGCTTTCATGAACTCATGAAGACTCCTCCATTCTAACAACTTTCCTTGTTTGAGAAAAACTCATGGTTTCTCCATATTTTCGTGGTTTCATGAAAAATAATAATATAAAATAGGGAAAGGTGTTGCGGGACCGCGCAACTTAGCCGGACGGCCATACCCTAGCCGTGGCCAGTCCCACACCTTGCAATCCCTAATCTTTCATAAATTGTTATTTTTCTTATCTTGTGAAACTTCCCTGTTTCAGCAAAAATCATGGTTTCTCCATACTTTCTCAAATATTGCGCAAACCATGAAAAAGCAAAAAGTCAACATGGTCACATGACCGACTAGGTTACTCACGAAAATATATTAAAATATTATTATTTTAATATTCACAAAATATTGATCAAACGAGCATACTTGCTCATTCGAGCAAAATCGAGGATTTCAGTCAAAGATCGAACTCTTCTGAAAATCCAAAATATTGCTCGAACGCACATCAGAAAATACTGAAACTCTCAGTAACGAAACACGGACACCATGGTAACACATGCATGCCTTCTTGACCGACCAAGGTCATCCCTAGGGCTTGCACAAAGCCGTTCCCACACGTTTTCACACTAATTTGCGCAATCGCTCATATTTGGTCCAAACTCTTCACAACCAACTCAGAGTTTGTGCAAACGCCCATCAACAATCCCACGAACAACAAGGGCCGGTCTCATACCACCTTGGTCGGTCCCTCACTTTTCTATAATTAGGTTTTATCACCTAATGCTCAATCCAACACTATTTCAATAAATGATGAAACCGGCATTTAATCGTCATTCCTTCACCAACTGGCCAACTCAGGACCTGGTGTAAGCTCGCTCGAGCAATTGGGCATCACATGGACGTCCATAGTCCCATGTGGTCGGTCCCTCCTTCGCTCATGACCTATTTTCAGCAATTCGTCGACTAATGAGCAATTGATCAAAAATTAGGGTTTTCGAACAAACGTTCAACAAATCATTATTCTGAGCAAGTTCAAACACTAAATAAATTTATGTTGATCCATCAAGCAACACGCGGATTAATTATATAATATTCGGTAATGTGCCAATATTTTAATTAATATTTTATTGGGTCACGTCACCAATAAATAAATAATTCGTCGAGTTGAGCAATACTTTGTCAGTTGCTCGAATATTGATTCGACTATCAATATTTAATAATTTATCAGTAAGCACGTGGATTCATCCACGATGAGAAATGTGAGTAAGTTGTGCAACGGTTGAAGGAGTTAACAAAGTAGTGGGTGGACGGTTAATCAAGTCTCCGCACAACCTGGAACTGGTTTCACCACGATCTTCCACTTTCCCACTCTTTCACTCAAGAAACCGTCACACTTACATGGATCAGTGTGTTCATCATTCTTGCAATATAAATAAGTCTGAATCGAGGACAATAGATTATCATCATCATCCGTCAATAACTCGATAAAAACTTATTCACTGAATTCAACTTCAGCAGTTCATCAATTTGCAGAAACCTTTAACACATCCACAATCCTTGATCATCATTGATCCCACACAATTCTCAGCTTCCCTCCTACAGATCAACCCATCTCCCTCTTTGTAACGAATTGACTCTGGAACGGCCATTGTCTTGGTTTAGGCCGGAGTCCTACAGATTGATCTCTCGAATCTAAGCACTCCCTTTGCAGTGCATCTGTGTGAGGTTCAGCAGTTTGCTCGGTCGAGGAGTCTCGACAACACGCTCGACTCTCCACTTTCCTTAAAAACCAGCAAACCGTTTTTCCCCATCCACACATTTTCAATGATTACATGAAAGCTAAATGTTATTCCTACTGGGCACCCCTTTTAGGGATGATGTGCTCACCCATTCCTATTTTCAGTTTTAGAGACAGATCAGAGTTGCGCAGCGAAAGCTTCGAGAAGTTGAGTCCGTTAGTTGGTTAACTTCGGTTATGTTTATTTTGATGTATAATCTATTTATAAACCAAATGACTATTGTATATGTATCATTTCTAGAGGAGTTCTTGTATATTTATATTTCTGAGCGGGGCTAGTTTTTGGGTTAAGTTTGTAGCAGATTCCTTAATTGAATCTATTTATAAACCAAATGACTATTGTATATGTATCATTTCAACCAAGTTCATCTTATATTCTTGATGAAAGTCAAAAGATGATCATGTGAAAATCGCCGAGTAACATCTTACATGGTTTGTGTGATACAATCATTTGGTGTAGACTTGGAATCTTTCGTTATGATTATTTCAATATCTTGAAAATTGCTTTGATGCTAATAGTGTGTGAAAACAGCTATTGTCGTCCTCTTAGAAATTTTCAATGATTGAAATAGAGTTTATAACAACCAATATTGAATTATGAACTTATGCACTTTGCATATATGTAATCCATGTCCGGGAACCATAGTGTGCATACCCGTATGCGTACCTGTTGCTTTGAGAAATCCGAGTACCTAAGTACACGCACCCTTACGCATACTTGCGTAAGGTTCATGTCCGGTAAATTCTGCTGGGATTGGAGGTGTGCGTACCCGTTCGCATACTGGAGAAAACCAATCTTGGTCCAGCTACTTAAGTATGTGTACCCGTTTGCATACTTGAGTGGTTAAAATTCTAAAATTGGTTTGTTCATGAACTTATACATTTATATATTAAGGAATGCATTCTTTGCAAACCGTGGCTATAATGTTCATGAATTGATTCGAGTGAATCAAACCAATTTTGCTTCAATTGTGTTCTTGTATACTTGTATGATAATATAGCAATTGAACAACTCTTTAACTAGTTTTATTTGAGTCATTTGAACTAGTTATGGTTAAGATGAATAATTTTGATATGAGAGTGTTCATATAGCTAACCTCGGTTAACTATGCTTGAGTCAACATGGTGTACACGTTTAGGTACGGTTACATAAACCTAAATGAAGGTACATTTCATTTGTGTATAACAAGCTAAGTTCGATCTAACGGTTGAAATATATTAGCTTGAGTCTAATCAGGTTTTCATCTAACGGTGAATATTGAATTCTTTGTTACCAAGGTAACTTAGATTGCAAACCCTGATTTGAAAACTATATAAAGGAAAACTCTAGCAACTGGGAAACCTAATCCCCACACCTTCTGTGTGATACTAGTTGTATAAGCTAGAGTCGATTCTCCTTTAACCTTATGTTTTTCACGAGACATTGTAGGTTAACGACTTAAAGACTTCATTGGGATTGTGAAGCCAGACCCAACTATTTTTTTCTGTAGTTGCGTGATCTGATCTTGCATCTTCTATCGTGTTTGAGTACTATCTTCTTTAAGATTGGCTCAATATTTATTCTGACGATAGGCAAGATAAAAAGTAGTCACAAACATATTCGTCTCATCGTTTGTAATTCCACAATATCTTGTTTCGCTACCATACGATTAAGATTATTGTGAGGTGATTGATATTTCTAGGATGTTCTTCGGGAATATAAGTCCGGTATATCAATTGGTTCATATTCATCTTGATTTATCAAAATACGGAACAACTCGTAGGTATTTCTGTGGGAGACAGATTTATCTATTCCAATAGACTTTTCCGTGTGAGACAGATTTGTTTATCAAGTCTTCGACTTTGGGTCATAGCAACTCTTGGTTGTGGGTGAGATCATCTAAGGGAATCAAGTGTGTAGTATCCTGCTGGGATCAGAGACGTAAGGAGCGCAACTGTACCTTGAATCAGTGTGAGATTGATTAGGGTTCAACTACTGATCCGTCCGAAGTTCATTGGTAGTAGGCTAGTGTCTGTAGCGGCTTAATACAGTGTGGTGTTCAAATCTGGACTAGGTCCCGGGGTTTTTCTGCATTTGCGGTTTCCTCGTTAACAAAACTTATAGTGTCTGTGTTGTTTCTTTTCCGCATTATATTTTGTTATATAATTGAAATATCACAGGTTGTGCGTTGAATCGATCAATTGGTAAATCCAACCTTTGGATATTGATTGAAATTGATTGATCCTTGAACATTGGTCTTTGGTACCGTTCAAGTTATTTCTCTAATATTCAATCGGGCTCGCAAATTCCTATTTGCTGATTGCAGATTGAATTAAGAGATAGAGATATAAAATTCTTTGATATACTTTTCTATAGATTGAGTCTGACTGTCTAATTGATTCTCTTGAAAGTATATTGGAGTTTGTCTATTCAGATCGCCAAATGAAATATTGGGTGTGGTTGTTAGACCCCCGCTTTTTCAATTGGTATCAGAGTAGGCAAACACGTTAAAGACCTTATAAGTATGTGTTTGTAGCGATTTGAAGATGGACATAAGTGTTATCTATGATAAACACATCACCAAAAATAAAAGTTCTGTTTCTATGAAATCTATTAAAGAGAAAGATTCGTCAATCTCAAATATAGATGAACCTAGTGTTACAACGAAACAGACTTCCATTGACAAGTATTACCCGGATCTCCTTACTGACGAGTTTGACTCTGAAGTTGAAAGGGAAGCATCCAAAGAGAGTGCAGTGATTCTAAAACTTGTTAGAATCCAGGATGATGATGTCAACCAGTTGAAACACAAAGTCAATGCCCTTGTTGGTATGGTAAATGATCGTGACTCTCTTCTAAAGGTTCTTCGTGAGTAAAACGCCTCTGTCTGTTCTTCACTAACTCATTCTGAGGGAAAACTCAAAGAGGATGCTTTGGAAACTGAACTTCTTTTGAGTAAACTCTCTATTCAAGATGTTCCAAGGAGTCCACTATACCAACTACTTCTGATTTAAATGGAAAAGTTTCTGTTCCAGAAGAAAAATAGAAATCCCTTCCTGTTGAAAAAGATGTGCCTGTGTCTCCCTCTAATCAAGGGATGATATCTCCCAACGATGGTATTAAGACTGTTATGTCTAATCACTCAGGTGATCAGAAAATATGTCTCTTTTGTGATTCAAAAGGACATGGTGAACAAAAGAGGAAAGCTAGGTTGAATCACAATTCTATTGATCATCTCCAACACACCTTAGATTTAATTCTCAAAGGTGTAACTGACATTCGTATGTCTAAACCAATTGGTTTTAGTACTCACCCTGTGTATCCCACCAGGATAGTTACTTCGATGTGTTCCTCAAATGTTCAAACGCGAAACAGTCTTCCTAAACCATTCCATTGAAGGAGATTTCATGGATTTTCTTCTATCAAAAAGGGAGATAATGTTGTTCAGAATGTGAAAAAGGTACCAGAAGAAGGAAGCCAAAATGGAGAGATGGAAGACAACCTAAAAGTGATAATTGAAGGTCATAAAGAGATTATTAACAGGTTGTTAATTCCCTCTAGACAAATGTCTTCAGGTAAGAACAAAAACTATACGTCGTATTTTGAAGATAGTAAATTTTATGGTAACTTTTCACATCATAATGGTTTTCCTCCAAAGATCAGGAGAAAGAAGTTTAACCGAAAACAACATTCATTTGATGAGCTTAAGGCTCATACTTGTGCTAATTAATCACAAGGTTGATTTCTCACTCTCAAAAAACCTGGTGGAGTGAGTTTTGATCGGGTTTACTTGATGACAAAGTGTTTTCTGATTATCTAGCTATTTTATTATCGTTCCTAGCCAGATTATCAGTCACAAACATGTTTGCATAAGTATTTGTATTTGTGTTTTGACTAAATTTTTATTTCTTTTTGAAATTTTATTGTGTCAAAAATGCTACTCTTATGCTCTAGATTTTTTCTCTGGTGAGAATATAAAATTTATTGAGCTAAAAATTTGTGAAATTATTAATGTAGCAAAACAATGCTGTGTGAACAGTTTTCTTGCTTTATGCTTGGAGTTTCTCTGCTATAGGTCAAGTTTGCGTTCGTACGGGTATCCATGTTACATGTCATAGACCAACTTTGGAAACCCTAAGATCTGTTTCTCTGAGAAACTATTTAAAAACCAAAACCTTTTTGTGAGTACGTTTACTCCAGGTTTTTTGTTTATCAAGAATGACTTCCCCTTCTTGTTCTTGGGATTTGCCGGAAGACTGTATTAATGATGTTGTTTATTTTGAGTTCGTCTTAAAGAAGAGAAGAACCATTGTTGAAGCTGATGAACCAAATCCTGGTGCATCATGCTATTATGCGTATTCTCATCAAGATAGAGAAAAGGCTGAGATGGTCTCTGCTGAAGTAGTTTATGGTATTCTCAATGACCTAGGGAAAGCAAAACTGAAGCTTGGAAACTCTATGAAGGATCTTGTTGTGTTACGAACTGAGTTGAAAAAGGTTAAATCTGACCTTGTTCTCATGAAGTCGCATGTTAAGGATCTTCTCAAAGAGGATATCTTCTCCAAAGAGGCTGTCGATGATGTCAGTCACAAGCTTGAAGATCTTGAAACCCGTGAAGACTCTGTACACTAACTCTGATTATTGTGTTTCGGTTTTGTTTTTTTTTAGAGTTGTTGTTCTTATTGTCTAGGAAACTTCTTATGAGAATTTATTCTTGTGTTTTTTAGAAGGATAACTAGGGTTTGGAATAGCCATTATTGTGAGTACACTTAGATATTGCCAACGTTTTCATCTTGCAATGTTTTTAGATTTATTTATTTAAATTCTAAAGTTGATTTGGAAGATGATTTTTGTAGTATTAATCTTTATGGTTTTATATATTGCAAATTGTTATGGGATATGTTGTTTACGTCAGTGAACCTTGACTGTCCCATACTTGTTAAAATGTTATCTCTATTATATGTCGGTATGAAAGTATTGATAAAAGATAGAATAAACTTTTGACTACAAAAGTTAATCCTTTTATGTCATTATGCAAATATTGATGGAAGAAAGGATGAACTTTTGTTTACAAAGATTAAGTCTATTACATGTCATTGTGCAAATAGTGATGAAAAATATAATGAATCTTTGATTATTCATGATCTTGGTCTTTCCCTGATCCACATCTTTGTGTATATACTGTGTTGCTCCGTAAGTTCTCTTATGTTGAGCATGACCAATTGAATTGATCATTTTCCTTGTGGTTAATTCAATTGAGATTTTTGGATACAAATTCATACTCTTATGTGATTTGTTAATATCCAAAGAAATCCTTCTTTGCTTGTAAAAGTAAGGTCGCTCTTGTTGTTCTTTCAGGAATGACATTTTATGGGGGAGAGTTCTTAATTGAACTTGTGCTTAATTGACAAATCTTTGTGGGGAGTGTGGCTGTGGAATATTGTAGGGGTTATCTTGTATCTTTATAAACTCCTTGATGGATGCATTTAGTTTCGGCTATTTGATGGCATCTAAACAAGTTGATATGTTGTTTTATTTTGGTCATGAAGTATCTCTATGAAAATTTCATGAGGATCCCACTAATTTTCGTACCTTTGCCAATTTTTGTTGACAAAAAGGGGGAGAATTAATGTGTAATTCACACTACAAATACATATAGTTTACGGATCATTATGTAAGGGGGAGTGGTTTTCATTGTGAGATGAAGTATTGACTAAGGGGGAGTGATACATATCACCATAGTATTGTTGTCAAAGTTGTGATACAATTAAACTTCGATGTTGTATAATGATACTATGACACCGTATAACAATGATTGAGAGCAACTATTTTCTCATTGTTATTGCTACGGATCTTCAACAACTATGATGCTGAGTTGAACACATTTGGAATCATTGGAGTACTTGAAAGTGACAAAGATTTTGAGTAATGTTGAAGAACCAAGGAGATCAAGCATTTGGATGAGAAGCTACAAAGTTTATTTATTTTGTAATCCATATGTATTGATAGTTTTGTCACTAAAATTGACAAAGGGGGAGATTGTTAGAGCACTGCTCGGTCGAACTCGCAAGCGTTGCTATCTCAAGCTTGTTTTTCAATATTAGTGATCAAAACTATAAGTCTCAATTTCTAGTCTACTTATATTAATGTCTCGGACTAGGATAGATTGTGCAGTTGAGCATTAGACTTCACGACTATCATCAATTGAAGACGAAGAACTACTAAGGAGAGCTTGTGGAACTTCATCAACAAAAGGTATGTGGAGACTAAAACTCATCTATCACTTGGAAAGTCTATTTCTACTATATCTCCTATATTGAGACAAAGTGTATTACTATATAGTTGTCGATTATACACATTTGAGATTTCGAGCTGAGATTAACTCGCTTATATATTTCTCGAAATATGTGTTGGTAAGCTTTCGCTTCAACCAAGTTCATCTTATATTTTTCACGAAAGTCAAAAGATGATCATGTGAAAATCTCCGAGTAACATCTTACATGGTTTGTGTGATACAATCATTTGGTGTAGACTTGGAATGTTTCGTTATGATCATCAATTAATCAAATATTGAATTCAATACGCATACATGTATGCACACTAGATTCCCGGACTTGGAATAACTTGCAATAGTTAGCATACAAGTACGCATACTATGCTATATCCAATGAGAGGTTAATTGTTTAAAACTCCCATTTCAATCATTGAAACATTCTTAGAAGACGAAAATAGTTGTCTTACACAAACTATTAGCTTCAAAGCAATTTTCAAGTGATCAAATGATCAATACAAAACACTCCGAGTCTACACCAAATGACTGTTTCACACAAATCATATAAGATGTTACCAGGCGATTTTCACATGATCATCTTTTGACTTTCGTCAAGAATATAAGATGAACTTGGTTAAAGCGAAAGCTTATCAATACATATTTCGAAATACCAAATGTGTATAATTGTGAAGTTTATATAGCTATACGACTTTTTGTCTCAAATAGGAGATAGAGTAGAAATAGAATTTCCAAGTGATAGATGAGTTCAAGTCTCCACATACCTTTTGTTGATGAAGTTCCACAAGCTCCCCTTAGTAGTTCTTCCTCTTCAATCGATGAACGCCTTTAAGTCTAAAGCTCAACTACACATTCTATCCTAATCCGAGACTTAGCTATAAGTAGACTAGAAATCAAGACTTATAGTTTGGGCAACTAAACTTGACAAACAAGATTGAGAGCAACGCTTGCGAGTTCGACCAAGCAGTGCTCTAACATTACCTATCGGAGATAAATCTCGAGTAAATCTTAGAGAAGATAAAACTCAATACGATAGAACAAGTAAAATCAGAATATGCAACTACAAACAAAATAGTTAGATCTGGCTTCACGAATCCCAAATGAAGTCTTCAAGTCGTTAACCTAATAATGGTTTTGCAGAACCTAGGTTAAAGGAGAATCAACTCTAGATTGCAACTAGGACACACGGATGTGTCGGGATTAGGTTTCCCAGATGCTAGAGTTCTCCCTTATTTAGCCTTTCAAATCAGGGTTGCTTACAATCAATGCTAGCTTAGTAACAAAGCAATTGATATTCACCGTCAGATGAACTCCTGATTTAAGATTCAAGCTAAGTCTGCTTAGAAATTAAGCAATCAATCTCCACCAATAGATGGTATTAGCTTGATACACACAAATGAAATATACCTATATTTAGATATGGGTAAACCGTACCTAAACGTGTATAACCGTTGGCTCAATAATAGTTAACCAAAGTTAGCCTCATGAACACTTATAGTTTTAGCTATATTCATCTAACACTTCTAGAATCAAATATGATGATCAATCAATCATGATAGATAATCAAATGAATCTAAATATGTTTCAATAGAGTTTTTCAATTGTTCACTATCTCATAGAAATATCCATGAACAAATGAAAATATTCGGTTTGGTTTGTAATTGTACAAAGTACTTATACAAGAACCAATTCATAAACATAATGCAACGGTTTGTAAAACAAGTTTACATACCTTATTTCATTAAATTTCCAGGGACTTTAGTTCTCAAACAAACTTGAGATCATGGTATGAAAAGTCATACTTACCGATTTTAGAACCTAACCACTGTGTTCACAAACTGAGTACACGAACAACAGTTACGGACTCGACCAATTCTAGAAGTTCGCAAACACTGTTCGCAAATAACTGTTCCAGACCTTTCATGGGTAAACTCGTTCGCAAACACAGTTCGCAAACAAAAGTTCCGGACATGAACCAGTACTCACAGTTCGCATATAATGTACGCATACTGTGCTTATATCCAGTAGTTCTAAAACTCTCATTTAATCATTGAAACATCCTTAGAAAACAACAATGGTAATCTTACACATACCACTAGCTTCAAGTAATTTTCAAGTGATTTATTGATCAATACAAAACTTCCCAAGTGTTTGAGGGTGAAAACGGTTTCTGCTGATTTTGGTAATTTCGGGTGTGTGGGTGAGAAACGAATTTAAACCCTAAACAATGTACTGCAAGGGAGTACTTTAGATTTGAGAGATCAATTTGTACAAATCCAGCCTAAACCAAGAAATGGCCGTTCCATACTTGCTTCGGTCACAAAGTGAAGGAGAAGGTTGGTTTTGGGGAGGGAAGCGAAGAAAGTGTTGAGACCAGAATAGTTGATTCTAGAAGAGTAGTTGTTTTACGACTTGTATCAGAAAGTGGGAAGCTCACAGAGGGAGAGATAGCAAATGTTTTCTGAGTGTTGTATGCTCCCTGACCTGAACTTGTTGTTCGGTGGAAATAGGTAATGCCTATTTATACAAGTCGATGTGAAACGTACTCTGGTCTCATAAAGAAATGGAAAACGGGTGAGTAAATGGGAGGAGGTGGTAACCGGGTAACGCCTGGAATTGATGTTCCATAAAAGAAAGCGTTTCACCATTACTCCCTGTATTTACTAACCGCCTCATCCTTATGACACTTTCTTATAACGGGCGTAGTGTACGCCGCACGCTGTAAACCGCCAAACCGGTACCCAATGAGCATCCCCCATTTTGTGACATGCATTGATATCTCGAGTGTTTTCATGGAAAACATGTAGCACGTTGTTGTTGTCTGGCGAGTTGAGCTTGGGAGACTTGCCGGCTCGGTAGTGACCTTCGACGGTCGAGATTTTGCATCTTAAGAGGAAAGATAACCGCTGATTATTGCAACCCTTCGTTTGGTAGCCAGTGGCATGAAAGCATGATCAATATGGCTTTAATATGGATTAGTTTAGGCGCGGCCAAAAGTTAGGGTTTTGGCTTTGTTTAGGCGCGACTAAACTAGGGCCAAAGGTTGCCATGCGTTTGCTGGTAACCTTGGACGGCTAAGATCTGCACCTTAAATGAAAAAGTAGCCGTTGATTGTTGCAGGCCTTCGTTTTGGTAGCCGCATAGGTAAGGCCGGTATGGTGTGGCGCGGCAAGGTGGTTGGCATGCCATTGGCACATCTGGTATGGTATGCCTTGGAGCGGTTTGGCGTGGCCAAAACTAGGGTTTTGGGCCAAATGGTACCATGCGTTGTTTGGCGACCTTGGACGGCTAGGATTTGCATCTAGGATGGAAGGGTGGTCGTTGATCATCGCACGTCTTCGTTTTGGTAGCCGCAATAGGGAAGGCCGGCATGGCATGGCGCGACAAGGCGGTTGGCATGCCATTGGCACATGTGGCATGCCTTGGCGCGGTTTGGCGTGGCCAAAACTAGGGTTTTGGGCCAAAGGTTACCATGCGTTGTTTGGCGACCTTGGACGGCTAGGATTTGCATCTAGGATGGAAGGGAGGCCGTTGATCGTCTCACGCCTTCGTTTTGGTAGCCGAAATAGGGAAGGCCGGCATGGCATGGCGCGGCAAGGCGGTTGGCATGCCATTGACACATGTGGCATGCCTTGGCGCGGTTTGGCGTGGCCAAAACTAGGATTTTGGTCCAAAGGTTAGCATGCGTTGTTTGGCGACCTTGGACGGCTAGGATTTGCATCTAGGATGGAAGGGTGGCCGTTGATCGTCGCATGCCTTCGTTTTGGTAGCCGCATGGGGAAGGCCGGCATGGTATGGCGCGGCAAGGCGGTTGGAATGCCATTGGCACATGTGGCATGGCATGCCTTGGCGCGGTTTGGCGTGGCCAAAACTAGGGTTTTGGGCCAAAGGCTACGATGCGTTGTTTGGCGACCTTGGATGGCTAGGATTTGCATCTAGGATGGAAGGGTGGCCGTTGATCGTCGCACGCCTTTGTTTTGGTAGCCGCAATAGGGAAGGCCGGCATGTCATGGCGCGGCAAGGCGGTTTGCATGCCATTAGCACATGTGGCATGCCTTGGCGCGGTTTGGCGTGGCTAAAACTAGGGTTTTGGGCCAAAGGTTACCATGCGTTATTTGGCGACCTTGGACGGCTAGGATTTGCATCTAGGATGGAAGGGTGGCCGTTGATCGTCTTACGCCTTCGTTTTGGTAGCCGCATGGGGAAGAACGGCATGGTGGGGCCAAGGCAAAATGGCGCGGATGGCTTGGCATAGTGGGGCCAAGGGTTTGCCACGGACGGCTTGGCATGGTGGGGCCAAGGCAAGGTGCGGTTGGATTGGCATGGTGGGGCCAAAGGTTTGGCACAGACGGCTTGGCATGGTGGGGCCAAGGTAAGGTGCGGTGGGCTTGGCATGGTGGGGCCAAGGCAAGGTGCGGTTGGCATGTTGGGGCCAAGGGTTTGGCATGCCATTGGTGCATGGTGCGGCTAGCATGGTTGGGGCCAAGGCAAGGTGCGGTTGGCATGATGGGGGCCAAAGGTTTGGCATGCCATTGGCGCATGGTGCTGCTAACATGGTTGGCATGCCTTGGCGCGGTAGATGCGGCTGTCATGGTTTTCCATTGGTGCGGATGGCATGGTTGGCATGCATTGGCGCATGGTGCGGCTAGCATGGTTGGCATGCCTTGGCGCGGAGATGTGGCTGGCATGGTTTGCCATTGGCACAGTGGTGCGGCTGGCATGGTTGACATGCCTTGGCGCGGTAGCATGAGAATTAGGGTTTGGCATAGATAATGTTGGTCAATGTTAAGGGTTCTGCCGTGGAACATGACCCATGTAAAAAAAAGGTACCCCGATAATTCTTGCGTAGGCATGCTGATCGATTCAATAAATGTGCTAATGGTCATAGTGACGTCATGTCAGTTGTACAGTTTTACGATTTTAACCCTAATATAAAAACCACCATTAACATTAAGTCCCCTGCTTAGCTCGGAACGGGAGCATCGTTGCGAGGTAAGCATAAGATGGTGACAGGCCAGGACAAAAATAGAAACAACAAGTCGTGAAAAGATGGTCAGGAAGGTCCGACTAACCTTTTTCGAGAGGTAAAGAGAGTTCATGATCCCCGTGTTTGGCATCCTTGCATAGATTCTATTTGTAGTGTAGACCGTGAAGCGGTGAGATGAAGATCGTCGGCTTAGTCAGGCTATGCATCATCTTGGCTGGGTTAGGGAACATCATGACGCTGGCTCGGCGAGTTGTTGGTGTTGGAGCGGCAAGTCATGGCGCGGACGGCTTGGCGTGGTGGGGCCAAGGCATGGTGCGAATGGTGGTGCAGGGCATGACACAGTTTGGTGAGGCAAGCATAGCGCAGACGGCCTGGACCAGTAGCGGCTTGTCTTATTCAAAACCCCGCAAGTGTTATACCTGTAGAAAGGGGGCGTTATTTCTTCCTCATGTCACCTTGTCATTTTTGTTTTTTCCAAGTCTCGGTGCTGGCGGCAGAGAAGTAACGATGCGGGCAAGCATGTCTTAAACATGTACTTCCACGTTTTCTCACCAAAACCTAATTTACCTCACGTGGCCAGGCATTCCCTTATGTTCGCTAGTAGAAAACGGTTTCATTAGAATCTGATATCACGCCTCAATTCGTGGATAGTAGGAGGCTTTCATTTTCCGGACCTCATCGCTCTGCTGGTTATAAGAGATGATCTTGAATCCTTCATTTGCACAGGTCGTTCTGAAATCGTGACTATCCTCTACCCTTTCTCTGGTTTTGTAGCGCATAATGGGACCTTCCAATGACAGACATGTCTCCAATTTTTCGGGGAGGAACTTTGGAATCGACGAAAACCAGTCTTCTTCTCATGGGGAGGCGTTGAATAGAATTGAATCTCTGTTTCGTGAAGTTGGCGAAATCATTTGGGACATACCTTTGGGGGAATAACGGGAAGGCAGCGAAGCATCCCAGTGCATTGGGAGGATTTGGTGCAACAAAACCTCTTCACAGCCCACTATTAGGGCGGGACAATTTGCTTCTCAGTTGAAATGGCAGAAGGCCGAGCTTGTGAAACTTTTAGGGGAAAATCAACGTAGCTTCCCCTGTCTAGGACGGTGTCATAACCCTTGATTCTGATGAATCGGGAAATTCTCCTCGAAAGGTCACTGAGAAGACTTCCGAGGAAGATGATGATATTGCGGTTGATAAAACTGAAACAATTTTTGGAGAAGACGGCGAAACTGTTGTCGGCGGCATTGGAGAAGTCGTGGTGGCATATGTTGGATTGGTTGCCGAGGCGGATGTAGATAAAAAGACGGATGATGTTGCTACTAAGACGACTTCCGGGCGGGATCTTGAGGTCATTATTCTTGACGTGGCTTAGGATGGAACTTTTCTTAGAAAGATTGTTGGGGAAAGTGTTTGAAAAAGCTCTGACCAAGGCATTGGAAATTCACACATTAGCTTTCTATGACTAGATTCTTCTTCTACATTGTTTCTATTCGTCGCTTAGTTGTTCTGATGTTTTGCAGACTTGTTTTTTCTTTACCTTCCTTGTATTCGCGGCGAAGTTAGGGTTTCTTCGATTTGCATCCTGCCTGCGGTTTCTGTTTTTGAATAAAACTTCTTATTTTTTTTTATTTTTTTGAAAGACCCAAGCCTTCCCTTGGAATGGGTTGGTGTTTTGGTTGTGGTTGGATGGTTAAATGGCTTCTCAATGATTTGGGATTTATTTGGTGTATTTTTCTGAGATTTGGAAATCTCATTCGGAAAGAAATGTATGCCTTTTGAATAAAAACGAAACCCTAAAGAATAATACAAACGGTGCATTCATCTTGGGGAGATATAAATATTTTGGGGAGAGAATGAGGAATTGCTGAAGGAAATACTAAAGGGAGAGTGGCTGGAAGAGGGTAGTACATCGTTTTAAGGATTTAAAAGCTTGAGCCATCGCGAGTGAACTATCACACCTCCCAGCTTGTCTCTGTTGATGAGCTTGCAATAACTTCCCAAAAGGACGTCTGCCACCAGATATGGCTCGTCTTCTTTTTCCTTGGGTGAATCAGTCTGAACAGCTATCTTTACCGTCACCTTCCCAACTTGAAATGAGTTCACTTTGACCACCATATCTCTGAATTGAAACAAGTTCGGGTGTTGTGTAACCGTTTGAATCTTGGTCTCGTCAGTTTCGATGGGAGCTTCCAAATTCTTTGCAAAGCGTTTGAATGGTCCAGCGCCCCATTCACATCTCTTGACGGCGTCTGCGCCAGTAATCGCGCTAAGTCCCCATGACAGAATAGGGGAAGAAATGACTGGTTGTAGAGAAGATCGTTCGGACAAATTTACTTGCGTTTGGAATCCACGAGTTAGCGCCAACAGTTCATCTCCAGGTGTCTGGGTTCTATCGGTAACTCGTCGATGCGGCAGCAAGTGAGACAGTTTGTTGGAGATTCTTTCGGGCATTGACATCGGTAGAGGGGATGTTCCCAATTTCGCCTTGTTGTCGAGTACCCACAAGTGCCCCAATATCATTTCGTAACCCAGTTCTTTGACAATGTTGAATTTGTTATGTGTTATAGCGTCTCCCATCTTGATCTCGAGGTTAATGTAGCCATACGCGTTCAAGGCTTCCCCTCCCGGGTTCTTAATCACGGACGGGGAATGGGTAGCCTCTTGTTTCGTAAATCCCACAGCTTTCAGAGTCTTGAAGTGGAGAGGTGGAGCTACCCCCGGTATGGCGTCCGCCTACTGATCAAGAAGTAATGGACCCGAGGTACTGTCATTTACACCGGTTCCTCCATCACCCCACCAGTGAATGCAACGCTTTGAAGCGCATTGTTTAGGAAAAGCTTGGTCTAGAGCGATAGCTCTGAGAGATTGGTGCGGAGGATTTTCTTAGAAAGGCTACTCCGGTTCGGTACAAGTGAGGCTTCAAAAGTAAGTAAGTTTTACTCAACAATTTTACAAGAAGGATAGTTTTAGAATTCACTGGGGACTTAACATCCCGCACGTGGAGAAAGAGGCTCAGTGGTCAAACGCCACATTTATTTCCCTTCATACCTCCCTTTTACGAGACATTTGCAATTTCATATGATATGTGCAATCATTCATGACCAAGATGCAAATTCCATTTAAAATAACCTCTTCCAGAAAAAGTTATTCACAAAACTATCTCAATATACCAATTCAATTACCTATTAATTCAAAACCGGAAGTCAAATTACGAAAGGAAATCCTCACTATCACTCAAAAAGAAAAGCATCTAAAAGAATAGGCAAGTATATAGCACGAATCCTTCAAGGAAAGTCCTTCAGCAACAACTCGTCCTTCTGGGCAAGAGCGACTTTCATCCTTTGAAGTACAGCTTGCTTCAGCTTCAACTCCTCAGACAACTTTTCAACCTCTTCTTCCTGGCGAGTGACACATTCTGCAGAAGGGGCTTCACCTTGTAATTTCTGGAGCTCCTGAATCTCGTAGAACCTTTTGAGGAACCAAGGAGCATTGAAGTCGTACTGCACAAACACATCTCGATGGCACTTCCAGTCTTCAATCATCTCCTCAGAAACTGTTCGACCAGTCGCGACGCTCATCCCATGGATAGAAAATAAAGCCTCCTGAACGCGGTTGACCAATGCAAGACGACTTTTGAGCCGTAGTGGTAGCAATTTGACCGTGTTTCTCCCATATTGCCGTGTACAACTCCTTGAACCGAACCGGCACACTGAATCCTCCAACCAACACATGACCTGGATAAGGAACAATGAATGGAGGATCAAACAAAGCTCCAGGTTGTGTTACCAATACTTCACCAGTCACGGGAACCTTGTCAGTTACAGGAGACCTTTCAGAAGGAGTCACCACGACAGCTTTATTGGCTGAAACCTGCTCAGAACGTTCTTCAAGGGGAGTTATATTCCTTCCGACATCTACTTCACTCTGGATGCTAATTTCCATCACGACCCCGTCAACAAGATCACTCAGGGAGGCGGCTTGTCCAACCGAGCTTGCATCATCTCTGTCATGGTCGGAAAAAGGAGCGGTTTCTCCAGACTTCTCAGCATGAAGGTCGGTCCGCGGACTTCTCGGCATGAAGGTCGTGCGCCGGACTTCTCGGCATGAAGGTCGGTACGCGGACTTCTCGGCATGAAGATCGATCGCTTGACCTTCTCATTACGAATGCGCGCCAACCTTGTGAAGATATTCTCTTTCGGAATCCCCTGATTTCAAGCAAGAATTACTTTTAGAAAGATTCACCCTGGAGAAATAAAGGAACCAACGGGAAGAGATTTAAATACCTGCATATTGGAGGAATTGAGGATCACTGAACCACATGCCTGCCTCTTGGATCTCTCTCCTGCTTGGGGACTTCAATCCTCAGCTCTGGTCCGTTTGGCTGGAAGTGGCTTCAACCGGAAATGCTTTTTCAAAACGTCAAAAGATGGTTCACCATGGAAACCTGTCACGACACTCTCCGAGAATTCCTGGATAATCAACAGTTGCCTCCTCCAAAATTCCTTGTACTTATCGGTTACCACTGGGTTTCTCCCAATAGGCCAGAAGGGAAGGCTCAACCGTTCCAAAAACACGTCAGCATTAAGAATATTTGGGAGGAATTCTTTCGGAACCCCTGGTGGACGGATAAATGGAACACCCTGATCAAACCCCATTTGACGAGCCGCCCTGTCAATATTGTACGGAGTCACAGTAAATTCTTCGTTGAATAAAGACAGGACATATCCTGGGATGCAGCTGTGCAGGTAAACAATTTCCCCAAATCTCATAGTCTTAACATCGGTACGCAACATAACATCAGGGCCATCAGAAGCAATAGCAAAAGTCTTTGGCTGAACAATGGAAGGGTGGATCGGCCCCCATGGACGGAAATCTACAGAAGACATATTGTCAAATATGTCCACAAGTCTCGCGCCGGCTCACGGGACGCCTCTTATTCCAGCGGAGTATTCTCGAACCAATATACAAGTTCTTGAGCGCATTTGCGGGAGCGGGGAGTAGGAGCATAAATTTTGAAGTGTTCCCATAAGAATGCCTGAAGAAAAGCGAAGTGAACGTACGACTCCACCTTCTTGTACCCGTTAGAAACATGCATGTCCATTGCTAAGGCGTCCATATGAGAGTACAGCGATCCAAGGAACAAGGCACCCGGGGAAGAACTTTACCTTTTGACTTTATAGCGATCTTAACGAGGTCACCTCTAATGGTCTTCTTTCCGGAACCGTCGTCGAATATATCTACGGATAGCCATAAAGACAGAGAACGCAATCACGCCGAGCTCATTTTCCAACTCTTGATCCGGCTCACGGGTGCAGGAGACCACTCCGACACCCACCGGGTGTAAAAGCATCTCGTATCTTTTTCTCCTCCTTGTCCAGACTTGTCAAATCCCGCTACCTTTTGAAGTATAGCATCATAGTTACGTTGATCCGTATCAGAGAGATCGTAAGAAAGACTTCCAGCAACAGGCAGGTTCATTAATGCAGCTACACTCTCCAGGGTAATAGTCATCTCTCCCCATCTAGATATGGCTGTATGAGTAGAAATACGCCACCGAGAAATGAAGGTAATCAAACCCGCAACGTCTTTCTTAATTTCAAGAGCAGCAGATGCCATGACCGCATTGAGGATTTGCTTATTTGAAAGAAAATTGTCTTTAATGCCCTTATTACTCAATATGCGTCTCATCCATCCTTCATAAGAACCCGGTGGAGTATGACAAATCTTGAAGTCAATAGGGGAAGGCGGATATTCGTTTCTCACGGAGACAAAATCTCATCACAAGTCTTTGAAGAAGAAAATGGATCAAAGCATCCATATTTTACGAATCGAAAGCGGGACTATCTTATGAGAAGGATGTTTTCTAATATTTGGAAAAGGCGAGGTAAACAACTCATCATCGATGTTCGGCATATCCTTGAAGCCGTCAACACTTCCGGCTTGGCTTTTGACATTATCTCCAGAAGACATCTCAACAAGAATTCTTTTCTTCATTCCACAATAAAATAAAAGACAGGAGTTAGAAATTGTATGAAAAGCGCATGAAGCATGTAGTCACGCACGACAAGACACGTTGAAATACACAAAAGCTGGGATTAAGTCCAAACACCAGTATTACTCAAGTTTCAGTCTGGTATTGGTTTCAAGTCCGGTACAAGTTTCAATCTGGTATTGGTTTCAAGTCCGGTACAAGTTTCAGTCTGGTATTGGATTCAAGTCCGGTACAAGTTTCAGTCTGGTATTGGTTTCAAGTCCGGTACAAGTTTCAAGCATGGGCAAAAGACTAGTATAAGGTCGACTTTCAGTCAAGCATATGTGGGTGAGACCTAGTTCAATCAAGCATACACGGCGGGCCCGCGTTCATCCGCACACATCATAACACGATTTTT
This sequence comes from Papaver armeniacum, assembly GCA_023531295.1. Classification (NCBI taxonomy): domain Eukaryota; kingdom Viridiplantae; phylum Streptophyta; class Magnoliopsida; order Ranunculales; family Papaveraceae; genus Papaver; species Papaver armeniacum. The sequence continues at coordinate 295,116 of JAJJWW010018374.1, forward strand.
CTTTATTCATAGGAATCGTGTCTACGAGATTCAAGTCAAGGTTTTCTTTTCAAGATACAACCTAAAAGCTAGGTTTTGGCATGCAATGGTGGAAAGGAGCCAAAGCAACATGATCATGGATTCACGGGTTGTCTTACTAAGCAATTCTAGAAAATATTGACGTATCAACCTTGGTGGAAAAAACTAAGCATATACATGTCTTACAAAAGGTGTTTACCTAACAAACTAGGGTTTTACCTTTGAAAAAAAAAAAAAAACCTACCTCGGACGGACGGACGGCGGCGCACGGTAGCAACTCCGGCAACGGCAACGAGCGTCAGCAGGAGCGGCGGCGGTCACGGACGGGAGCTGCTAAAAAAAAAAAAAAAAAAAAAAAAGAGAATTCGTGAGAAAAAGAAAAGGGGGTTTGGCCTCTTTTATAGACAAAAATAAGAAGAATCCCAATAGAACAAGGATACCTCTTTTGGATTCCTTTTCTGATTCAAATACCCAAAGAAGGAAACCGATCTCACCAAAGGATTCCATACAAGCGCAACGACATGGACAACTAGCGGTCGGTCAATACTCTTCCGGGTAAACTTCCATTATCCTGTCTTTCTCACATATATATGTCACCATCTCATGCCTACCCCACAATAGTGTAACCATTATGTGCTAGGCAGGGGACTTAATGTTGATGGTGGGTTTTCATTTGAGGTTAAAATTGTAAAAAACCAGAAAAAATTATGCGCTGACATCTTGTAAAAGATAAAGCCATTAATAAGTGTTGGATACTCCCTCACTTAATTCACCAAGAATGGAGCATGTGGCAACAATCCCATTCCGTGAATACATGAAATTCCTCCAGGTTGGAGCATGTGGCAACAATACCATCCTGTGAATTTCTAATCAGCCTTGTATTTCCAGTACTCATTATCAGTGTGGCATGACGACTGAGTGTTACTCTTACAGAGTAACACGAACCTCCAAGCACTATAATGAAACCATGTACGAAATACCGTACAGGCTGACTCTCGGTGTGTTATACTAGCCCGATTGAGCCCCTCTCGGTGTGTTATACTAGCCCGATTGAGCATCCGGACTGACCGTATCATTACGGATATGATCGCAGTCATCCAACTCCATAAGCATGATTGGATGACCCGGATCAATTCCATCACCCCCAAGCGGTATGGAATATCCACTGCCGACCCAATGCGGAACCCGCACGGTCGGCCATTGGCCTAGCTTGCCAAAAACGTTCATACCAAGCATTATGGACGGAAAACCCTAAATTAGGGTTTGCGGCATATTACATGTGTCGCAAAAGCAGTCTCAACCATCCATCTTCGCAGGTATAGATGGAGGGTGTAGATGTAGATTCAAAGGCCCCGAGCATGTCAACACGATCACCGTGGGCCCGCCTACACACTTGACCAATCGGTCAAGACCAACCATGTTTGGTCGTGACAAAATCGTCGCCCAAATAAGAGATGACGCATGGCTTTGAAACCCAAAATTAGGGTTTTGAGCATCACGAGCGTCCATCTTCTCTGGCATGAATGGAGGGTCCAAGATTAGATTAAGCGAGTCCGGTCATACCGAGCATGACCACCGTGGACCCATCTATTCCCTAACCCGATCGGCCAAGGCATATCATGCATGGCTAATCCAAAACGCACGCTCAAACTAGCGTGGTCACACCTCCCAAACCGCAACCGATCTCGACCACTCAACTTCGCCAGGACGATTTGGATGGCTCAGATCACGCTTTTATGGGATATTCAGGTATAGGCGTAAACACCAGTCTATCACCTTCACACCAGGCCAATCGGCCAAGACCGACCAAGATTGGTCGTCTTGGAACGTGCGCCTGAAGAGGGCGTGACGTGCGGCCCTTGCGGCACTAGTTTTTTGTCGCAAATCGATCTCGACCACTCGATTTCACCGGATGAATTGAGTGACCCAGATCATACTTTCATGAGGTAATGGGGTATAGGCGCCTACACCATCATGCCATCTACACGCATGTATGGTCGGTTAGGCCAAAGTTGTATCCCATGCTTGGTTTCGACCAAGGCGAAGAGTGATACTGCGCACCTCTTCAAAACCCTAACTTCATCAACGGTCGCGAGATGAGTGTCTCAAAGATCATCTCATCCGTCCAACTTCACCGACTTGGTTATACGGCCACAGTCGGGAGTTAATTGGTTAGTGAGGTGTCATTACCCATCACTTTGCCACACCATGATGCGCATGCACATAAAATACACACGATACTTCACAAGTATCGACTTCTGAATAACGCAGGTTATTCAATTGACGATTACATGCTATCTTTCGTGGATCCACGATCCACATATTCCAGACATCAATCATGTCACAAACGGGGGATACATGCTGGGGTATTGGTCGGCGGTTTACAGCGTGCAACGCGCCATCACAAGAACGTGTTAGGAAGTCATGGACGGTTAGAGATGAACAGGAGAAGTGGGCAAGGCTGGTCATGTATCACCAACGCACAACTCCACTACTCCATCACTCCACTTCCTCCACTTCCCACGAGAGAGGTGAATAAGACTCAATGACTTGTATAAATAGGTTCTCCGCCCTATTTCCAAATAACAGAGAAAAAACAACAAGAAAACACCCAGAGCCTGCTTATACCAATCGTAAGCTTGTTCACTTTCTGTTGCAAGTCATAAGCAAGTCTACACCTTCACAATCTCAACACCTTCTTCGCTTCCCTCCCTAAGATCAACCCCATTTCCTTCACTTTGTGACCGAAACAAGTCTGGAACGGCCATTTCTTGGTTTAGGCCGGACTCGCACAGATTGATCTCTCGAATCTACAAGCACTCACCGCGCAGTGCATTTGTTTAAGGTTTAAATTCATTCCTCATCCACACCCCAAATTACCAAATTCTGCAGGAGTAGTTTTCACCCATAAACACCAGGGTATTTCCTTCAGCTTCATGATGATGCATGGGAGCTTTAGCGGCAGGCTTCCGTGGCGGAGTTGTTCGTCGTGCTGGTGCTTCACGTTTAGGCTGTTGGTCTGCAGCTAGGGCCTTCCTTTTTCCTCCCTCGTTTACTACGCTCACAGAGGAGGGACCAGCGTTGTACTGCTTGTTGATGAGACGTCTATTCCCGCGAGTTTCGCGCACGTCTTCGGCTCTGGTTGGTCTAGCTCTTTCTAATTATGCTGGTGTTGTCGTTGCTGATCGCCTGGCAGCCTCATGGAGCTCGGAGAATGTCTGGAAACGCAGATTTTCTAGAAAGGGGCGGTAAATGGGAGCCATACCGTTGATGCATGAATTCACCAGTTGTTGCTCGGTCACGTTTGGGTCATGACAGTCTAGTGCTTGAACCCTGAATCTCTTAACAAAATCATTTGGATGTTCGTTGTCCCGTTGGTACATACTTCCTAGGTCCGAGAAGCTAACTTGCTCAGACACAAAGAAGTACTTCTTGTAAAATGCGGTAACCATGACACCCCAGTTGGGGATGCTGTTTGGCGCGATGCTGTTGTACCATGTGTACGCTCTTCCGGTAAGCGATTTCGAAAACTCCCTCAGACGAAGAATGTGATTGTATTCATGTTAGCCTAGGGACTCCAAGATGCGAGAGACATGCTCACGTGCATTTCCGGTGCCATCGTACAGGGTGAATTGAGGAGAGGAGTATCCTCTTGGAAGAGAAATTCTTTGTATTTCATATGGGTAAGGAGGTTGATGCTGATGCATGTCTATTTCATCATTCTTGATTCGATTCCAGAGAAGTTGCTCCTGATACTCTCGTGTAACAAAATTGGACGGCTGACTTCTTTCTAATGGGGTTCTGGCATGAATATCCTCGTCCGCGGAGACGCGTTCCGCCGAGGTGCTAGCGTCGGGGGTGTTGGAGGCGTTTCTAAACGGCTCTGGAGGGCGTGACTCACGCGGCAGCCGCTCTGTCAGGGCTTTGAGAAAGACGAGTACTTCTTTCTGTGTCGAAACCATATCCGTCTGGGCTCTAGAGAGAACCTCCTGCCGTTCCATCAAATCAGCGATGGTGATATGGGGTCGGCTTCCTCTGGTTCCTCCGGTTTCTCGTCCTATTGGTGGGGCAGTTGGAGTCTTAGTGGAGGTTGGAGACGCCATGCTCGACGAAGCATTAGGAGCGGTAGCAGCAGCTCTGGCCCTGGTGACTGGTGGCGTAGCGCCTGAAGGAGCGCTTTCAGTACTGCCAGGATTAGCAAGTTGCGCAGGGACATTAGAGGCGGCAGCGGCTATGGCCATGGAGATCGGCGATGTTACACCTGAAGGAGTGCTTTCGGTGTTACTGGGGTCAGTAGGTGGCGTAGTGATGTTGTTAGAAGTAGCGTTAACACCGGGGGACGGTCTGCGTTGGTGTTCTCGGCAGCTGATCCGGATCTGAGTTCCACCATGTTGGAGTTGTAAGTGAAAGGTGATATCGGCAATTTGGAAATCGATATTGCAACCGAGAGATTGATCTCCCACTGTGGTCACCAATTGTTTGAGGGTGAAAACGGTTTCTGCTGATTTTGGTAATTTCGGGTGTGTGGGTGAGAAACGAATTTAAACCCTAAACAATATACTTCAAGGGAGTACTTTAGATTCGAGAGATCAATCTGTACAAATCCGGCCTAAACCAAGAAATGGCCGTTCCAGACTTGCTTCGGTTACAAAGTGAAGGAGAAGGGTTGGTTTTGCAGAGGGAAGCGAAGAAAGTGTTGAGACCAGAATAGTTGATTCTGGAAAAGTAGTTGTTTTACGACTTGTATCAGAAAGTGGGAAGCTCACAGAGGGAGAGCTAGCAAATGTTTTCTGAGTGTTGTATGCTCCCTGACCTGAACTTTTTGTTCGGTGGAAATAGGTAATGCCTATTTATACAAGTCGAAGTGAAACGTACTCTGGTCTCATTAAGAAATGGAAAATGGGTGAGTAAATGGGAGGAGGTGGTAACCGGTAACGCCTGGAATTGATGTTCCATAAAAGAAAGAGTTTCATCATTACTCCATGTATTTATTAACCGCCTCATCCTTATGACACTTTCTTATAACGGGCGTAGTGTACGCCGCATGCTGTAAACCGCCAAACCAATACCCAATGAGCATCCCCCATTTTCTAACATGCATTGATGTCTCGAGTGTTTTCGTGGAAAACATGTAGCACGTTGTTGTTGTCCGGCGAGTTGAGCTTGGGAGACTTGCCGGCTCGGTGGTGACCTTCGACGGTCGAGATTTTGCATCTTAAGAGGAAAGATAACCGTTGATTATTGCAACCCTTCGTTTGGTAGCCAGTGACATGAAAGAATGATCAGTATGGCTTTAATATGGCTTAGTTTAGGCGCGGCCAAAAGTTAGGGTTTTGGCTTTGTTTAGGCGCGACTAAACTAGGGCCAAAGGTTGCCATGCGTTGGCTGGTAACCTTGGACGGTTAAGATCTGCACCTTAGATGAAAAAGTAGACGTTGATTTTTGCAGGCCTTCGTTTTGGTAGCCGCATAGGGAATGCCGGTATGGTGTGGAGCGGCAAGGTGGTTGGCATGCCATTGGCACATGTGGTATGGTATGCCTTGGCGCGGTTTGGCTTGGCCAAAACTAGGGTTTTGGGCCAAAGGTTACCATGCGTTGTTTGGCGACCTTGGACGTCTAGGATTTTCATCTAGGATGGAAGGGTGGCCGTTGATCGTCGCACGCCTTCGTTTTGGTAGCCGCATGGGAAAGGCCGGCATGGCATGGCGCGACAAGGCGGTTGGCATGCCATTGGCACATGTGGCATGCCTTGGCGCGGTTTGGCGTGGCCAAAACTAGGGTTTTGGGCCAAAGGTTACCATGCGTTGTTTGGCGACCTTGGACGGCTAGGATTTGCATCTAGGATGGAAGGGTGGTCGTTGATCGTCGCACGCCTTCGTTTTGGTAGCCGCATGGGGAAGGCCGGCATGGTGGGGCCAAGGCATTATGGCGCGGATGGCTTGGCATAGTGGGGCCAAGGGTTTGGCACGGACGGCTTGGCATGGTGGGGACAAGGCAAGGAGCGGTTGGCTTGGCATGGTGGGGCCAAGGGTTTGGCACAGACGACTTGGCATGGTGGGGCCAAGGCAAGGTGCGTTGGCTTGTTATGGTGGGGCCAAGGGTTTGGCACGGACGGCTTGGCATGGTGGAGCCAAGGCAAGGTGCGGTTGGCATGGTGGGGCCAAGGGTTTGGCATGCCATTGGCGCATGGTGCGGCTAGAATGGTTGGGGCTAAGGCAAGGTGCGGTTGTCATGGTGGGGATAAGGGTTTGCATACCATTGGCGCATGGTGCGGCTAACATGGTTGGCATGCCTTGGCGCGGTAGACGCGGCTGGCATGGTTTTCCATTGGTGCGGCTGGCATGGTTGGCATGCCTTGGTGCATGGTGCGGCTAGCATGGTTGGCATGCCTTGGCGCAGAGATGTGGCTGGCATGGTTTGCCATTGGCACAGTGGTGCGGCTGGCATGGTTGGCATGCCTTGGCGCGGAGATGTGGCTGGCATGGTTTGCCATTGGCACAGTGGTGCGGCTGGCATGGTTGGCATGCCTTGGCGCGGTAGCATGAGAATTAAGGTTTGGCATAGATGATGTCGTCAATGTTAAGGGTTCTGCCGTGGAACATGACCCATGTAAAAAAAAAGTTACCCCGGTAATTCTTGCGTAGGAATGCTGATCGATTCAATAAATGTGATAATGGTCATAGTGACGTCATGTCAGTTGTACAATTTTACGATTTTAACCCTAAGCTAAAAACCACCATCAACACCAAGTTAACATCAAATGATTGTCTCAAACAAATCATGTAAGATGTTCAAGGTAATTTTTACATGATCATCTTGACTTACTATTTAGTTTCCAACAAATAAATTTTTTCCAACTAAACTTATCAAGTAGATGATGAACTTAGCTAAAGCTAAAAAGCCCCCAACACGTATTTCGAGGCTTGATATTTCAAGTGTGTATAATGTAAAAGTCTATATAGCTATACGAATTCTCATTAGAAGATAAAATAGAATAGACTTCAGAGTGATAGATAAGTTTTAGTCTCCACGTACCTTTTGTTGATGAAGTTCCTACCTTTTGTTGATGAAGTTCCTACCTTTTGTTGATGAAGTTCCTCCAAGCTTTTCAGTAGATCTTCTTCTTCAATTGGTGAATGTCGTGAAGTCTAAATATCAACTACACACTTCTATCCTAATCCGAGACATATCTATAAGTAGACTAGAAATCAAGTATATAGTTTTGATCAACTAAACTTGACAAACAAGCTTGAGATAACAACGCTTGCGAGTTCGACCGAGCAGTGCTTTAACAGTAATATAATTCCTTAATACCATGATCATGTCTATCTACTAGAGTATTATATAAAAGCTTCACATGTTATGTTTTCAATATAGCACGACTTGAAAGATACATTAGGAATGGAAACAAGTTCAAGTCAATATTAGTAACCTCAAGTGGAAGGATGATGTCGTCGTTGTAGTCGTTACTTCTTCTGATTCTTCAGGTCTTCCGAGTAATACTTGTATGTCTCAACATTCCTAGATTTTCTAGTCTAACTTAAACGAAGTTGACTCTAGTATTTAATCAAGCGACTCTATATGAGTTTTGATACTAAAATTGACAACCAAACTTGACATACCAACGCTTGGTGGGTTCAACAGAGCTATGCTCTAATAGAGACTCATGCAACAATATGATTTCTTAATCCTTGGCACTTCTACGTCTAGTTGTTAGCTAGAGTCTTCCTTTAAAACCCTAGGTTTCGTATGAGAAACATAATTAGGTTACGACTTAAAGATTTATTTTTCCGCAAAGATCTTACCAACAAGACTATGAGGAGCTATCAGGATTCTCCAAGTTGTTTTAGCAAGAAAGTCCAAGTTATGATATTCTAGGTTCCTAATTCCCAGACCACCTGCTTCCAGGAAGACATACAATTGATTGTCGTTGTAACACCCTCACATTCCTTGTTGTCTATCATCTCTTTCACTCTTTCTTATTCTCCAACGATAACACCACCGAAAACTCTTCTGCTGCTAAGATTTAATCCATTTTTTTGGTTAGGTATGAGTAGGTTTCTTCACTTTTTATTGCTTTCTAGTTTAGTTTTTTTTTTTTTTAATTTAGTTGTTATCATGTTTTCTACTTATCTACACCATTATGGTGGTTTTATCTGCTCTTTGAAGGTTTATCTTCGCTTTAGTGGCGATTCTTAGTCATTACTTTGGGTTTTAAGATCGATAGGATGCTCTCCAACGACGAAACCTTCATCTTTGTTGTCTCCGACGACGAAATTTACGATGAAATCTTCATCATTAATTTATCCGGCGACAGAATCTTTATCAGTGCTTTTTCTGATGACGGAATCTTCATCCCTACAAGAGATTTGTGCAAATCGACCTATTTTCGTAGAACATCTTTCTAAAAAAGAAAAATAAACAACATTGTTGGAGTATAATTACGAGAAGAACCATTCATTGTCCTATTTAATCAGATTATATTCATACTTATATTCGTCTTACTCCGATAATCCTTCTCTTTCTCTTGTCGGATTTCTCGGTATTGTACTTTTATAATATGTTCTTGTTTGTTTGTATTATGATATTTTGATGTTAAACTCTGTCGAATTACCATCAATGAAAAGGTTCCTTGTTTGTCAGGAAAAAAAAGAAAAGAAAAGAAAACTAATTATAATAACATATCCATCCAATGGCATCTTTACCCGATAACCTAATCCCTTTTTCCAGTAGCAAGTAGTGGAAAATGGGGTTTTACTGACCCACATCCCCGACCTTCAATGGCGGTCAATTGACCGTGGACCGGTCAAAACGGTCTTTCATACAAAAAAAAAATTGTGAGCAGCTAAAGTTGGTCGTTGATTAATTACTGATGAGTGCCAAATATTGCATATTTCTACATCTATTTATTGGCATTTAACTCATCTTTTGTGCTCAGAAATCAGATATTATCCCAGATTCTGTATTTTCTTTGTTTTCAAGAATAAATATTTGTACTAATTAATTTTGTGTTTTTAGGAAATAAATACAGCACGGAGAAATTGAGGAGCCAAAAGAGCAGAAAAGTGGAGACAAGCGTCTATGGAGCAAAAAGCCAAAGCCCGCGCGCGCATCAGTTGCAACCCAACAAGGAAGACATGGGCTTGAGCTAGCCACGACCCGGATCCGAACCCGTTCCCTCTGAGCCGTCAGATTTGCTCCTTCAACATCCAACGCTCGCTGCCTTCCTCACATCGTCCCTTGATACATTCGCTCAACACCAAAATAGCCCGATTATCCCTGAGCCGTTGAGATCTCCATCCTATGCATCCGACGCTCGCTCCATCATTCTCATCGAAGATCGCTGCACCTGCTCCGCACCAAATTGCCCTATACCTATACCCCCACTCGAGCAAACCCATTTCTTCTTCCTTCTTATCTTTCTTCCCCGACCTACTCCTCAGAGAAACCATCCCCTTCACCTTCTTCTCCATACCCATGGCAGAGCTACCCCATCACCACCTCTCCTTCTCCTGTCGCCATCACCACTAGCTCCTGCAGCCACCCTCGTTTTAACCATCTCTACCTTTAGCTTCTCCCATAACCTAGAAGCTAGGGTTGAGATGATTAAAATTAGGGTTTTCTCGAACAACCACCCCGCATGGTCGATTCAGAGGAAGACAAGGCTGAAATCAGGTTTGGGTTTGTGTGTAATCGAGTTTGAGTGAATTGTGAGAGATATAAATTGTTATTTTGATGTAAGAGAAAGACAGCATGTTTTAGGGTTTGAGTTTTACAATTTTAATTTTAATTTGTTTTTATCTCTGCATAATGTTCTAAGCAATTAAACTAGGGTGTAAATGAAACCCTTTGATTTAATATGAAGCAAGTAGATTATCAAGTTGTTCTTAGTGTGTATATTGTTTAGGAAAATAGTGACTTATTGAACTAAATTTGCCTGTGATCACGGTCTTGTAAGAAGACCAGTGATACTAGGGGTAGGTAAGGAGATTTAATTCACCAATTATCCAATTAAGGTCTTCAAGGAAGGCAGTAGAACAAAGTGAAAATTTGCATTGCTTAGATATAAGATCAGAGGGTGGATTTGATCACCCTAGTACCTCTCATAATCTGTTACAACACCTCTTAATTATTAGTGCCTTAGTTTAGAGTCACCACAACAACTTCTTCGTCGTTTCGACACCAAAATCAACCATATTTGTGTTACATCATCACCTGAAATCAGTTAGTAGGCCATTAGTTCACCCTTGCACACACCACTTCTCTGTGGGATCGACCTGTGCTTGCCCTTGCCTCCAATAGTCCTGTGCACTTGCAGTTATACGTAGGAAAAACTCTTTTACAGACCTACCAATTACCATTTTAACCCTATAATGGGACCCACACCCACGACAGATGGACCTAGTTAATTATGTGACACGATTTTCTAGGCCATAATAGAATCGATCTATATCCTTAATTCCGCATTTCCCTTTTCCCCTTCTCAGCTCATCTCTCTCTCATCTCTACAGATCCAAAAACACCTTCTTTCCCCTTTCTCTCTTCAAATCTACAGACCCAAAAACATAAAATTTTTCCTTCATCACCTTCATCAGTGCCTTACTTATAATTAAGTTTTTCTGCTCAAAATCAATTAGAATTACATTTCCTTTTATTTCTCAATAACAGTTCACACTAAATAAAAACACACAGATCTGAAAAACCTTAGTTTGAATCGAAGAGGAAACAAAATATCGGAATCCTTTTTCGGTTTTTGTTTTTCGATTCATTTTCTAAAACTTCAGAACTTGTTGCTTGTGTTCTTGTGAAAGGAACAAAATATGGCTAACTAATTTCGATGGCCAATTGATGTAAGTTCCTAATTGTAGAAATTTAATTTGTAGAATTTTTGATTGATTTTTCTTTTGATTTTGTATTGATATTATTTGGTTTGGGTTTCTTTGTGTTTCTCTGTCTGATTTAGTATTTCTCTGAATCCTAAAAGTCTTAGTTTCTTCTTTGCTGAGCTTATTTTTGAAAAGCATTGAAATTTTAGTATCTCTCTGTATGCACTTATACCATGGTGAAGTTTTGCTTAATTTTGATGTTTGCAGATTATCTGTTAGCCAAGCTTTAGGGATTTCAAATAAATTTTAATAAGTTTAGTTCTGTTGGTTATGTAAAGACTTTTAGTTCTTACTAACATGGATGATTTGTAGAACCCATTAATTTCATAAGGGTTTTGAAAAGTTGATTTACAGAGTTATTAAGAAATCTGTTTTGAACAAGATGTTATTTGAGAATATTGTTATTATCTTGATGATAGGTCTATTAGAACAACTAAATGACTAACATCAGTTGTTGTAGGTATGGAGTTTGATTCTTTGGGTTCTAAATGACTACCAAACATCTATTTTCATTGGGTTTGTCATCTTACGAAACACCGCAGTAGTAAGTCTCTCGCTCACCCTTAGTTGCGTTTTATCTCAGCTTTTAACTGTTATATTAGATGGATTTATAACTTCGAAATTCTGATAACAGTCTCTGTTAAAGCATAGCTCGGTTGAACCCACCAAGCGTAGGTATGTCAAGTTTAGTTGTCATATTTTAGTGAATCAAAACTCATTTAAAGAGTCGCTTGATTATGTACTAGAGTCAACTTCGTATAGGTTAGCTTGAAAGTATTATGATATGAGACATTACAAGTATTACGAAGACTTGAAGAAGTGAAGAAGTAAGGAGATACAACGACAACATCATCCTTCCATTTGAGGTTAGTGATATTTGACTTGAACTGTTTCATTACCTAACGTATCTTTCAAGTCGTGCATATTGAAAACATAACTGCGAAGCATGAATGATTATACTCTAGTTAGACGTAGTATTAAGGAATACAATACGAGGTTTATTGCTTAACCATTAAACTTTGTATATAATACATCGACATAATCGTATGAATGCTATTGTGATTATGTATGGGTATGAGGTGAAGATTTCATCCTAGGAAACAATGTTTTACATTTGTTTAAAGGAAGTAAATTCATAAACTTGTTTTGTGAATCGAAAGGGAAATCGTCAGGCTTATTGGTATTGTTATTCATTGCATATCTTTTGAACTACCAATATGTGTGATTAGTATAACCGCTCATGAATTGTTTATGTTCTTGGTAAAACAACTCACAAAGACCTGACTTTTGTATTGGTATAACTTTTATTAGTAAAACCGATCTTAAGTAATCACCTGAGATGGTATGATCGATTCAGTGTTATTGGTATGACCAACTCTAGGCAAAGGGGAACCGATCCTATGAAGAGGTGCAACCTATCACAAGAGGGGAATCGATCCTTGTATGATGTGCAGCAAGTTTCTAGACATTGGGAACCGATCCTATGAACATGTGCAACACGTTTTTAGACATCGGGAACCGATCCTATGGACATGTGCAACAAATACAAGTTAGATACCATATATATGTGGGGAACCGATCCTAGTACCTAGTCAACCGAATTTTTGGAAAGCTAGTGTGACTAATCCAGTACTCACATGGAGGTAGAATCGAAACTTGTTTTGGTAGAACCGTGAAACCCATGATTGGTGATTGAGTATTCTTGATCAATCACATAGTTCTTGAAAGTCATATAAACCAATTCTAAACTTGTTTGGAAGTGTGGCAAATCGGTTTCAAGGTTGTAAAGAGAACTTACAAAGTAATGATGTCGACATTGTTTGAACATGTGCAATAACTCTTATCTTTAATTGTTCAAAGATATTCCTTAATAGCTAAAGGAAAAAAAAATCCCGGATCGAAAAATAAGTTGAGAATCTTTTAATTAAGGTTTTTAATTTTATTTTTGGAAAATGAAAATTAGTAATGTGCATTTACTAATTGGAGATTTGCTAAGAGATTTTCGGTCAATTTTTGGACAAAGCATTTCCAGGAATTATGGAAACCGAATCTGGAATATATTGCATATCTTGAGAATATTTTCGGTTTTGGAAATTTCTTGGTGTCCAAACTTCCTTGTCTATAAATATCAAATTTTGCATTTCTAGCAAACTAATCCTCAGAGCCAGCAAAACTACCTAGTTGTGTTGTTACTGGTGGAGCCGCCTATTCGGAGAGGAAAGTAACCTAATAGGCGAAATCTCTTACGACCCCTCAGTTTAAAGATTTCTTTGGGATTGTGAAGCTCTATTAGTACCGTTGGTGGGAAACTAGATAATTGCGGTTTATTATTAGTTTTCGATTGATTTGATTGACTAACGGTTGTTGAACTTTGATTGCACCTAGTTTGTTTATGCTTGATAATCTTCTCTTCTGATATAAGATTCACTCAAACTAGATCGAAGTTTCGACGGGGATCTTTAGATTGTTTGTAGATCTAAAGACGTCTTGTTATAATCCATTGTTAACAGACTCTGTTCTGTGCGTGATTGATCACAAGAGATTCAAGTTGATTTTTTGCAGGTGTTTATTGAAGATCTAAGAAGATTTGAAGACAAATAAGACTTTGAAGATTTCTGATTTGGGTTCATAATCTTTGGTGTGCACAATACTTGTTTCGGTTAAAGAGGATCCAACTATAATCGGTTTATCCTTGTGGTAGATTGGATTGATTAGTTGTGTAGATCGGCATCAATACGTTTCTTTGTGATTAAAAGTATTGATTGCAAAATCTTAATAATTATTTTGGTAGTTGCTGATAATATAGATCTAAGAACCTGACAAAGGAGTTTATTGTGATAAACGGAAGAGCCTTTTGTCGAACTCACATCACTTGGTTGAAAAGAGTTGATACCAAACAGATTTGTTGTTCCTTTACTGTTTGGAATATGAACCAAAGGAATTGTTCCAAGTATGTGACTTATTACAAGTTGGAGGCATGGGAATACAGACGGAACTAGGTGAACTATAGGTTTAGTTGCTTGGTCTCAACTATACGAAGTTGGTTTGATTTTGTATAGCGGCTTAATCCTGAGAGTATTCAATTCTGGACAAGGTCCCAGGGTTTTTCTGCATTTGCGGTTTCCTCGTTAACAAAATCTTGTTATGTCAGTTACTTTTATTTTCCGCAATTATAATTGTTGTTATTATAATTTAAAGTAAATTACACAAATGTTAATTCCTATTTACTTGATAGTAATCTAATTTTGTTTGGTTAAGTCCGAACCCTTTATCAAGTAAACATACTTCGTTGTTGTATTGTCTCGATCTCGTATCCATAGACGATCACACGAAGTGTGAACCAATTAGTTGTATTGTGTCGACTCAGTCCATAGACAGTCACTTTCGGAGAAATGACTTATAGGTGGAAAAGTTTTAGATTGAGGTATATTTGGGTACCCTTGTCTTTTCAATTGGTATCAGAGCAGGCAAACACAAAAGTATCTAACAATCCATGTTTGGTGCGATCCAACATATAAGAATGAACTCGAGTTCTCACGAATCGACTTCAATTAACGTACCGCCAAGATTTGATGGAACAAACTATCTATGGTGGAAATCTGCTATGAGATCTTTTCTTCAATCACGAGAATTTAATACATGGCTATTAATCGTCGATGGTTATATTCGTCCAAAGATAGAAAATTCGAAAACTGAGTTTAAACGTTTAGTAGATTTTTCAAACGAAGAAAAGGCTCTTGCAAAGCAGAGTTCAGATGGTTTGAATGCTATAATACATGCTGTAAGTCGTGATCTACAACACCATGTATCAACTTGTAGAACTTAAAGAAGCATGGGATATTCTTTAGACTGTATTCGAGGGAGATGAATCTGAAAAAGAAGCTAGACTTCTTTCCCTTTCATATGAATGGGAACACCTCAAAATGGATGATAACGATACTTTCTAGGAGTTTAACTCTAAACTTTCTGATATTGTTAATGCATCTTTTTTCCTTGGAAAGGCCATACCTGAAAAGGAAATAGTATGCAAAATTCTCAGATCGTTACCATCCAGATACGAGTCTAAGAAACATGCCATAATAGAAGGAAATGATCTTTCTATACTTTCCCGAAGCTCTCTTGTAGGAAAGTTAAAGATCTTTGATAGAGAAATTCTGCTGAAGAATCAAACTGAGAAACGTTGCCAAGAGGACAAGGTACCTGTTAAAAAAGAGCTTGACTCAACTATTGTGCTTCTAGCGCAACAAATTAAGGACATCTTATCTATTGATAAACATGTTCCTGATACATTATCGCTTTTCCATAAAAAGGGTTATGATGAAGTACAATGATTTAAGTGCCGTAGATTCAGACATATGGCAAAACATTGTCCCAGCAGAAGAACTCAGAAGTGCAACAAGGCGTATGTCTCCACTCTTGATGATATTCCGGAGGAAGAATCCAATGAAGAAATATTTGATTGTAATGCACTTCCTGCAAACTCTAACAATGATGATTTCTGTGAGTCTAGTCAACTCCTAGAGAAACTTGAGTTGGAAATTAAGGAAAATAAAAGGTTAATCCTGGTTTTTGAAAACCTTTTGAATTTCATTTCAGATAAAACCCGTATGGTAAAATTTGAACAAGAAAAATTGGGTGAAAAACCAAGAGAATCAGAAACTAGTTTCTCTGATAACTTGATAAGTTCTTCATGTGAAAGAAAAAATCACATTGCAATCCTCCTTAGAAATAAACTTATCAAAGCACTTCGCAAGGGGATATAGAAGACTGGTAAGTTTATGAGATCTAAAAGGGAAATTGCAAACTCTTGTGATTATAAGAGAAAGAAAAAACAAAAGGAAACACAGTCTATTGTGTTTATAAGCCATCCTAAGGATGTCTTTGTTAACTATGGGGAGAATAATCCTCACCTCAACACACACTGATTGTGTTGAATTATGAATCCTCACTTGTTGCCCAAAATTCTGATTGTGGGGAAGCATAAATCTGGGCAAGTTGTTCATGTCTGTTTCTTGAATAAAAAATAATAATAATAGATATCTTTTATTTTTGGGAACAACAGTTTCGGTTTCCATAAACCAAATTTTTTCTTGATTTTCTCCCATCTTATATACCTTCTTCCTGTCCGAAAGAAGACTATTATATTTAAATGGAGAAATCGGTAAAAGAAGGGTCATCTCTTGATGATTTAGCACTATGTGCATCAGTTATGACTGAAACTCATGACGTCTCTCTTCATGATAATTCTCAAGATTCTCTAAGAAAACAGATCCTTACCGTTAAAGGTTGCATTAGATATCATGAGCTGATGATAAATGATTCAAAAGAAGTACTAGATAATCTTCATTCTCAACTGTTTGAGGTGAACAAATCATCTACTGAAAAGGGAAGTGCTCAGAAGAATTTGAATCCAGTTTTTGAAAGCAATTTTCACAAGAACTGAGAAAGAGAAAATAGACATGAATTTTTGATTTCTTTCAATGATTTTATTAGGTCCATTATGAATAAAACTATCTTATTATGAATAAAATTATTTGATTTATAATCTTGTGATAGTTTTTGATTTACATAGCATGTGCTTGAATGCTTTATCTTATTGCTATGTATGTTTATGGGATGTTTGATTTCGGTTTTCTGACCTTAATATTCGATCTCATATGTTGTGAACCCATATGGTTTGGGTGACTTTTTGGTTTAGCAGGATTAAGTTCTAGCCCATGTTGGTAGGCTTTATCAAAGGATCATGAGGGGTTTTGATTGAAACAATATGTGAAAAAGTCACAATATGTTGAATCGTTTGGTTTAGCATAAAAGCACATGTGTTTCGGGGTTTTCAACTTTTGCTTGCAATAGTTAAAAACTGGTTTTCAACCTTTCTCTGGTAAAGGTTGGTTTTTGTTATTCTTTTGTTTTACATAATGATGTAGTTTTTACAGTGGAAGTAAAGATTCGTTGCTCGGACTCTTTTTAAAGATTTGGTTTTTGATTATTAAAAGAAAATACTAAGACAAACTAATTAAAATTGATTTTTGTTACCAAGGAGAGATGAGTCTAGGTCTTTGGATTCCGCTACTTCTAATGATGGTAAACTCAATAATTAAAACTTTGACATAATACTCCGACTTTACTCAAAACAGTTTCGAACCCAATCTCATGCTTTGGAAAATATAACGTTACAAGCTCTTTTTTTTTCTTATGACTCTAGTCACTATTCTAAGGCCTAATCCTGCTTCGCTTATAAAAGAACGGTAGAAACTACCCAAAACAAGTATTACGAAGCATGTAAAGAAGAGAGAATTTTTAGACAAATTAAAACACAATTTTGGAGTAAATATGTCAAAGAAATTTAATTATAAATATTACCCATCAAAAATAGTTTCCTCCAAAACCCTAGAAAATAGATTTAGCTACTCATAGAGTCAAAATTGAAGAAAATTTCATTAATCATTGTATTGATAAAAATAGAAATAAGCTTACAATGATTTCCAGTCGCTAAAGGAGTTTAGCACTGATTTGAACAGCTTAGCAATAAACGACCGTGTCTGAGGGTCCTTGTCTGTCTACTGTTGAAGAACGATAGAGGGTTAACTCTGTCGTTGTATTTAAGACTGCTTCTGCGACCGTTCCTGGTGGTTCAATGTTCTTGGTGTTCTTCAGTTTTGCAGCAGTAGGTGAACTTTCTAACTTATGATTTTTTTTTAGATTCCTAGCTCTCTATTCTTCCCCAAAGTATCCGTCTGCCCTCTTGAGACTCCAACAACTCCTTTTTATACACAGCAGCACTCTCTAGGGCAAGTAATATCTAAAAATATCGGGCTTTCTCCACCTTCCTGTTTTACGGAAACATTCCAATTATGCCGAGATTTGCTCCTTCTTTTGGCTTCAATACACGTCATTCTTCCTTGTTGATTTGGTAACAACGTATCCAGACCGTAGAGCCCTTGAAAGTTTCCACGAAACCTCCCAATATAGCAGCACAAAAACCCTCTACCTGTTTTGTCAAAACCCGATTATCCAGCCCATTCTGCTTGAATCCAACAGCCATACCTTCCATGTCTGGCCCAAACAGGCCGGTTGAGACCAAATCCAGCGATTGAATCTCATCAATTCTCTGCTAAAATTCGAACCCTAAATCTGGTTCGTGAAGAACACTTTTTCCCGCCAAAACCGTGAACCGTGATTCATCTTTTGTCGATTATCTAGCCAATTATGTTCGAAACAAAGACCATTACCAGCCCTGTTTAGACCTAAAGAACAAACCCAATGATTCTCAGCGCTTTAGTCTCTTCCTAATTCCATCAAAATCCAAACCCTAAATCTGTTCTTCTTTTCCCGCCAAAATTTAAATTTCAAATGGAGAAGATGACCTTCCCCTTATCCAACAGCAGTGTCCCTTTAGCAATTTGGGCTACATTTAGCAATTCTTGGGGTTGCGAATAGCAATTTGTGGGGTACAAAGATGACTTTTGGGCTATATATAGTGAAAAACTCCTGGGTGACTTTATCGACTCTTCCGGGACATTTCTGAGGGTGCCTTTAACACTTTTCTGGGTGCTTTTAGTAGTTTCCTGAGCAGCCATCTCTTACCTCTCATATTCACTTCTTTTCTTCAATTTTTATACATCACTAAGGCTGTAACATGCTTTTCAAACATAATCGCATCACTAAAGCCGACATGCCTTTCAGATAGAAAAGAAGTAAATAGTGAGAAATAAGTCCCCTCCAACAGTATTTGCACATGAAATGACACTTTAGCCCCTTTTAAGCGACGTTTCCTCTTCTTTTACTCCAAATTACCTGAAACTCAAAATCAAATAAAAGATACATAATTTACAAGAAAACATAACAAAGAAAGCATAAACAATAGATAAATATCAAGGTGTTTTAAACACCTATCAAATTCCCCCACACTTAGACTTTGCTAGTCCTCGAGCAAATCAAACTAAAATAATTTTTAATACATACAACTCCATCTCGTCGAAGATACGGTCACACTTAGCACGTATAACAAGCCTTTAAACCCCTAGGTGGCCCTAGTGGACGAGTTATAGTCTCGGGAGGGTTTACAAGAGGTGTACCCACAAAACCTTTACTCCAGACCCTAGCTATCTATGCAGAACCTTGGAAGGCACTAACGAATCTCCTTGGTTGGCATACTTATTGACTACAGGAGGAAGTACCCGATGCGAAATTCTAATTCTTTGTACACGAGTTTGCACTCAAGCATACTAAAATTCATATATAAGTCACAGAGCTCTACTCAGATAGTTTCTGGACATCATAACCGGAGTCGACCAATCACATGGATAGAGTAAGAAATGGATATAGAAAAACGCAGATGGTTTTGATGTTGTCTAGGTGATCGGTGTTTCCCATATCTGTCTGAAGGCCACTGCCAAAACGAACCTATCCTAATGGACTGAGATACTGGTCTTGGACTAATATCAACACACTGGCATATACAAGGGAACTAGTGGTCGATAATCCTAACTCTAGGTCAACTCAGCTGGCATATACAAGGGAACCAGTGGTCGACTTTATTGAATTTATTCCGGTTGGTCTGGTGGTCTGGTCTATCTTTTTTTTTATTTTATTTTTCAACTTTTTTTTTTTTTTTTTTTTTTTTTTTTTTTTTTGGTATCTCAATCACTCTATTTCACCCTAGCAGTGGTAACAACTTGAATCGTGAGCCCCACCTAATCACTTAGAGAAACATATTTTAAAGAAAACAAAATAAAATAGAAGTGAAAAGGATTCAACGAGATATGGCGAAACTACCATGTTTTTTTCTTTAATTCTAACACCTGAGCTCTGTGCTTTTATGAATAGACTCTTTAGATGTTTCCATCTAATCAGATTGGTTCCTCAACTCCTACAACCAAAATGCTTCCATCCACTTAGATTGGTTAGTGTCATCCTTAATAAGCATAAATTTCTAGGCTCTGGTTTTTTTTTTTTTTTTTTTTTTTTTTTTTTTTGAAGAAACTAAAAGTTTTTCCCTCACCCCCACACTTAAACCTAACATTGTCCTCAATGTTTCAAAATAAAGTGCAGTACCAAAAATATAGTAACAAGAGGAATAAAGAGGTAAGTCAGAAAGATAGTACCTGGATGAAGCGTAGCAATCCTTCCATGGGAGCAAGAAAGAAAATAAAAACAAAAACAAAACTAATGTACAACAGCAGGATCCTCCAGAGGGACCTTAACATCACCATGTATGGGTTGCCTTCCAATAAGCGCTAAGTTTAGTGTCTTGACCCCCGGACGTTGTGACCGTTCAAATTAATCCTGGTAGACAGGATCTCTCATCTCCGATTCTTCTATTGCATGACTGGGTAACTCCAAGAATGGTTTCAACTGTTGACCGTTAACCTTGAAAGTTTCTCCGTTCTTCGGATTTTCAACTTCAACTGCACCATGAGGAAAAACAATTTTGACAAAATATGGTCCGGTCCACCGAGACCTCAATTTACCAGGGAAAAGATGTAAACGAGAATTGTAAAGGAGAACTTTTTGACCTGGTTCAAATGTCTTTCGAATAATCGATTTATCATGAAATATTTTTGTTTTCTCCTTGTAAATTTTCGCACTCTGGTAAGAATCATTACGAATTTCTTCTAACTCATTGAGTTGCAGTCTACGGTTATCACCAACAGTTGGTAGGTCAAAGTTTAGCCGTTTAATAGCCCAATAAGCTCGGTGTTCTAATTATACAGGCAAATGACAGGCTTTACCGAAGACAAGTCTATACGGAGACATTCCAAGTGGAGTCTTAAAAGCGGTTCGGTAAGCCCACAAAGCTTCTACTAAGCGCAAAGACCAATCTTTTCGGGTAGGGTTTACGGTCTTTTCTAAAATCTGTTTAATTTGCCTATTAGACACTTCAACTTGGCCACAAGTTTGTGGGTGATAAGGTGTAGAAACCTTATGGGTAATGGAGTATTTCTTCATGAGTGCCTCGAAAGATCGGTTGCAAAAATGGGAACCTCCGTCACTAATGATTGCTCTAGGCATACCAAATCGAGAGAAAATATTGTCTCTAACAAACTTGATCACAACGTGGCGATCATTTGTCTTGGTAGCTATTGCTTCAACCCACTTAGATACATAGTCAACAGCTAAAAAGATGTAAAAGTTGCCATAGGAATTGACAAAAGGACCCATAAAATCTATACCCCACACATCAAATATTTCTATAATTAATATAGGACTAAGTGGCATCATATTACGTCGGGTCATCTTTCCTAACTTTTGACATCTATCACAACTTTGACAAAATAGGTGGGAGTCCTTAAACAGAGTTGGCCAATAAAGACCGGATTGCAAAACCTTCGCAGCTGTTTTCTTAGAACTAAAGTGACCCCCACAAGCTCGAGAATGACAAAAAGTCGGGACACTTTGGAGACTTCGTTGTCGAATACAACGACGGATGATCCGATCGGGGCAATATTTGAATAAGTACGGATCATCCCGAGAAAAAGTATTTTACCTCGAGACAAGAATTTAGCTCTATCTGTTTAGACCAATGGTCGGGCATTTGACCGGTTACCAAATAATTGACAATGTCTGCAAACCAGGGTAACAAAGAGATGGAAAATAATTGTTCATCAGGGAACGTGTCAAGGATCGGTTTCTCATCATCTCTAGTCTCATCAAGGATACGGGATAAATGGTCAGCTACTACATTTTCGGACCCTTTCGTATCACGAATATCTAGAGTAAATTCTTGGAACAATAACACCCATCTAATCAGCCGAGGTTTGGAGTCCTTCTTGGAAAGGAGATATTTGAGTGCGGCATGATCAGAATAGACTATGACCTTAGACCCTAGGAGATATGATCTAAATTTCTCCAAAGCAAAAACGATGGCTAACATTTCTTTCTCAGTGGTTGTGTAGTTCAACTGGGCATCGTTTAGGGTCCTACTAGCATAATAAATCACACTAGGTGCTTTATCACGTCGTTGGCCAAGGACAGCACCAACCGCATAATCGGACGCATCACACATAAGTTCAAATGGGAGGTCCCAATCGGGTGGTTGGATGATAGGGGCAGAAGTCAACAATGCTTTTAGCTTCTCAAAAGCTGCAACACAGGCTTCATCAAATACAAAGGCAGTATCTTTAGCAAGTAGGTTCGACAGAGGTAAGACAATCTTGCTAAAGTCTTTGATGAAACGACGATAAAATCCAACATGGCCAAGGAAAGATCTAACATCTGTTACATTCTTAGGTGGTCTTAATTTAGAAATTAGTTCAACCTTGGCTTTATCAACTTCTATTCCCTTAGAGGACACCACATGTCCTAACACGATTCCAGATGTAACCATAAAATGACACTTTTCCCAATTAAGGACTAAGTTCTTTTCTTTACAACGTTCTAGAACTAGTGTAAGGTGGTGCAAGCATTCATCGAATGAGGATCCAAAAACCGAAAAATCGTCCATAAAGACCTCGAAAAATCGCTCAACCATGTCCGAAAAGATACTAAGCATGCAACGTTGGAATGTTACGGGTGCATTACACAACCCAAAAGGCATACGCCTGTAAGAAAAAGTAACAAATGGACATGTGAAGGTTGTTTTCTCCTGGTCTTCCGGTGCTATAGGGATTTGGTTATAACCAGAGTATCCATCTAGGAAACAATAATGGCTGTGGCCAGCTAATCTTTCTAACATCTGGTCGATGAATGGTAGAGGAAAGTGGTCTTTCCTAGTTGCTGAGTTTAGCTTACGGTAGTCTATACAAACTCTCCACCCGGTAGTGACACGGGTAGGGATCAGTTCATTATTCTCATTCGCAACTACAGTAATCCCAGACTTCTTAGGGACAACCTGGACAGGACTGACCCATTTACTATCAGATATGGGGTATATGATACCCACATCTAATAACTTAAGCACCTCAGTACGGACAACTTCCTTCATATTAGGATT
This sequence comes from Papaver armeniacum, assembly GCA_023531295.1. NCBI lineage: Eukaryota > Viridiplantae > Streptophyta > Magnoliopsida > Ranunculales > Papaveraceae > Papaver > Papaver armeniacum. The sequence continues at coordinate 317,955 of JAJJWW010018374.1, forward strand.
CAAACGTCTCTGCATTTCTCTAGAGGTTTTGGCACCTTCTTCTAGGTAGATGTGGTGCATACAATCAGCAGGACTAATTCCTTTCAAATCTGCTATAGTCCACCCTATTGTAGTCTTGTGCTTACGGAGAACACTGACTAGTCTACTTTCCTGATCGGGCTCTAAGTCAGAGGCAATTATGGCAGGAAGAGTTTTCTCATTACCAAGAAATACATATTTCAGTGTATCTGGTAGCGGATTTAATTCAAGGGTGGGAGCCTTAACTGATGATGGGAGGGGTTTATCTATGGTTGGCGGAAGAGGTTCTGGTTTACGCTGCCATTTTCCATAATCCATTACTGGCGCAGAGTCTAACAACGCATTAACTTCTTCAAAATGACTATCCTTATCATAGTAGGCTCCAAAGTGGGCCAAGCACGCCTCTAAAGGATCACTAACACTATTTGTGGTAAAAGTATTCTCAACTAGAGAATCAATCATGCATATAGACTCATAGTGTTCAGGGTCCGGTGGGGCTTGTAACGCCTTAAAAACGTTCACGAGAGATTTTCTGATTCCCAAAGGAAAATTCTACTAGGCCAGTTTGACAATGTATGACTGTATTTGTAGTGGCTAAGAACGGACGACCTAGGATGATTGGGATATTGATATCTTGACTAGAGACAGTTTGAGTGTCTAAAATCACAAAGTCAACTGGATAGATAAAGTTTTCTACTTGAACCAAAACGTCTTCAATAATTCCACGTGGGATTTTGACTGACCTATCGGCTAACTGTAGTGTTATCCTAGTTGGTTTCATCTCACCTAACCCAAGTTGTTCATATACCGAGAATGGTAAAAGATTCACACTAGCCCCAAGATCTAATAGCACATTGTTTATCGTTTGGGTACCTATGACACATGTGACAGTAGGACAACCAGGATCTTTAAATTTGACCGGGTACTTTTGTGAGATTATGGAACTAACTTGTTGGGTTAAAAATGCCTTTTTATGGACACTAGCATCTCTCTTGACAGTGCACATCTCTTTCAGGAACTTGGCCATAGCCGGTACATGTTTAATTGCATCTAATAAAGGCAGGTTGATCTTAACTTGCTTAAAGATGTCTAGGATTTAAGCATATGTAATAGGCTTTTTCTTAGCGAGTCTTTGAGGAAATGGTGCAGGTGGTATATACACTCTCTCAGGGATATCTTCCTCACTTGGACTCTTAGCACATTCAGGCTCATTAGGTTCTTTAGACGAAGTTTGGTCAACCTCAGTCTCTTCAGCTGGATTACTATCCTTAGGTGATTCTACCGAGTTTTCTAGAGTTTTACCACTCCTAAGGGTGATAACTGCTTTGACATGTTCATTGTGTCTAGAACCACCCGACCCATTAACCTGGTTTAATCCTTTCGGATTTGGAGTTGTTTGGCTAGGAAATTTCCCATTCTCCCTATCATTTAACCGGTTCGAAAGTTGACTTATTTGAGTCTCTAGGTTGGTAATAGCCCGGTCACTGCTTTGTTGGTTACGTTGACTCGTCAGGACAAAGTCATCGAGCTTTTGACTTATATGGTTGATATTTTGGGTAGTCTCGGCATGGTTTATCACACTACGGTCAATAAAGAGCTTTAGACTTTCTTCTAGAGATGACACCTTTTTATCAACTTGGTTCGGTTCTTGTACTTGAGCTTGGTTCCTAGAGAAACCTGGTGGTGGGTTGCTAGATGGGCTACCTTGATGGTTACCTTTAGACCACGAAAAATTCGGGTTATGTCTCCAACCAGGGTTATAGGTATTAGAGTATGGGTCAAACTTGGGTCGACCCTCATATTTAGAGTTCATACCACCGTGTAGGACACTAACCTGGTCTCGGGTAGTTTTACTAGGGTAAAACAGGGGACAGTGAGGTCCTATATGACTTTGATCACCACAAATGGTACATGGGTATGTTCTAGGCTCACTATTACAGCTCATAGTCTGGTTTGACCCTTGGTTCATCTCTAAGGCCTCTAAATGCCTAAGGATATCTGACCCATTATCGACTCTATTGACCCTATGGATAGGGTTCCTAGTTATTTCGGGCTCCCTCATTGAAGCCCATTGACGAGTCTTTTCAGCTAACTCGACCAACTCGTCAAAATATTCATCTGGGTCTTGATGGGTAAATTCTCCACCACTCATTGTTTCTACCTGCATTCGGGTTTCACTATCAAGGCCCTCATATAATATTTGGGCCATGTGGGCTTTATCAAAGCCGTGATGTGGGCATTGGTATAACAATTCATTAAACCTTTCTACATAATCGTGTAGGTGTTCACCTAATTTCGCTTAAAGGTTTGGATAGACGTCGAACAACAGCGAGTCTTATGGTGTGGGTAGAATTTCTTAACGAAAACCTCTACAAGTCCATCCCGGGTAGTGATTGTTTTGGAAGGAATGATATGATACCACTCACCGGCTCTCTCTTCTAGGGAAAAGGGAAACAAACGCAACCTAACATCGTCTTTGGTGACATTCGGATAACTCATGGTGTCACAAATCATCTCAAAGTCACGGATATGGGTATATGGGTTTTCATTCTCTATCCCCCTAAACTTACGTAGCATGCCAAATGTCCCAGGTTTAATATCAAACTTAACAGTAGTAGTGGCGGTAAAACAACCCCGAGGTTCACGTATCACTCTAGATGGGTTCAACCGGTCCCTAAGGGTCTTGGTTGGCGGAACTTCACCCTCATCATTTTCATTAGCCATTTTGCCAAAAATCGAAGTATCACCTATATACGTGTAGCGGGTTGGTGTCAAATTAAAAGGTCGTTCTCCTCAAGTCTATCTCCTACCCGTTTCCAACGTCGCATACACAAGCAAGAATACTAGTGAAGCAAGAAAATCGTGCACATGCAAATGCAGGGTTTACTAAATTAGGTAAGCTTGGGCTACCTCGGCAAAATATACCTAAAGGTACACCGGAAATCGTGGCTGAGGCTCGTGGAATTTCAAAATATACCTAAAGGTAACTCCCAAATGGCCCAAGGCACGGGTTCAGCGTACTTTTCCACATGTTTCCTAAATTCGGTAATCTGACGATGCAATTGGTGTGTGCAACGTGTATTTTTTTGATTTTTTTTTTAAATAATAAAAAAAAAAAAATTGGGTTTTGTTACTTACCTCTTTTGGTAGGCAATTCCACAATAAATATAGAAAATTACCTGCACAATAAAAATAAGAAAAAATACCCAAGTAAAATCAAAGATATTAAATTAAATTAAATTAAACAAAAACTGAACTAAAAAAAAAAAAAAAAAAAATATCTAAAACCTAACCTAAAGGCAAGTCCGCGTCGGCGTCGCCAAAAACTGATGTAGTTTTTACAGTGGAAGTAAAGATTCGTTGCTCGGACTCTTTTTAAAGATTTGATTTTTGATTATTAAAAGAAAATACTAAGACAAACTAATTAAAATTGATTTTTGTTACCAAGGAGAGATGAGTCTAGGTCTTTGGATTCCGCTACTTCTAATGATGGTAAACTCAATAATTAAAACTTTGACATAATACTCCGACTTTACTCAAAACAGTTTCGAACCCAATCTCATGCTTTGGAAAATATAACGTTACAAGCTCTTTTTTTTTTTCTTCTTATGACTCTAGTCACTATTCTAAGGCCTAATCCTCCTTCGCTTATAAAAGAACGGTAGAAACTACCCAAAACAAGTATTACGAAGCATGTAAAGAAGAGAGAATTTTTAGACAAATTAAAACACAATTTTGGAGTAAATATGTCAAAGAAATTTAATTACTAAATATTACCCATCAAAAATAGTTTCCTCCAAAACCCTAGAAAATAGATTTAGCTACTCATAGAGTCAAAATTGAAGATAATTTCATTAATCATTGTATTGATAAAAATATAAATAAGCTTACAATGATTTCCAGTCGCTAAAGGAGTTTAACACTGATTTGAACAGCTTAGCAATAAACGACCGTGTCTGAGGGTCCTTGTCTGTCTACTGTTGAAGAACGATAGAGGGTTAACTCTGTCGTTGTATTTAAGACTGCTTCTGCGACCGTTCCTGGTGGTTCAATGTTCTTGGTGTTCTTCAGTTTTGCAGCAGCAGGTGAACTTTCTAACTTATGATTTTTTTTTCCGATTCCTAGCTCTCTATTCTTCCCCAAAGTATCCGTCTGCCCTCTTGAGACTCCAACAACTCCTTTTTATACACAGCAGCACTCTCTAGGGCAAGTAATCTCTAAAAATACCGGACTTTCTCCACCTTCCTGTTTTACGGAAACATTCCAATTATGCCGAGATTTGCTCCTTCTTTTGGCTTCAATACACGTCATTCTTCCTTGTTGATTTGGTAACAACGTATCCAGACCGTAGAGCCCTTGAAAGTTTCCACGAAACCTCCCAATATAGCAGCATAAAAACCCGTGAAAAACCCTCTACCTGTTTTGTCAAAACCCGATTATCCAGCCCATTCTGCTTGAATCCAACAGCCATACCTTCTATGTCTGGCCCAAACAGGCCGGTTGAGACCAAATCCAGCGATTGAATCTCATCAATTCTCTGCTAAAATTCGAACCCTAAATCTGGTTCGTGAAGAACACTTTTTCCCGCCAAAACCGTGAACCGTGATTCATCTTTTGCCGATTATCTAGCCAATTATGTTCGAAACAAAGACCATTACCACACTGTTTAGACCTAAAGAACAAACCCAATGATTCTCGGCGCTTTAGTCTCTTCCTAATTCCATCAAAATCCAAACCCTAAATCTGTTCTTCTTTTCCGCCAAAATTTAAATTTCAAATGGAGAAGATGACCTTCCCCTTATCCCAAGCAGTGTCCCTTTAGCAATTTGGGCTACATTTAGCAATTCTTGGGGTTGCGAATAGCAATTTGTGGGGTACAAAGATGACTTTTGGGTTGTATATAGTGAAAAACTCTGGGTGACTTTATCGACTCTTAGGGACATTTCGAGGGTGCCTTTAACACTTTTAAGGTGCTTTTAGTAGTTTCCTGAGCAGCCATCTCTTACCTCTCATATTCACTTCTTTTCTTCAATTTTTATACATCACTAAGGCTGTAACATGCTTTTCAAACATAATCGCATCACTAAAGCCGACATGCCTTTCAGATAGAAAAGAAGTAAATAATGAGAAATAAGTCGCCTCCAACAGTAGTTGCACATGAAATGACACTTTAGCCCCTTTTAAGCGACGTTTCCTCTTCTTTTACTCCAAATTACCTGAAACTCAAAATCAAATAAAAGATACATAATTTACAAGAAAACATAACAAAGAAAGCATAAACAATAGATAAATATCAAGGTGTTTTAAACACCTATCACATAAGGATGACAACATAATGATATTTCGATATCAATTCTCCCTGGAAGAAGATGCAAACATATTGGAGAAAAGGATGCGAAATTTGAGGTAACGACTTTGTTAGTTAATCGTTTTCCTGTTTAAGAAAAGCCTGATTTTATTGCGTATATTTATTGCTTTTGCTTAACAAAATTTCGGTACAATTGATGTTTTATTCCATTATTGTGTATGGATGTGTGTGTGATTCAATTGTTTTCGGTTAAGAAAAACTATTGTTATCTTGCTTTATTATTTGGTATCAATCGTTTAGGCTTACAAAATTTCGGTGCAATTGCGGTGCTTTAATGTCTATGTTGTTTCAATTGCTTCCGGTTGAGGTAAATAATTATGCAAGTTGAATTGTTTGGTTTGTATGAATTGTTTATGGCTTATCAAAAGAACAGGTTTTCGAAATGAATTGTTTAGTCCAATTCGATTCCGGATAAGAGAAACTAAGTTAATTCTGATCTTAGTTAGACTTATCAAAGTGGAGGTTTCGGTTATTCAATTCTAATCGAATGCCTTAACAAGAAATACTAGTTAACTAACCTAGTACTTGTCATGTTTAAAAGTGAAAGGTCTAAGTTATATGGATAATTAGAACCTGATGAGAAAAATAGAGTTATCTTTATTTTGGTCTTATCGAACAAGCGATTGTATTTGTACAATCGGTTTAGCAAAGGAACTAAGGTGCTTAGTCAATTTTTGGTTTGATAAACTATTAGGGAAAATTGCTTCGGGCAATTGTTTCCTTGGTAACATATCAAAACTAAATTACTTTGTAGTTTCCGTTTTAATATTGGTTATCAAAAATGGTGTGTGGAACCCTCGTGCTTAACTCTATAGGTTTCAAGTCTTGTGAGATTTGTAAGATCCTTTCGGTTTGTCCTTTATTTGTTCGTACCTTTGTCATTTTGTGACAAAAAGTGGGAGATATATATGGAGTAAACAAGTGATACTGGTATTGATTTATATTGATTGGTACCACTAAGGGAAAGGACATTTGTGGTTAAACATTTATCTAACGAAAGAGTAAAGCATAGACTAAGGAGGAGTAGCATGCATATCATATGATATTTGTAGTTATATCGACTACAAAGGAATAACAAAGACGTGCGGATTGATAAAATCTACCTATCTTACCTTTAGGGGGAGTATTAGCTTTGTTATTATAATGTCAACAACGACATTTATGGATTGAATGTATACAGGTTATTGTGTTGTTGAATTCAGGAATCAATCGTATGTGTAATGAATTCTTGTAATCAAGGGTATGTAAGAGTTTTGTCACTAAAATTGACAAAGGGGGAGATTATTAGAGCATAACTCGGTTGAACCCACCAAGCGTTGGTATGTCAAGTTTGGTTGTCATATTTTAGTGAATCCAACTCATTTAAAGAGTCGCTTGATTATGTACTAGAGTCAACTTTGTATAGGTTAGCTTGAAAGTATTAGGATATGAGACATTACAAGTATTACGAAGACTTGAAGAAGTGAAGAAGTAAGGAGCTACAACGACAACATCATCCTTCCACTTGAGGTTAGTGATAATTGACTTGAACTGTTTCATTCCCTAACGTATCTTTCAAGTCGTGCATATTGAAAACATAAGCTGGAAGCATGAATGATTATACTCTAGTTAGACGTAGTATTAAGGAATACAATACGAGGTTTATTGCTTAACCATTAAACTTTGTATATAAGACATCAACATAATCGTATGAATGCTATTGTGATTATGTATGGGTATGAGGTGAAGATTTCATCCTAGGAAACAATGTTTTACATTTGTTTAAAGGAAGTAAATTCATAAACTTGTTTTGTGAATCGAAAGGGAAATCGCCATGCTTATTGGTATTGTTATTCATTGCATATTTTTTGAATTACCAATATGTGTGATTAGTATAACCGCTCATGACTTGTTTATGTTCTTGGTAAAACTACTCACAAAGACCTGACTTTTGTATTGGTATAACTTTTATTAGTAAAACCGATCTTAAGTAATCACCTGAGATGGTATGATCGATTCAGTGTTATTGGTATGACCAACTCTAGGCAAAGGGAAACCGATCCTATGAAGAGGTGCAACCTATCACAAGAGGGGAATCGATCCTTATATGAGGTGCAACAAGTTTCTAGATATTGGGAACCGATCCTATGAACATGTGCAACATGTTTTTAGACATTGGGAATCGATCCTATGGACATGTGCAACAAATACAAGTTGGATACCATATATACGTGGGGAACTGATCCTAGTACCTAGTCAACCTAATTTTTGGAAAGCTAGTGTGACTAATCCAGTACTCACATGGAGGTAGAACCAAAACTTGTTTTGGTAGAACCGTGAAACCCATGATCGGTGATTGAGAGTTCTTGATCAATCACATAGTTCTTGAAAGTCAGATGAACCAATTCTAAACTTGTTTGGAAGTGTGGAAAATCGGTTTCAAGGTTGTAAGTATGAAAGAGAACTTACAAAGTAATGATGTCGACATTCTTTGAACATGTGCAGTAACGCTTATCTTTAATTGTTCAAAGATATTCCTTACTAGCTAAAGGAAAAATCCCGGATCGAAAAATAAGTAGAGAATCTTTTAATTAAGGTTTTTAATTTTATTTTTGGAAAATGAAAATTAGTAATGTGCATTTACTAGTTGGAGATTTTCTAAGAGATTTTCGGTCAATGTTTGGACAAAGCATTTCTAGGAATTATGGAAACCGAATCTGGAATATATTGCATATCTTGAGAATATTTTCGGTTTTGGAAATTCCTTGGTGTCCAAACTTCCTTGTCTATAAATATCAAAGTTTGCATTTCTAGCAAACTAATCCTCAGAGCCAACAAAACTACCAAGTTGTGTTGTTACTAGTGGAGCCGCCTATTCGGAGAGGAAAGTAACCTAATTAGGCGAAATCTCTTACGGCCGCTCAATTTAAAGACTTATTTGGGATTGAGAAGCATTATTAGTACCGTTGGTGGGAAACTAGATAATTGCGGTTTATTATTAGTTTTCGATTGATTTGATTGACTATCGGTTGTTGAACTTTGATTGCACCTAGTTTGTTTATGCTTGAGAATCTTCTCTTCTGATATAAGATTCACTCAAACTAGATCGAAGTTTCGACGGGGTTCTTTAGATTGTTTGTAGATCTAAAGACATCTTGTGATAATCCATTGTTAACAGACTCTTTTCTGTGCGTGATTGATCACAAGAGATTTAAGTTGATTGTGTGCAGGTGTTTATTGAAGATCTAAGAAGATTTGAAGACAAATAAGACTTTGAAGATTTCTGATTTGGGTTCATAATCTTTGGTGTGCACAATACTTGTTTCGGTTAAAGAGGATCCAACTATTATCGGTTTATCCTTGTGGTAGATTGGATTGATTAGTTGTGTAGATCGGCATCAATACGTTTCTTTGTGATTAAAAGTATTGATTGCAAAATCTTAACAATTACTTTGGTAGTTGTTGATAAGATAGATCTAAGAACCTAAAAAAGGAGTTTACTGTGATAAACGGAAGATCCTTTTGTCGAACTCACATCACTTGGTTGAAAATAATTGATACCAAACAGATTTGTTGTTCCTTTACTGTTTGGAATACGAACCAAAGGAATTGTTCCAAGTACGTGACTTATTACAAGTTGGAGGCGTGGGAATACAAGCGGAACTAGGTGAACTATAGGTTTAGTTGTTTGGTCTCAATTATACGAAGTTGGTTTGATTTTGTATAGAGGATTAATCCTGAGAGTATTCAATTCTGGACAAGGTCCCGGGGTTTTTCTGCATTTGCGGTTTCCTCGTTAACAAAATCTTGCTGTGTCATTTACTTTTATTTTCCGAAATTATAATTGTTGTTATTATAATTTAAAGTAAATTACACAAACGTTAATTTCTATTTACTTGATAGTAATCCTATTGTGTTTGGTTAAGTCCGAACCCTTTATCAAGTAAACATACTTCGTTATTGTATTGTCTCGATCTCGTATCCATAGACGATCACATGAAGTGTGAACCGATTAGTTGTATTGTCTCGACTCAGTCCATAGACAATCACTTTCGGAGAAAGGACTTATAGGTGGAAAAGTTTTATATTGAGGTATATTTGGGTACCCTCGTCTTTTCAGTCTCCGTGCCAAAGAGGAGCTCCAAATGGAATCAATAACTGCAATATCTCTATTCAAAGTATTCGGTCCAGCTTGTGGTGGTGCCATGTAATTATAATATTTTTCATATTGTCAATGTGGTACAAAAACCAGTTTACACTTGTTAGCCATTTCTGAGGTTATTTTGTTGTGGTTTAAAGGTCTTGTAGATGATGGCAGAAGATGACTACTTTTGGGACAAGTAGGGAGGTAATACTATTGCATTAACATCTCAAATCTTGCAATAATGTTAACTCTGCAACCATTTTTCCATTCTCAGTTCACCATTGTGATTAGTTTTCATCTGAAATCTTGCAGATAAGTCCTGCGCCGTGCTCGGGGCTGTGTTATGCTTAACAGAGAAGGATTTCGCATTGTATCTCAAGCATAACACTCAAATAGTAACACCTTTAACCTACAACTTATCTTTTTTCTTGCTTTCAGTGATGGCCGTATATCTCCTGATTTACTTTCTTTCCTCTGATTTTTTTAGATGGGAAATTCACCGAAGGATATATTTCGCAAGCATAAACAAGTAAGATTGATCAGCTGGGTGTAAAAAGCAAAGAAGAGACGTTTGAGAGCAACAACTGTAAATGGTTCAACTCAAGATGGTTACACATGCAGATATCTGGAGTGATGTGTGATAGGATCCGAAGATGCCTATATATAATAACCGCAATCGCACGGTGTCTAACTAGTAGACAGAGGCAAGTACGGGTCGTTCCCACGAGGAGCGGTGGAAATACGTAATCAATATCTCTAATAAGCTAACGAGAAACAATATTTTTGGATTTTTGGAAATGCGAATGAAATAATAAAATAAATGAAAAGAACTTAAAAGCAGTGAGAAAGGGAGTCAGTAACCAAGGTCTAAGGTATCCACCATTATTTCTATTTGGTACTGAAAAGAATTCATAATCCGAAATATGCATCTACATCTTTGTTCTATTGCAACACCTATTATCGGTATATTTTCTCTAATATGACTTGCATCTCCTAAGTATAACCCATCAAAGTATCCCAAGCATGGCCTATCAAATTATAATGGCAAGCAAATTATTGGAACTATGTATTTATAGATTTGCGATTATTATGTTGCGTCGTTTGAGCATAACCCATCAAATGATTTAACCTAAGCATGGATTATCAAATACTAAAACAAATAAAATTGCAAAACTAGATATTTATGCACTTAGGCTATGTCTTGTACAAAGCCGATGAAGCAACAACGATTATTCAACATCAAATCAATAGAGCATAAGTATAGAATTATTTGAATTAATTCATATTTGCCTACAACCATATCTTATCAATTTAATCATGGTCTATTGCTAAAAATGGTTTCAACCAAAGAACCCTGGCTACAAAGAAAATCTAGCAAAACATGGCTTTCTCAAAAGCCATAAATAAAATCAATAGCAATTCGAAATGGAATCGAGATGATAATGGAACTTCAAACCCTTGTTTCTTCTCCGTCGTCCGCCTCCAAACTGGCAGAACACTATCTTCCAAGTTGCGGATCTCCCCTTTCTTTTCTTCTTCTCTGTTGATATATAATCGTCCCCGAGGGTTTCAAACAAGACCCACAAATAATTCCCTTAGGCCCAGTCCCAACGAGGACTCGCTTCCTAATCCTGCACGTTTCTGTTTCCTGGCCATCTCATCTAACTTCAGTTTGCATTTCACTCATTAGCTCACGTCTCCAACTGACTACTGCCTGCAACGAACCTGTTAAGCCTGACCCAGCACCACTTCTCCATCTTTTCTTCTCCTTTCAGGCAGCGGCAATACAAAAAAACGAAACCGAGTTCAGTTCAACAAATTAACCAGTCGCAGCTTTCACCATTCACTTCCATGTCGTTTGGCTATCGTTCCCAACGTCAGGCCTTTCCTGAATCCGACCAAAATACCCATTACTTCAGCCTTCCAAGACCTTGTTCAACAGTTCTCATCGTCACTGCCTGCAATATATCCTCATCATCACAGCACCTCAACCAAGCATGCAACAACTGCCAAATACGCCGTACACATCCATCTATTCTCAAGCCTTATAACACCTTCAGCTGAATTTCAACAGAACCCACTTCTGTAAACTCTATTTCCTTGTCTTTGACCTTCCTAATTCCAGCTCCGTCATAGACTGACCTCTTATGTTCATGTTCCTCCCCAGTTCGAACCTGGTAGCAATACGAGAAGAACCACTGGCTGTAATTTCACAGCTTAGCCACGTACTTCCTTCCCAGACCGAACACAAAACCAGCTCGCTCCATTTTCATCTTCTCTCGAATTCAACCACGACAACCATGGAGTAGAAGATAGACGTCATCTCCATTCACGTGCACCGCCACAACCACCACCGTTCAAATCGCATCACCTCCCTGGATTCCAGTTCAACTCCAACTGTAAAACTCAGCTTTGCTGCCGAACCATCACCACTTCATAACCAGCATCATCTCCCAACTCCGACCAACCTTGTTTACTGCCAATTGCTTTATGTCTGAGCTTCCTCTTGTTCGAATCAAGAGACCCACGGTAACTGCTCAATGCTCTTGCTGTTTTCACGGCAACACAAAATTCAGGCTACCTTCGACTCATGAATTCTTCATTGGAGAATACCCACAGTTCCCGTTGTAAATGAGACTCCACCATGCAGCTTCATCACCCATAGACGACCGTCTGAGCATTAACTCCATTTACTGAATCGATGGTTGCAGTCCCGCACGGAACCAGCCAACATACACCACTCATTTCCTTCAAGTTCACAATTAATCACCATCATCGCCGATTCCATTTTCGCCATCTTTCGGCTACGGCACCAGTACTCTTTTATCCCGTCATCATTAACCCGCAGATGTAGAAATGGCAGCAACAGTTCTGTGTTGCTTTTTACTCGACTGCTCTAACCCATCTCGGAACCATGCTTTGCTGCTGCCACATCCGGCGAGCTGCTGACATTAAATGAACCCATCGGCTGGAGATCTTATACCACGACAAGATTGGGTGAGAACCCATCACACACACAACTTTCCAAGACTATTCCCCACTAGCAGATGTGAACCGAAACTGGAGAAAATGTGAACGGCAGCTGCTTGGATCCATCTCCTTGCGATAAGAAATGAAGCTGCTGTTTGTTTTATCACAAGCCAGTGGTAGACAATAAGACATGTCTCCCTCTTTCAACCTTTGTGCAGCTCACATGTTTGGCAAACGAACACATTTCTTTGTTCCGTTAGATCGGGCTGTGAGCTGGTTTATGTGCTGCTGATAAACATAAATACCAGGCCAGTCACATGTTGTCACTTTCTTCGCAAACGCTTCTCATTAAGCTGTTTATCCACCATTGATCGGATTCCCATGTACTTTCTACAAAAGCACTAAAACAATATTATTAGTCAAAATATCGAGTCCTAGCTAATATAAATATGGGTATAAAATGTGGCACTAACGTGCTTATCAATGTGTTATTTCAGTTTAGGTAACATTTCGATATTCATATTTGCTTACTTAATTTAGAACAATTCTGCTAATTTCATGCAATTGCAACATATTTAACTTCCTTTTGTGTTTCAGGAGCATAGTAGTGTAATGAAAAAGCAATATGATTTGGTTCTTAGGGAGTAGACAGCTCTTTGCAAGTGTAATTCAATAAGGTATGCGTGTCACTAATGTGACTGATTTGTTAAAGTTTTATTCTCCAATGCATAACATTTATATAGCCACATAGGATTTGGTTCTTAGGGAGCAGATAGCTCTTTGGAGTTGCAGAGTTTCTCTCTGTTTTTATCTCTGTTTTTCTATCATACACATATGGTGTTAACATTTATAGAGCCAAATAGGATTTGGTTCTTAGGGAGCAGACAACTTTTGCTATCTTTCATGTCATATTTAATGACAGTTGGAATACTTAAGATGTGACAGACTATCCTGAAGTTAATAAAGTTAATAAATATTGCATGTCATAAAGTTAATAAATATTACAGAGTAATTTCAATTCTTCTTTATTTTGGCTATTACATAGTTTTTTTTCTGAATGCAACTTGCTTTTATTGGTATGACATTGATAATAGGTGGGGATTGAGAAACATAGATAATGGACCAGCACTGCTCTGACTCAGGTAAATCACAAGAACCTATCTGAGGATCATTTCTTGTTATTAGTTTCTCTAAGTCTCGTTGCAAATCATATAAAGTTCTAAGGTTATAGATCGGCTTTTAGGATTTAAACTCGGGTCAGCGAAACATACATCAGGAGCAGAAGTAGGATGTCGTAAAGTTAACTTCTAAAGTTCAAGGACTAATTGTGCTGAAAACAACCCAGGTAACTGTTCACAATTCTTCTCACATCTTGGTCATCGAAAAGCAATGCACTGTTGAAGCAGACTTGTAGGTCTCCATTTATTACTCAGAAAGAAATGGACCGCTTGTGAGTCTGCGTTTCTTACTTATCACAATTGAAGGACTAGCAGTGCTAAATACAACCCAGGTAACCATTCACCGCTCTTGTCGTAACTTAGTAACTTTGTGTATTATGTATTTCTCTGTTGGATGCACACCTATCCATATGTCACTACATTTTAATTTTTGTAATGGCAGTTTCATTAAGATACTCCCATACTCGAATCATGTTAGTTTCATTGTAAGATAACCAAATAAGAAAATTCCATCAGCTGTTTAAGAATCATGTCATGGTTCTTGTGACTGAACCCTACTCTTAGTTCACAATAGTGAGTTATGCATGAGTATTTTTTGTGTTGAATGTATCACCAGGTGGGTCTAGTCAGGATTTTTTAGTTGTTTTTCTTTCATACAACTCCATTTAGCTGGAATTTGTCTTCTTTGCATTAACTATGTAACCATTTTTCCATTCTCAGTTCACCATTGTGATTAGTTTTATCTCAAATCTTGCAGATAAGTCATGCGCCATGATCAGGGGTGTGTTGTACTTGACAGATATGGGGCTCACAATAAAGGAAAGTGAGTGCTTAGATTCAAGAACTCCTTTAGTTTTGGTTCTTAAGATTTACTCTTTATAACATTATGTTGAAGACTTTATTCTTGGAAGTATTCATGCCATGTAGAATACTTTAGTGGGGTATTCGTGCATTGTATATATAATACTTCAGTGGGTATGTACAGATTTTATTGCAAAAATAGTCTGAATGCTATTGTGGATTCCAGGGGTTACTTACTTGTTGAAGATGAATTCTATTATATGAAAGTGGCATTTGTAAGGGATATCAAAGCTCAACAAAGAAGTTTGAGGTTTGTCTCGCCAGCAAACATGTTCCATCTCCTAGTTTGGGTATTACATAGTTTTGTTTCTGAATGTAACTTGATTTTCTTGGTATGTCATTGATAAGAGATGGGGATTGAGAAACACAGATAATGGACAAGCTCCGCTCGGACTCAGGTAAATAAAAGAACCTATCTAAGCATCATTCCTTGTTATCATTTTAGTTGTTATTAGTTTCTCTAAGTCTCATTACAAATCATATTAAGTTCAAGGTTATATTTCGGCTTTCAGGTTTTAAACTTGGGTTTGCGAAATATACAGAAGAAGCAATAGTGATCTCCTAGGAAGCATTGGTATTTGGTTTTGGAATCTCCAATAAGATCAGACCCCAACAAGAATGCTTATAGATCCATTTGTCTTCACTGGAACCACGAATGAAGCTCCTTCAATTTCGGCAACTGTTGGAGATGATGAGTATTGGGATGGAGATATTCGGTAATAATGCTGGTTTTAACACTTGTTTAGTGGATTTTCTTGTAAGATTACATTGGTCAGAACTCCAGATTTTAATCCTTTTTGTATAATTTGAAACCAATGAATCATTGAATGTTAAATTGAATGATTATTTGTGTGCAAGTTTAATTTGATTCTCATTTTTATTTGATTTGAATTTGGTTTTCATTTGAGTTTCATTTGAATTCTGTGTTTGATTTCAAATTTAGTCAGATTCAGTCAGGCCAGACAGCCAATTTGAATCATTTTTTTTTTATATTAAGATTTATATCTATGACTGATTGACGTTAGTCATAAAGTATTGACAGTTAAAATCGGTCTTTGATATAAGATTTTCAACGACCCGCAGTGACACGTCATAGATGAAAAAGACGCTCAAACAACGACCCTTTCCCCGACCGCCAAAGCAAGTCATTTAACTCGTATCTATGACTTGCTTTGACGGTCGCGAAACTGCTATTTTCCACAAGTGGTACCAGGTAGGGAAGAGATAATATCTCGTGAAGATCTTATCTCCTAAAGTATGGCTAAGTTTCTACGCCGGCTCGCCTTGCCTGAGCAACCTGTACAAAGACAGTAGAAAATCCTGGGCACATTCCGTGCCGTGAGTGGAACAGGGAGTGGACACACTACTCTAGTAGGGTTTACGCGTTCGCGACCGTTAGAGTAGCATACCCACTATACCCCCGTTCGGGCTGCTGCAGGGCTACATAGGGAGTCCCCCCTTTCACGATCCTACTGCCTGCATAGCTACGGGAGGGAGTCCCCCCTTCACAATATGCTAGGATGGTTACACCTGTTCACAATTTTTAGGGACAATAATCGATACTTTCTTGATAGATAGGCACAAGAACCAAACGGGTCTTTCCCGGGGACGAACAAAGGACGATATTGAAGAGGTAATCGGGCTTGAAGTTCGTCGCGCCGGGCGGAGAGCCAACCAACACTCAAGAAACAAACACCACTCATACGCCAACACGTATTGTCCATCATGGGACAACCAGCTCCAGTGGAACTAACCAACCAAGCCATTTAAGGCAAGGTGAGCACGAGCACCGGAGACAAGTTTTTCCAAGTGGACACGCCGCGCGTGGAACAATGGCATCTTTAGGCTTCTTCCTATGCACATGCCAAAACATGATATTTGGCATATATGCACCCACTATGGGTATGCCAAACTGCCAAACTCATATGCCAATATGTTATTTCTAGCATATAGGCATACACGACAGAGTCTCCAGCGAGCGATAGAGTCTTGGTCGCTCGATGGTCAGCAAACCGCTCGATGGTCTTCCAATCGCCAGCGACAGTCAAGATATCGCTCGCTAGTATGATAATCGCTGACCAGATCATCATCTAACGGCTACAATTTCCCCCTCTATAAATACCTGATTTCAAACTCATATCAACTCACACCAAAAATTCTAAATCTCTCTAGAATTTCTTAATTTCTCAATCTTTTTTAAATCTAAAACTATCACAACTCCTCTACAATTATATTTTCTTGTAAAATGGATTCACAAGCAGAAACTCAAGGCAAAGGTAAGAAGAACCGAGTCCGTGGTGCAAAATACAACATGATAGAAGATGAATGTATTTGTCGTAATTATGTTTTTTTACCCAAGATTGTATCGGTGGTGCACAACAACATGGTAACACCATGTGGGATAATATATTTCAAAAATATGAAGAACAAACCATGAACATCAATAGTCGTGATGCAAAAGGATTGTCAGAACACTTCATTGTAATCAATAGGAAGTAGCCGCTTATGTTGCATTGATAATGCAAGCCAAGAGAAAAAGAAAGGACAGTGGTCAGACTGATGTTGATTTTGAAAGAGAGGTTCGTACAGATTGGCAATGAAAACATGGTAAACAGTTTGCTTTCGAAAGTTGTTATCATATTTTGAAGGGTTTGAACAAATATAATCTCGATTACTTAGCAAATAATCAAATAGTACCTGAAAAGTCACCATATAATTCTTCTCCCTCAACACCAAATTCTTCACCATTTTCACAAGGTCCATCAAATTCTTCACCAGATACCCATACAAGCTCAAATTCCAACGTAGTTTTCAATAATTATGTTGACGGTAATAATAAGGGAAAACTTCCAAGGAGGAATCGGGCAAAACTGGCTAGAAAATTAGCTCAAGAAGGAGGGAGTTCCGTAGGATTTAACATGGCGGAGTTTATGGATTATCAAAAGACCATCGCGTAGGAAAGATCCATTCAAAGGAAAATTCAAAACCGGGAGAGTAAGAAAAGTCGTCTTTCTCAAGAAAAATTCCAGTTTGACTATGACAAGCATAACATTCTTCAAGCTAACACCTCAATTATGAACGCCCAACAAAAACATCTGTGGCAAATCGAATTTGACAGGATTCAAGCACAGATTGAAAAGAAAGTTGGATTTACTAACAACCGTGATGAAGATGATGATGAGGATGGAACTGATGATGAGTTTGATGAAATAATTCCTCTACATGATTAATGTAGCAGTAGCAGTCTATTATAATGAAATGTTGAAGTTTATCATGACTTTGAAATAAAATGTCGAAGTTTATTATAACATTCCAATTAATTAGAAAAATAATATAACATAACTTTTTTTTTTTAAGAATATAACATAACTTAGACTTAAGCTAAAACATTAAAAATAAATAACATAACTTAAACTGAAGAAAAATACATAAAATCATCTTCCATGCTCTGCACAAAGATTTAATCTCAGATCATCTCTTAACTGGTCATACAAATTACGGTTCTGAATGTAATTAGTCATTTGACCATAACTCCTTGCAGGGAGGCCTCTTTCAGGTCGAATCTCCGGCCTCAAATCTTCATCATCATAGTTAATCCAATCCGAATCACGCCGGGTTTCCTGAATTACCATGTTATGAAGAATTATGCAAGTGAGCATAGTCTTATGCATTTCACGAGGACTCAACCCACGATATGGGCCACAAATGATAGCGAACTTCCTCTTCAAAATTCCAAAAGCGCGTTCCACATCCTTCCGGTGCCATTTGGGCATCGTTAAAATATCGGTATTAACGGCCCAATGCACCAGCAGGAGGCTGACGGTAGCATTGAACCAAGGTGGACCATTTTGGGTAGATACCATCCGCAAGATAATAGCCATGAGTGTACTGATGGCCGTTGATCATGAAACGGACAGATGGAGAAATTCCATACTTCAAATCTTCAAACAGAGGCGACTTGTGCAAAACATTAATATCATTTTGTGAACCCGGAAGACCAAAAAAAGCGTGCCATATCCAACAATCGTAAGAAGAAGCAGCAGCTTCTAGGATAACTTTTGGTTTTGGATAATGACCTTTATATTGACCAGCCCAATAAACAGGGCATCCATGCCATACCCAATGCATACAATCGAGACTACCTAGCATTCATGGGAATCCCCTTTCCTCATTCTCCCTTAATATTTGTCTAACATCTTCGTCGGTTGGTTTTCGTAAATATGTTGGACCAAAATGATTAATCATTACTTCACGGAACAATGAAAGGTAAGTGTAAGAAGTTGTTTTACCCATACGAAGGTACTCATCATTCGCATCCATTTGGAGTGCCATAACCTAGAATCCTTATGGCCGAAGTAACTTTTTGTTCGGGACTATGACCTCTAATATTCGGTGCATCAAACTAATAATTAAATTGAGGTTCCACTTGACAAAGCTCTTCAATAATCTTTTTTCACCAGATGACGAGGCATGCGGAATCGACCTTGAAAATCTCGATTAGAGTACACACAATTGGGAAGAAAATAATCGTGCATGAGCTTCGATGGTAAAATTCCCCCTCCTCGATACGTATATCTTCTTGATAATACTTCTTTGGGCTCTGGAACTCTTGGTATTTGACCGTATGTACAAGCATCAAATTTTCGATTAGTTTCTCATCTTGACTTCCTCTTCGTCAATTTCTTGCAACCTCATACGATAACTTTCTTGCTGTAACCTGAACCTATTCATAATAATATCCCTTTCTTCATTGGATCTCGACATTGTAATGAAGCTTAAATTGAGAATAAAGGAGTAATATCTTTAGAAGCAGGTGTGAGTTTTCTGTCGAGGTAAAATGGCGTATATATAGGAACCATAGGGGGAACTAGCCGTTGCAGAATAACTACTTGGCGATAACCATTGTATCGCCAGCGTTATTATTTTAAACGAGCGATATTCACAATATCGACAACGATTTTCCCATAGTGGATATTGTGAATATCGCTCGCTCAGCGGTTTTCCCATAGTGGCACAAATGGTTTGGCATGCCAAACACCATTTTTTTGGCATGGGCATAGGAATAGGCCTTACCCATCCATAAAAAATTTCTGCGGTATCAATGGCTTTGAGAACTCCACTAGGAATACGAAGTTTAAGGAAGGGTCAACTCTGACTTGATGTGTCTGATGAGCACATCCTCAACCTGCGAAATTAAGAGAAGCCATTTTCCAACGCTGAAGTTTGTGGGTTTAAGGAAGGGTCTAACACTGACTCGTGGCACCAAATTGATCATTCAATTGGACCCATTATACATTAGCCCCCATCCAGATAAAACCATTCCTTTCTATCTCAACAAATTTTGATCTCCCGCAATCAAAACCCGCCATGGCTTCAGCATCGCAGGTGTCTTGCATCATCAGCTACCCTGCTCTTCAACACAAGAAAAACTTGTCATTTTCGCGCCAAATCCTTAGTTTCAGTAATTCAATCTCTTCAATATCCTCAATAATTCACCGTTTACCCAAAAAATCCTTACGTATAAATCATATCTCCATTATCAAATGTTCTGCCTCTAATAAGCCTGAAATCAGGTAAAATAAAGTACGTTTTTTTTTTTCTTATTATTGAGACATTTTATATTGTTGAACCTTATGATTTTTCACTGACGGGAACTTGATTTTGTTGTATTCAGTTCTATAGCAAAGATAAGGAGTGAAGTTTTATCTCCATTCCGGTCAGTTAGAATGTTTTTTTATCTTGCTTTTGTTGCTAGTGCATCACTAGGTGGATTAATTGCGACAACACAATTAATCGGAACTTTATCAAGATCCGGTAACGTAGAAGAGATTTTAAAAGGATTAGGTATTGATATTGGAGCAGTAGTGATATTTGGATTTCTTTATTCAAGAGATAATAAATCAAGAAATGCACAATTAGCTAGACTTTCTAGAGAAGAAAGTTTAGCTAATCTTAAACTTAGGGTTGATGAGAAAAGAGTTATTCCAATTTCTTCTTTAAGAGGATTTGCTAGGATTGTTATACTTGCTGGACCTGTTGAGTATATTATGGAGTCGTTTAATAGGAGTAAATCGTTTACGGAGGCTCTTGTTGAGAGAGGGGTTTTAGTAGTTCCATTTCCTACTGATGGGAGTTTGCCTCAATTTGAGTTTGATGATGAAGTTGACTTGAAGACAAGAAAAAGACTTTGGCAATTAGTTCCTCTTCTTACTTCTGAATGGTCAAGGTAGGAGAATGTGGCTTAATGTTTTTTATTAAATTATGGAAAATTTTGCTGTGGTGTGGTGATGAATTCGTTGTTTGTGTTTGTAGTTGGTTAGATGAACAGAAGAAAATGGCTAATGTTTCACCAGATTCTCCTGTGTAAGTTTTTCTTATGAATTGCCTGGAACTTGTCAATATAGAATAACAAATTCGAATTTTAATTTCAAAGAAATGTGTGGTTGCTCGTAAATACTTATTTTTTGTGATTTCTTTTTTGGGTGAAGTTACATCTCTCTACGAATGGATGGTCGTGTACGTGGAAGCGGTGTTGGTTACCCTCCATGGAATGCTTTTGTTGCTCAGTTACCAGTAGTGAAAGGTATGTGGGGAGGTGTACTAGATGGCATGGATGGAAGAGTTTAAAGTTACTTCTGTTTTACACTATGAACAAAGGTTAGTGTCCTTCCTTAACAACAGTGTCATATCCTCTTTGTTGCCCGTTTCTAGCTCATAGCTTGCAATCTACTACAACTTTATTAAGCTTGATTTGTTGCTTAGTATCATTATAACTCTGAAGTAAACCTCCATCCATAACATTACAAAACATTCTAAAAATCCTTCCCGAGATTGACAAACCACTCTGTTGTGGAATCTGTTCACTCATTGTTGAGAAAGTCATCAAACTCTAAAGGCTTGAACAATCAGAGGCAAGTCGCTTATACCCAATCCAAGGGTTTGTCAGGTCGATTATCTAAGTGACCAAGTCCCTAAGATAAGAAATACCTCCACAGTTCGCAGATAATACTATATGTTTCTCAGTTCTCTGCAAGATGTTTGAGATAACCCATATGCTACAGACAGGGTGGTCTGTGTGACTATCTAAGTGGAAAGAAAGAACATGCAAAGTTGTAGAGAATAAATAGTTGTGGTGTCCTCGTATGTTAATTTGAAGAAAGGGTACATGTTCTGCAATACTCGGACGGATCTCAGCTGTTGCCCATCACTCTGGTCGTATCTATGTGTCTTGTTTTTTGTTTTCAATATCTGAGTCTTTTCTACCGATGTGCTGCTGATTGGCTCTTCATTTCAGATAAAACATAATAATCTGTGAATGAAACCTGAAACCCTTGCAATGAAGATTAATCTCTAAATGGTGGTGGTAGTTTTGAGTGCCGCAATGATTCTCATATAGTGACACCACTGAAAATTGTAAAATATATTATCACATGTGATGGTACACTACTTTTTCTTACCTTTCAGAAACATTTAAGTCTTGTTTGAAGTTTTCTTCATAAATTCAGTTTTATGCAGTTCTCATTTCAAATTCATTTTGTGGTTCTTGTTGTGAGCAGCAATAGAAAAGATATATATGGAGAGAGAGAGAGAGAGACAGACAAAGAGATCCAAGTCCCAAGCACTGTGTTGTGTGCATGGACTGGAAATGGTGCTTAAGCTATTCTTTTAGTAACTGCCTGCATTTTTTCCTCTGCTGGTTCTGCTTGGTACTGTTGTTTCTTTCAAAAGTAGAATTATGACCAATGAACTGACCTTTGGTTCACGTCCTGTAACCATTGCTATCGATTACCTCACTTACAACTCTGCTGGCTTTGCTTTCACTCCTTGTGGAACTGTCTGGAGTTGTATGAAGAAACTTTTAATGTCAGAGCTCCTTGGCGGCCAGGCTCTTAAGAAGCATTGCCTCATTCGATGAGACGAGATTCAGAGGTTAGTTCAGCTGTTATTGAAGAAATCTATCAATGGGGAACGAGTAAGTGTTTCAGAAGAACTCATGAAGCTTTATAATAACATAATTACTCAAATGATGCTTGGTATCAAGTATGTTGCAAGCAAAGAGAGGGGACAAGAAGTTCAATCACTGATTAGGGAGGTTACGGAGATTTTGGGTCAGTTGAATGTCTCGGATATTTTTGGGTTTCCATGAGACCTCGATTTACAAGGGTTTCTAAAAGATCTACTCACATAAGAGGCAGATATGACATTTTACTTGAAAGAATCATCAAGGAGCGTGAAGAAGTAAGAAGCAAAACGAATAGTGAGGGCGGTAATAAGAAGGTGAAAGATTTTTTGGATATCTTACATGATGAGGTTAAACTTACCAGAGATCATGTTAAGGCTTTCGTCATGGTAAGTCCGTTATCCTTTGTAGTAATTCTCAGATATCTTACATTTCTAGATATGCTTCTAATACTCCGTAAAAATTTGTGATTTTAGTACCAACCTTTGTAGTAATTCTACATAAAGGGTTAAGTTGCTGTTGGACTTGGGCATGCTTAAGTTAGGCTGTTAGCTGTTTGAGTAAGAAGTATAGGTTCACTTGTTCAGAGTTTAATCACATATTGTCGCCCTTAGGATATGATGACAACTAGGACAGATACATCAGCTGGTTCTACTGAATGGGCACTAGGGGAGCTCATTAATCATCCAAATATGCTTCAGAAAGCTAGGGAAGAGATAGATTCAGTTGTGGCTAGAATCTGATCTACCAAATCTTCCTTACCTTCAAGCAGTCTTTAAAGAAGTATCCCAGCTAAAACTAGGTTTTATGTGAGTCTATGATCAATAGAAACCCCAAGTACTGGAATAACCCCTTGGTATTTTGACCAGAGAGGTTTATGACACCTGAAGGTGTTGATGGCAGATGTGATCAGTAATAAGGATATTAGGGGGCCATTTTGAATTCCTGCCATTTGGATCTGGGAGGAGAGGGTATCTTGGGCTGGGATTTGGTTATCTCTACTCGAAGGACCAGCAATACTGGGCCTACTGGCTGCTCACCGATCCGTTCAACCTAGATATGTAATTGATAGGGGTGAGCATTTGGCTCATAATCCGCGGATTTAATCGGGACCAACCGCATTTTTGCGGATGGATGCCCCAACTGTTCGCTAATGGGTTGGATGTGGAAGTTATTGTTGGAATCCAACGGATCACGGATTGGGTCCGGATGCAACCTTAAAAGTTCGTTGGACATCCATAACCGTTAGTTTAAGGATATTTATATAGTTTTTAGAAAATACTCCGATATGGATAGTTTAGGAATTCTTAAGGTGTTTGCTTGGAGTGTTTTTCATGACACTTTTATATTTATATACATATACCAATCTAGAGATCCAGTGATCACGATTGTTTTGTTTTATACATAAATAGTCCCTGTTTTTTAACTAAACAAATGGCCAAAAATGACAATTTCATGAGCTTGAAATAATACCTTTCTTTTCCATCAATATAATTTATGTTCCATTTTCTAAACAATTGTATCTAAAAGATTCGGTTTTGATTTAATGGTAAATAAAGGCACGATTAGGGGATGTGAAACCTCCGCGGGGAATACCAATCCAGTGGACACAACTTTTTTGTTTTATATGAAATGACATCCCTCGAAGAGATTAGATATCATCGACAAAGACACGATTTACAAATGGGATACCAAATTTCTGCAGAGGATACCAATCCAGAAATCCAGTGGTCACAATTGTTTTATTTTATATAGAAATCTCTTATTAAACAAAAGTCCAAAAAAGAAAATTTTACTAGCTTGAAACAATACCTTTATTTTCCATATATATAATTTATGTTCCGTTTTCCGAACAATGTATCAAAATTTTTTTGTGTTGATTTATCGGTAAATAAAGGCACCGAAAATGCGGGGTACCAGACACACCACCAAGTTTTTCGTTCGACAACCTGTATAGACAAAACTGTTAATACAATTGCAAGTAGACCAACTTAATGATCCTAGACAATATGTATATAGAGTTTATATCTCAACCTTTTCTCAATCAGTATGTATGAGACAATGAGTCCGTGAACCTGATTGTTAAAAAGTGTACTTGGACGATCTCAAAAATCAATATCCAAGATCAATCTAGTCATATCCAATAATCCAATCGGAATTCTGCCAAGTGATTAAACTTGTTATCTATCTTTCAAGATACGGATTTTACAAGAACGAGTCTCGTAATTGATCACAATTAGACGAACGTATCTACTTAGACTGAATACGTACAACTTGCGTCAATCTAATTATAAAGATAAACAATATAAAATGGAAAAAGAAAAACACAAGACACCAGAAATTTTATTAACGAGGAAGCCGTAACTACAGAAAAACCCTGGGACCTCGTCCAGATTTGAATACCGAGCTGTTTAAACCAACTACATATACTAGCCTATTATTAGACTTCGGACTGGAATGTCGATGAGACCGAATCAAACACTCCAAGCTATTCAATTACAACCGCGCTGCTTACATTTCTTGAACCTCGCAAGGTTCTACACACTTAATTTCCTTAGTTGGCGTTCTTTTCAGCCTAAGAGTTGCTTCAGCTGCAATGAAGACTTTTGAAACCAATATGCCTCTAACAGATACGCCTATTTGATTTCCGTTTAGATCGAGAAATCAAGGTGTGAAAATCTGTTTGCAATAGACAAGTTAGCAAACCTCACAAATCTGGAACTTACGACTCCCGAAGAGCAGCCTAGATTCTTAACCACCTCTCAAGAAAAATCTTCAAAAGATCAATTAATATCAATTATCATAAATCTAGTTCGGAGAATCACAAAGTCTGAGACGAAGAAAACTTTAAGATTACTATCTATCTTGCCTGAAAAAGATTACGAAATCCTAGATAACAGAAAACCAAAATCAGGATTCACGAACTATCAAAATAAAGATAGTCATACCTGGCTCCACGAATCCCTAAAGCGAAGTCTTTTAGTCGTAAACCTAATTATGTTTCTCAGAGGAAACCTAGGTTCATAGAGGACGACTCTGGAATCAACTAGGACACAGAGTGTTAGGGATTGAATTTCCCAGTTGAAATATCATCTCTATTTATAGTTTTGAAAGACCAGGGGTTGCTTAGAATTCAAGCTAAGATAACTTGGGAATCAAGAAAACACTTTAGGTCTTGAAAATAAAATATAAGAATATACACAGTGGTCCAGTTATGGAATCGTGTATAATGATTGTTCGGTTTGGCAAATATGCCATGTGAACAATAAGCAATATGATGTTCATTAAAAAACTTAAGAGTTTAATCATGATGCAACACATAAGTTTTTAAGTGATCAATGAAGTCTTAGAAGTGTTTAAGAGAGTCATAGAAATGCTAAACATATTTAAAAAATAAGTCTTTGAGCATCTGCTAAGTTTACCGGGACAGTTGGTGAGACGGTTTGCAACCGTAAGGCCAGTTCACGAATCAGGGAGCTATGGTTTGTGAACCGGGTTTGCCAACCCTTACTCGTCTCAAGACCTCAGATGGACACAGTTTTCGAACTGGGTTCGCCAACTATTCTTGGCTTATGAACTCAGATGGCCAGAGTTTGCCAACCGGGTTTGTTAACCTTAGCCTTTTATACCAACAATCAATAATCATTTCACCACGGTTTGCCAACCGGGTTCGTGATACTGTTCCCAATTGAACTTGAGGTTTGGGAAAGGTTCGCCAACCTTCATGTATTTCTGAAATCATATGCCTATGGTTTGCAAACGGGTTTCGCCAACCTACCCCGAACAGAAATATCAAAAGTTCAATAAACTCTCTCTTATGATATCTGAAACATTCCCAAATGATAAAATCAATTGTATTGGCTAGTTTCAGTTGATCGACAAATTATTTCTCAAACAATAAATTGTTTCGAATTAATATTGTTAAGGACCTTTGAATAATATCCTCGAAGAGATTAGATATCACTGATAAAGGCACGATTTGTAAATGAGATACCGAATCTCTGCCGAGGATACCAATCTAGAGATCCGGTGGTCAAGATTGTATTGTTTTATATAGAATAATATCCATAAGAAAAGACAATTTTGCTAAATATAAGCCAAAAAGGAAAATTTTACTAGCTTGAAACAATACCTCTCTTTTCCATCTATATAATTTATGTTCCGTTTTCTAAACAATTGTATTAAAAAATTCGGTATTCATTTATCCGTAATTTATGTTCCATTTATCCCTAGCACAAAGACATACCACAACCACCAACATTTGCCCACTATGCAATAATACGACTGAAACCGCAACCCACCTACTCTTCATTGGCACCCAGGTCTGGCAACAAATCATCGCCCAAGATAACCAAAACAACCCCATAAACCAAACAACAAACCACCACAGGCGACAACCCACAAATATACAAGAAGCACTCAACGGAAATATACCACATACAACTAAGATCCTATATGGCTTTACAATGTGGCATCTTTGGTTAGCAAGAAATACATCAGTTTATCAACAATAAAGGCAATCTCCGATTCAAACAACTCAGATAATCCGAGTAATGTTTAACAAATATATTTGAGCACAACAACACTTGATACCAATGCTCCCAAACCTACTCCAAGATCTACAACAACAACCTACAAATACGACAACAACAACTATCATGGTAGGTTGGGAAGCACCACAAGAGAACTAGATAAAAATAAATACAGATGGCGCAACAAAAGGATGTCCAGGACCAGCAGGAGCATGAGTGATTTGCAGGAATAGCGAGGGAAAGATACTTTTAGCAATGGCAGCACCATCAGGCAATACAACATCAACAGAAACATGGGGTTTACTGTTAGCAACAAGACTAGCGTTACATCAACAATGGCCAAGGGTGTGGTTCGAAATGGACTCACATGCAGTAATACAACTCCAACAACAACAATCAAGCGACCATCCTTGGTACCTCACAAGTCTGCTGACAGAAATAAAAGATCTCATGCAACAAATACCCCACACAAGATTACAACACGCCTACTGGGAGGCAAACTAGGCGACAGACGAACTTGCAGATCAGGTAGTCAAACATCAAGCACAACATCCGACTGATCAATTTACAAAGGTTTGGCAAAATATAGGCCCCTCATTTTTGTACTGGGAAAAGAAGGCCAGAAAAACCAACATGTGGTGCTGCCCAGGCTCGAACTGGGGACCTTCAGTGTGTAAGACTGACGTGATAACCAACTACACCACAGCACCAGTGCTGTATCTGTCGCATCGAATTTTAGTAATCCTGAAGCACATGAGATGGTCGCACACCGATGACCTATGGAGAATTCTAGAAAAGATGTAAAGAGTACCAAGAGTTTTAGGAGCAACATTTTTATTTGTTCTGTTATTTTACCATCTGCTGCGACGGCCAATTCCAACCTTGTTTGACTGATTTTGACAATAACAGTTCTACGGTAGAATTCTCTTTTTCTATCTTACGTTACTTGAGATGACAGAAAAGGGATCCGGGTACTGGTCAAACTTTTTGGTTCACGACATTGTCTGATGAGCATTTGGGCTTGGCCCCCCATCATAATCGTCAGTAACTCGACACCCTGAACACCTTTTGACGGGTAACTCTATTATTCTGTGATGACAAGTTCAGTGTGTGTTGCATATTATAATGTGTAGGATTCATTAACTGAGACTTCATTAATGTTCAGAGATCCTGAGTGATTGATTGATTAAGTTAGTAGTACAATGATAGTGTTATTGTCCATTATAGTTTGGAATAAGTTGGTTCCCAGTGAGCTGGTTTCCAATTCAAATAAATTCACATAATTATCTAGGGAAGAGTAAAAAACACCAAGCACAAATGAGAGACTATTAGATTTTAATTACAGTTATTATTATACAAGCTGGAGTTGGAGTTAATCTCACGTAGGGTAGTCTAAGATCGAGCATTTAATAAATTTTAGCAAGTCCGTTTTCAAGGTTAGTTAACACGGCTAGTTTGGGGCCCATGACTAGTATTTGGGGCCTACAAATACAAGACAAAAAAATAGTATTTACAAGTAAAATGGATTCTCTTATCCAACTATTTTACTAAATGACTAAATTAACACTAATTAATTAGTGTTAATTCGGGTGATTAATTAATGTTTAATCATGTTAACCTAGAAATCAACTAATCTTGATTCATCAAAAAAAAAAAAAATTATTTTTTATTTTTTTTGAAAAAGCTCAATGTAGATACGGTTTACAAGTGCATGAACATAAACTGATTGTAAAATTCAAGAGTTTTTCAGTGATTTTTTTTTCGTTACACTCGGTTTACATAAGAACGCGAAATTGGGGGATAAAAAAAGGAATTGGGGGATATAAGAAAAAGACAAAAAGTGGATCCAGATATCAATTCGGGGTCACCCTTATCTAAGTATTTTACGTAATACCTAATCTACCCCTCACTAATCAGGATTAGTGATTAATAATAATTAGTAAAATCATAAGATTTTTTATAAATGATTAGTGTGTGTTTTATTTGAATTTGGGTTAGTGAGGTGAGAGTAGAAGCAGGGAAAAATATTTTGAGAGAGAAATTTTTTTGGGAAAAATGGAGGATGATTGTGAAGAGAGAATTGCTGCTGCAGAATCTTTAGCTCAACTACAACAAGGAGCATATCTTGAATCTTCAGCTAACGACAACAACTCTCAATTGCAACTCTTTGTTGAGCCAACACCCTTGAATGATGATTTTGACGAGAATGGAGAGTTTCTTGAAGAACCAACACAAGAAAGTAAACTTGCACAACATACTAGCATCCCCAACAGTCCAACACACTTGTAAAGCTGCTAAGATGTCGAAAAATCGTTTTTTTTTCTTTAAACTCGCCATTTTTTCCACTGAAAAACCTCGGTGCCGGCATGGTGGTTGTATGAATTCCATGTCGGTAGTCAAGTTACCGGCATGGTATGCGAACTACGACCATGCCGGGTAGTAAAGGGTACCGGCATGGTATTCATACTACGACCATGCCGGTAGACCGATATCCCCCATTTTGAATATTGATCCGGCATAGCATTCTTCTAATCAACTATGCCGGTACTCAGTTAACCTTTTTACCTACCAAGGAATATACTTCGGAATATGCAACCGGCATGGTTCAATTGATAGGTTACCATGCCGGTACTGCATGAAAAACATACAGGAAACATTACCATCCCAAACCTAAAATCGGCATCGACACTTAATAAATATCAACGCCGAATCGGGTGCGGCGTGGTACCATCAATATCGATAATGCTAGGCATTAAAACCGGCGTTGTTCGGTTACAACTTTTAAATGCCGCACCTACAAAAAACAGCAGAAATAAATGTTTTCCAAAGCTAAATTCCGGCATTCAATATCAAATATATTCAATGCCGGAATCGTACCGGCTTGGGACAATCGATTACGAGAATGCCAAGACTCGTGCTTAGGCGTTGTTTTCTAATGAAACATTTATGCCGGAATAGGTTTCAAATTTGGTCTTCCGTTTTGGTTAACTTAGACTATGCCAGAACAATGGTCGAGCATGCCGGTAGGGGTTTCCGGCATAGTGTTGTAATTGTGTTTGGAACTAATTTTCATTCGATCTTTAGGTGGTGACATGTATTGATCCAACAAATGCAGAGCCGCTTTATCGGGATACGTCGGAATACTATAAAATCCCTTCGGTATGTGACCAAAGAATACTTTTCACCTAGTATCTTGAACTTTACTAATGTATTGCTAGTAATGAACCTCCTAATGAATGCGAAATTGTTCTTATGTAGGGAATAACAGATCGAAATGAAGCAATCGCTTGGGCTAAAGAGACGGCTCTTAAGAACATGTGTGTGTTGGTGAGGAATATCGAAGGTTCGAAGAGGCGTTTTGAGATGGCTTGCGAGAGAAGTGGGAAATACAAGGAGAAGAATAGCCACAAGAGAAAGGATTATGTATATCCAAAGAAGACTAATAGGGTATACAAGACTCGTACGAGGAAGAATAATTGCCCGTTTAAGCTTGTATTCCGTTTAAATGACATAAACAATTGGGATTGTGAGGT
This sequence comes from Papaver armeniacum, assembly GCA_023531295.1. Lineage (NCBI taxonomy): Eukaryota > Viridiplantae > Streptophyta > Magnoliopsida > Ranunculales > Papaveraceae > Papaver > Papaver armeniacum. The sequence continues at coordinate 348,498 of JAJJWW010018374.1, forward strand.
TTTGTGTGGCTGTCATAACCACCGGGATCCGAAAGATTTTGTTGGTCACTCCTTAGTTGCGAAGCTAAAACCTGACGAGTTCGAGGATGTAAAGAGATTGACCAAAGCACTTATCAAACCGAGACAAATTCTCAGAGGCTTTAAGGAAAAGGATGAGGGCGACGTGTCTTCTCTACGTACAATTTATGCCGCAAAAGCAACTATTAGAAGGGTGGAATGGGAAGGGAGGAGCGTTATGCAAGAATTTGAGAAGATAGTTTGGGATCACAACTACACGCGTATCATTAAAAGAGGGCCGGACGAGAAGCCCCTTCAAATATTCATTTCGCATCCTTTGCTCTCACAATTGGCAAATACATGTTGTGGTGTTCTTTTGATGGATTGCACCTACAAGACAAACAAATACAATATGCCGTTGTTCAACATCGTGGGGCAAACCTCGGAAAAGGTAACATTCACATTGGCTTGGTGCTTAATGGAAAACGATAGGGACTATAATTATCATTGGGCATTACGACAACTGAAATTGTTCTTCCGAGAAAATCAACTTCCGAGGGTCATCGTAACCGATAACGATGACGCATTAATGAAAGCAATATCCGACGTCTTCCCGGACGCACAAAATTTCCTATGTACATATCATATACGTCAAAATATCATAAAAACTTGCCATGCCTTGTTTGAACCCGCAAAGGCGGATATTAAGAAGAGAATGATGGTACAACTAGAGGAAGATGTTCGAAAGAACAAACTATCCCCTGAAGAAGAAGAAGATGATAGAGGCAAGATAAAGGAGCGAGTGGACAAAGAACATGCGGAAAATCATAAAAAGTGGTTGGAATTTCTAAGAGATTGGGAGAAAGTTTATTGGTCTCTTACCGAGGTTATGTACGAAAAGAGATTGGAGAAGTTTAATGTCGATTGGAACGAAGTTTATCCGACTGTCGTCTGGTATTGTCGGACTCAATGGTTGGATAAGTTCAAGGAAAAATTTGTGCGAGCATGGACAAACCGGTATAGACACTTCAAGAGTGAAGCAACTAGTGCAGCTGAGGCCGCTCATGGGAGATTTAAAGATCTCATCCAGTCCGGTCAAGGCAATGTGGTTACGGTCACCGAGGCAATGGAGCAATACTTTAAGCAAGATATCAATAGGATCAAGGATGCTTTTGAGAAAAGCTCGATGAAAAGGATGACTCAATTTCTTCGTTATGGTAAGTTGCTCCAAGGAATAGAATTCAACGTATCTCATTGGGCAATAAAACATATGATGAGACAAATGGAATATGAGAAAAATTACGGAAAACCGGGTGATGTGTGTATTTGTCCCGACATGTCTTCATTGGGGCTTCCGTGTCGTCATATGCTTGTGAAGTATGAAGAAGTGATACCTATTGAGGTTATTGATCCGTTTTGGAAGCAACTATCTTTCGACCCCCCCCCCCCTTCGGGAGATCCCGGGCAATCTCCATGGGATACGAACGAAGCAAAGGAATTCTTCGAAGCTTACTCACGTGGCACCTCGGTAAGCCGACAAGTCTTGTTGATCCAACTAAGGCTAATTACTCCTCCATGGATCGCACAAAGCGACGAGCCAAGAAAGGGAGATCCAATAGGTACACCACAAACTAAAACAAAAAGGAAAAAACAAAGGGTAGAATTGAAAGAAATGACTCAACGTGAAGAAGAACTCACGGCAAGTAAGAAATGAGATCTAACCGCATGTGATATTTCGGAACAAAGGTTCGTGGAAGTGCAGGTTCCAAACAAAAGAGGTAGGCCAAGGAAGGAACCGCTAAGTCAACAACAAATGAAGGATCCACACCAAAAGCCAACTCATCGGAGGTTCCAAAGAAGAGAGGTAGGCCGCCAAAGGTATCATCATCAAGTGACAAAGAACAACAAGGTGAGCATTCCGAAGCCATACCCATAGTCGATCTAGCGGAGGTTCCAAAGAAGAGGGGTAGGCCGCCAAAGGTATCATCATCAAGTGACAAAGAACAACAAGGTGAGCATTCCGAAGCCATACCCATAGTCGATCTAGCAGAGGTTCCAAGGAAAAGGGGTAGGCCGCCAAAGGTATCATCATCAAGTGACAAAGAACAACAAGGTGAGCATTCCGAATCCATACCCATAGTCGATCTAGCGGAGGTTACAAGGAAAAGGGGTAGTGGTAGGCCTGGAAATGGGTTTATATTAATGCCTACGAGTAATAACCGCAAGTGCACGGCGTCTATTGGAGACGTGGCAAGTACGGGTCGAACCACAAAGACTTGTGGTGCTCTGAGTTGATCTAAAGGCTTCCTTAACTGAATTTCTGGTGATAATGTGTAACACAGGGGGTTTTGTGCCGATACGGCTGAGATGGTATTGTTACAATGAACTAAGGAATGATAAACAGTAACAATGGGGATACTAGGGTCTTCAAATCCACCTTTAACCTACACTATGTTTTCAACTCATGATATTGTTCTTGTCTTTATGACAGATAAGGGAGAGGTGTCAACTCTGCTCCATGTCTAAGATGTTTCTCCAATTGATAGCTTAATCACAACTATGGTATCTTTCCCAAGCATTACCTGTCTATTTAGAGTACAACTAATCTGAGGATTGATAACAATCTAATTAGGCTTGAGTTGCAGCATAATCATCACAGGGGTATTCTAACTACAGGTGCATACATGGCATGCCTTTGTGAGAGCAAAGTGATGACATGCTAAGATTAAAATCTATCTTAGGAAGTATTTAAGCATTCAAGAATCAACATTGAAAGTATGAGAAACACAATAGCAAGTTAGGGTTTCATCTGAACCCTAGCAATTTAAATTAAAACATGATATGAACAATTTAAACCTAATTGGTGCTCTGGCTAGCCCAGGCATAAACCCTAAAACATCTTCTTCATCTTCTATTTATACATGAAAACATTCAAACCCTAATTCAAAAATTGTAATTTAATCATACCCAAACGCCCATACCGTCTGAAACGCCTCTCCTCTTGTCATGCGGCTCTTAGAGCTCCCTCAATTGATTGATTGATCAAAACCCTAACCTAACTCTGTCTATTTCTCTCTTAGCTCCTATGAAAGAAGCTACGAAAGAACTAGAGAGCGATTAGGTAAGGTGGTGCGGCTGTTGGGGTGTCAGAAGATGATGGAGTTGGTGGCGAAGGCTGCTGGTCGGGTGAAGGAGGAAAAGAGCAGAGCTCTGCTCTGTGATGGAGATGGGAGAGGAAGAAAGAGAAAGATGGAAGAGAAATGGGTATGGCTCGAGAGGGTATAGGGTTAGGTCGTTTCGTTGTGAGGCAGGGACAGCAAGAATTGATGGAACGGGCTGAGCGAGCGTAGGATGCGGCTGGGAGAGATCTGGACAGCTGAGGGATAATTGGGACGGTTTGGTGTTGCACGGGAGCAGCGATCTTCGATGCGCGTGGAGGTAGCGACCGTTGGATGTAGCTGGGCGAGATCTCGACGGCTCGTGGTGGACGGGCTCGGATCCGGGTCGCGGGTCTTGGATAGCTTGAGCCCATGTCTTGTAAATGGTTTGCTCTCGATGCGCGCGCGGCTTTGGCTTTCGCTCCATAGATTCTCGACTCCAATTCTTCGCTCTTTTGGCTCCTCAATTTCTCCGAGCTTTATTTATTACCTAAAAACATAAAATTAATTAATACAAATATTTATTCTTGAAAACAAAGAAAACACAGAATATGGGATAATATCTGATTTCTGAACACAAAAGATGAGCTAAATGCCAATAAAAAGGTGTATAAATATGCAATATTTGGCACTCATCAGGTAGGCCGCCAAAGGTATCATCATCAAGTGACAAAGAACAACAAGGTGACGAGGAAAAGGTGGTGACAAACCAAAGTGATAGCAAAGTTGACGTAGTTTTAGTTCGAAGGGGAAGGGGTAGGCCAAGGAAGTACGGACTCCCATCACATATCGAAGACATTGCAAGTGTAGAGACTGCAGATGATGGTTTGGATATATTATTTTACAAAAGGGTAATATGAAGATGTATAAGGATCCCAGAACAGGTAGGACAATTAGAAGTTATCATACCAAGATACAGTCTTACATAGACCAACTTCCTGAGGTTATTCGTGAGTATATTTCATATACGGATGATGTCGACGGAGATGGAAATTGTGGCTATCATGTTGGATCGAACACTTAGGAATATTTGACACGGCGGTTAGTAGAGGTATGACACCATGCCAATATGCTAGAATGAGGATGGCCGAACAACTTGTGAACAAGAGGAGCTTTTATGAGCAATTGGTTGGTGTAGGCGAGGGGTTTGATGATATGCATGCTCAAGTATTGGGGCCCGAGAAACAGATGAACTTTCTTCCTTCTGAATATTGGATGAGAATGCCGTTTTATGGGCATCTAGTGGCGGATACATTTAGATGTGTTGTTCATTATTTTACCCCCACCGTAGAAGTAACATTTACCCCAAAGTGGCAAAAATGCTAAGGATCCCTTAAGAAGAGAAGAGTTGTTTTGGCATTCGTGAACGGTAATCATTTCGTTATTCTAAAACTGAAAGAAAATTGTCCATTGCCACCTATCTGTGGGATGATTAAAAACAAGGGTCTGGATCCCAATATCTGGAAGGGATGGATGGCATCGCATGAGGAGAATCACCAGTTTTGGGATGCGTTGGCCTTATCAAAAAAACCGCTCCAAGAGGAGAAGATGCAACCCATTACGTGTTGAGGCGACGATGAGTAATTTGGATTTATGTGGTTCAGTAGTACGCAACGTTTTGTTTTTTTGGAAGTCTGAATTGTAAACATGAAATCATATTTTGATGCCCATGCCGGCATAGTTGTGTTTTATATTAACAATTCCGGAACTTGTGTACCGGCGTAGACTTTCGTTTAAACCCATGCCGGAAATGCAGAAAAAACTTCCAGATAAATCAGTGACTTTTTCGGCATTGATATTAACATCATTATTGTGCCGGTTTAATGTCAAAATCATATTTGTCATGGAGATTACAGAAAACCGGCATAGTATCCAAACACAGTTCAATGCCGGAACTCTGTCATTTAGAGAACCGGCATTGCTTTTACTGTTTTCGAGCATGCCGGTTCTGAAGAAAAAATAAGAAATTTAAGTGATCTGGGCACATTCAAACTCTGTAAAAGAGGTAATTTGACACAAGTTTATCAACATAATAAATTGAATAACAATACTAGATTGTATACAAGAACAAACTCCAAAGTTATGTGGTTCCAATCCGAAAACAAATCAAACATAAACCAAGTCAAGCAAAGAGTTTAGCAAGACACACAAACAAACACATTGTTCAAGACTCGCAAACAAACATACCAAACTAATACTATAGAATAAACACACGATCACTCGGTTCTTGGCTTCTTGTGTACCCTCTTCTTCCTTTTGCCCCACAAGTCTTTTGCTTTCGGATCTTCAATTTTGTCCATCTTTTGCTCGACGTTATCCATTTCTTTCTGGGTCAGCACCTCTCCTTTCTTGTTCTTTTTATTAAAGAACTTTGACAAATTTCCAATCCGCTGACGTTGTTAAGGAAATTTTAAACATGTACTTAGTATGTTCAATTGTATAAGTTCATAGACATAGATTAAAAGAATGGAAATGAACAAGACGTACGTACCAACAACGTAACGAGCTGTACAAGTGCGGGTACAGTTTCCGGAGTTGTGGAGGGATGTGCTGGTGGTGGAGGAACAACTACGATATCCGGGCGTACAACATAAGGATGCGTGAACTTCCGATGGCCTCTTAGGAAGGGTGGTTCACTCTCATAACCGTTCTCAGCCAATTCCAAATCATCCCTATCCAACACAAGTCCTTTTTCTTCCCTTTCACTCCAATGTGCAAGAATAGGTTTTGGGTCGTAAACCACGAGAGTATGGTTCTCATTTGATGGCATTGAGGAAAGTCATGAGAGAATTTCTGATAAGATGTATCCGTGAGATATTTCTGCTTGTACCCAAGTTGGCGCATTACACGGTGAGGGTTGTGCATAACAAATCCTTTTGGATGAAATAACGGTCCGTTGTAAAATGAAACATTGTCACGCCTTTGCAAGTGAACTCCTCTGGCATTCCTATATGGATCAAACACAACATCTTGGACATCCACCGAGTCCAAAGCCAATCTCATTGCTAATAACCATTTTTTGTTATTGGGCCTTGGGGTATTGTCGAAGTAGTATTTCTGACCTAGAGGACTATTCTCTTGATATTCAGTGAAAATCTTCAATCCTTTATACCGTATGAACAATTTTGTGAAGTGTTCATAAGCCCACACCTACGCCAATGAAAGATCGTTCCAATGAAATGTATAAGAAAATAAATAATTGGAAACTAACAAATTTAATGACAACAATCAAAAAAATAAGTAGTTGACTATACCTGAAGTACAGTGAAATTCCCATTAAATTGACGGGCGTTCGCCTTAGATGCTCGACGCATTTCTGCCAAAAAATGTGCCAAGAAAGCAGTGCCCCATGAATACTCATGAACCTTTTCCAATGGATCCAAGTATTGTAGGTTGTTCATATACACCCTATTACCATTTGCGTCAGGGAATATAGCTGAGCCCAAGATGAACAACATATAAGCCGCGGCAGTTTGCTGGACTTGTTCGGGATTAAATTCCTTGTTCTTCGTGTTCCCAAACAATTCAACGAGTTTGACGAATGTGATAGTCTTTGTCTGGGAACGCCTTGTCTTGTACATATTTTCCAAAGTGGTTTCCTTGTCCCATCCAAATAACTTTTTAGTCAGCTCATAGATCTTGTCCCATTCCAGGTCCTTAGAGTCATCTCATACCTTAACGGCTTTCCCAAGAACCTCAAGACCTATTATCCTTTGGACATCTTCAGGGATGATGGCCATCTCGCCAAAAGGAAAATGCATGGTATCAGTTTCACCAAAAAACCTCTCCAAAAAGCAGTTCGCCATGACGGTATCAGTGGCCACATAATTTTTTATCGCGGGATACAACCCAGATGCTTTGACTACCGCTTTAACAGCGTCAGACTCAAGCTTCAAAGGCCATACATCCGATTGTTCATGGCGGCTAACACAGAAGGCGTTCTTGTGGTCCTATAAAAACACACCAAAGTAAATTAAATTCACTTGATCACAGATAAATAATATAATAACAAGATGCAAACGTCTTACATAAGTTTGATAGATCCAACGAGCCCAAGAGTGTTGTAGGCAACTAAGAGTTGCGGGTTTATCAGTTCACCCCAATGTTTGCCATCATCGCGGTCTGGAATCATGTCATACTTATCAGGAAAGTGGGCTGGGGGTGCCTTTTCATTATCCTTAGGGGCTTCAACTCCGACATCGATCTGTCCTAAGCCACCTGCTTGTGAGGATGAGCCACCTGCTCGTTCGGGTACATGATATGTTTCCCACTAATCATCATCATCACTGCTGTTTGGGTAGCTTATAGGTTGATCCCGAATTGTGACCTTAGCAGTAGCCGGATCAGGACGGCTACGTCGAGAAGACTTACGTTTTGCTTCTAAAACAACTTTGCCTTTTCCTTTGTTCTTTTCTGCTGCTTTAGACCTATATTCCAATATGCAAACTGAGTTATATAATGACAACCGGCATAGAAATCGAACTTAACATCTGTTCCGGCACATATGCCGGCATTCTAATCATTTAAAATACCAGGCCGGTTGTCTTTGAGTTTTAGACAGAGAATGAACATTTTTTGCAACAAAAAACCGGCATAGTAAGTTAACATATAGACACTGCCGGCATTGAGAACCGGCATTGTTAGATAGAAATTTTAAATGTTGGTAGTGTGGGATTTTAGTACAGAGATTTTAACAAAATAGGCTAATGAAAACGACATAGTATTGATGAAATATACAAAGCCGGGACAGGGAACCGGCATGGTATTCAATTAAATATGTATGCTGGTAAACGCATGCAATAAAATCGGGATTCAAGACATATAATCTGGCATGATTTTCAAATTGTATTCTACCGCGAATCAAACATGCAACTGAGCTTCAAATTGGAATTTTAAAATTACTTTTAGTGTAGTAGAAAGACTAAACAACATAATTTCACTTTGTGTTTTCTACTATGGGATAAACCCTAAAATTAAAAAACTTCAATTCAACATATACATCACTTACCTAAGCAAATTTGTTATTCTCGCCTCACCATCAGACTCTTCAGGCAGTTCTTGCGCTTTTAATTTCGATTTACCACCTTCATCAACAAATTCTTCAGGATTGGGTATGGGTTTTTCACGAGGTTTGCGACGACCCATTGTCTTTGATATAGAAGATGAAACAAAAAAGGAGATTGAATAAAAATGGAGATTGAATGATTTCCTTTCTATAACCGTCACTTAAATAGAATGAAGGAGTTTGTAACCGACGCATAAACTGGTATTAAGGATTTTGTAACCGTCAAATAAGTGGGATAAAATAGTTTGTAACCGTCAAATAAGTGGAATGAATGGGTTTGTAACTACCACATAACTTGTGTTTGTAACCGTCAGAATGCCGGCATGGAAAAATGGAACAATTCAATGCCGGTATTCTGACAATAAGTATTTGGTGATCACAATTCAACGGAGGCACAGGTAACGGTATAGTATTTGGTGTATTTGTCAATGCCGGTAGGGGAAAGAAAATTGATGAAATAAATAACATTAACCACATAATCTTAAGGAAATAAACTTAAAAACATTAACCCAAACTAATTGCAACTAACATCATTTCTTAAGGAAATAAACATAAACAACGTTACACATAAAACGACGTTATCTCAAGCCAATTGCAACTAACATCATTTCTTGGAACGAGATTCAATAAGCAAAGCAGCTTCGAAATGCCTAAAAGGCTCTTTTCTCCACTTGGTATATGCGTCCTGAGCTTGAAACCTATTCCCTCTGTATCTTGCAAGAAACTCGTTGTATTTGCGACATAACTTTATGAGTGCAATTGTTCGATTTTGTACATAGAGATCACCGTAATCAATTCGGCATTTCTTACCTTCCAAGTAGTTATTCATGTAAGGACCAGTCCTAACAAGACCCCAAAAAAGATTCGAAGGGCGGTGATCTTCCAGGAAATCCGATACTATGTAGTAATTTTTAATCCACTCGGTTTCTTCCTCGACATCCGCTTCTATCTTAGATTGTTTTTGATGTTTAAGGATTTCTTTAGCTTCTTTGCGATAATATTCAAGCTTTGCTTCCTCTTCTTCTTCTCTTTTCCTCTTAAGTATCTCTTCTTCCATTGCGGCAATTGACTTGGTGGTTTCTCCCTTCCTTTTTAGTTTTTCTAGTATAAGGGAAACTGAGTTGGTGGTTGATAATTGATTTCCCAATGGAGTGGATAGTTTGTTCTTCTTGAGTTTTTCTTTTTCCATGGCAATGATGAAATCGGTTTTTGTTGATGGATTTGAGTTGGTAGTGGATGATAATTGATTTCCCATCGGAGTGGATAGTTTGTTTTTCCTAAGTTTGTCTTTTTCCATGGCAATGATGAAATCGGTAGTTGCTGATGGATTTGCCATTGGAGGTATCAAGTGCAATGGGTGACTCCATTGCATTATATAGATGATTGCACAACGGCTATTTAGTGCCGGCATTGTCAGTGACCTACAATCAACGCCGGCACTATAAAGCCGGTTTATGGTTTAAAAAAATAGCCGTCGGGCACTGAATTTTGAACGATCCGGCATTGGTATAAGCTTAACCTACATGCCGGCACTTAGTACCGGCATAGATTAATATACTACAATGCACGCCAGAACCATTAGGCAATTGAAATATGTTTACATACTAAGCAGGAACTATAATTTATTTCGAACGTAATCCTTGTCGACGGAACAACGAATGCACTTAGCACGTGCATCAAGCCTTTAAACCACTTGGTGGCCCAAGTGGAAGAGTTATAGTCTCGTGAGGGCTTACATAGAGATGTACCAAAAAAACCTTACGAAATACCTAACTGGATATCCTAAAAACCTAAGCAAATAACACTAAACTATGAATCTTCTTAAGAAGAATCCGTTTCCGATTCACCCAACTAGTGGTACTCCGTGACTTCGGTTACAATATGGTTCACGTTGGCTTCAAACATGAATGGTTCTCCCTTTTCTTGTAAGTAACGCATTTTCACGGCTTCATGCTACAAAAACAACACACAAACTTCGTTTGTTACATAAAATTTGAAAAAGAGTAGATTGTGTCCAACTAATCATAAAGATACTTACGAGTTGTTGAGGGGACAATCTATTATGGGTAGCGTGCTCGATCCGGTGTTTCATTTTTAAATACTCAACCACCGCATTTAGGATGATGTCGTGTCGTTGCTCGATTTGTTGAGCAGATCTTCCTTTCGGGTTACCGTAATCGTGAATAAATTTGTTAAAAATCTTCAACCACATGGAATCCCGCATACTGTTATCTATAGTTGAAGGACGAGTTTCAGCGTACCATGCTTGGGTGATTGCTAAATCTTCCTCCGAGTCGAACGATGCCATTTGTTGTATGTTGGATTAGGTACTATACTAAGCTATTTATTGATGATTATTCTAGGGTTTAGGGTTTCAAAGTTAAGAGGCTCAAGGAGATATATAAGAACACGAGTTTTTGGCTTTTGGGTCCAAGAATTAGCTCTCTTTATATAGAGAAAAACGTCAACGACTAGTTTTTTTGAAAATCGCCACAACCGGCATTGTAGTAACTGTGAAATAGGATGCCGACATATGCTTCCGGCACGGTTTATCATAATCTTACAATGCCGGTACTAGGGAATTTTTTTACAGAGATTGGGCCAAATATGCAACCTATACCGGCATGGTTTCAAAACACTTTGAAACACCGGTAAAGGGAACCGGCATTCAATCTATAATAACGACTATGTCGGTAGTTGTTAAATTTAAAAAAAAAACGGCTAGTTTTTTGAAAAATAAGACCGTTGGAGATTTATCTCTATATAATACCCCCATTCCTTTGGAAAAATCTACACAAACCAGCAACCAAATAACAAAAATCATTCTCTCAAGAAAGAAAACACGGTTAAAGCTTCACAAAGGATGGGGGATTCATCATCTTCCTCTATTTGCAAAGTAAGTAGATTTATTAACAATATGATCTTCACTACTATGACGCACGACTAATATAATCTTCTCTTACAGAGTCATCATTGCAAGTGTCAAATTTGCAAGTCACCTTCTCATCTAGCCATGGACAGTCCTTTTATTTATTTAAAGTGTAGAAGCTGTGATGGGACACGTCGGTTTTGGATTGCATAAACTGATGATGCTGAAAATGGAAGAATGTTTCTAAGGTGTTTGAATCACCCAAAGTGCGATGAGTTTCAATGGTTTGACAAAGCTATTGAACTAGCAGAGTCAAGAGAAAACCACAAGGGCCAATGCAAGTCTATCGATGGGTGTGATGGGTGTTATATGAAGGGAAAGGAATATGTTGAAAGAGAAGAAGAACCAATGAATCTGATCCTTGACACCCCCATCCTGCACGATGTCTTCGAAGAGGTTTCGGAAAGGCTCAAAGGTTCCGCAATTGTTGAAAAGGGATGGAAATAGATTATCTTTAACCAAATGTAATCCATGCCATGTTTTTTAGCATGTTTTAATTAAAAGTTTCAAATCCAATGTAATAGATTACTTAGGAATAAAATAAAAGAGCATTCGAAATGGATTTTTATTCAAAAAGCAGAGTGCCTAAGCATGGAAGAAATCAAGCTCACAGTGTCGATTTTCCGACAACTATGAAAATTTGAAAATATCATAAACCGGCATAGATGTTAGAAAATACTCTTTGTGCCGGTACCTTCGAATATCTATATAGGAACATGGAATTTTTAATCTTCTTGTTTCGGTATGGTTTTATAAACAATTTCATTGCCGGTACCTAGGACCGGCATTGATGTATAAATATTAAACAGTGCCGGTTTCCTAAACTTATCTATGCCGGTAAAAGTCGCAAATAAATCTTGCAAGGATAAACATGTTCAACATAAACGAATCACTAGAAATCAAAACATGTTTAACATAAACCAAACAACTGGATTCTGCTATCAAATGTTCTTAATCCAGGTATCCTAAACCAAAAGCAAACCAAACAACTAAAGAGTTAACCACGAGGTACAAACGAAAACAAGTTCGGAATTGTTCAAGACGTGACAACCACCATCCAAAAAAAGAAACACAACTAAAGAGTTAATCACTGGGTCTTTTGCTTCTTTTGGGCTGGTTTGTTCTTAGTTTCCCCGAACAAAGCTTTTGCACTAGGGTCGGTTTCTTCAATTCTATCAATCTTTTCCTCGAATTCCTTCATTTATTCAAGGGATAACACCTCTCCTTCCTGGTACTTGCAACCCAACATCTTCTTTAACTTGCCAAGCCGACGCCGCTAGTTTAATATATCAAACACATAATTAGTATACATATAAGATTATGTGTATATTAAACGACGAAGCAATTAACAATACTTACAAGCAATCCAACGGTCTTATTAAGTTGGGTCATCGTAGGTGGTGCCTGTGCGGGAGTTGAAACGGGAGGGTTTTTCTGGGGAGGAACTTGGACGTCATCCGGGCGGACGACATAAGGATATGACCATTGCAGGTAATCTTCCATGTAGTCGGCATCAACTTCATCACCGTTTTCAGCAATCTCCAACTTCTCCCACTGACTAATATCTACCAAACGACGTGGTTCCCTATCCCTCCAATCTGTTGGGTCCGGTTTTGGAACATACTCTACATGCCACCGATTTGGAGTTGAATAGCACCGAGAAAGGTCGAGATCAAAACATTGAAAAAAGGCCGTCTGGAAATGTGCTAATTGCTTATATCCAAGTAGACGCATCACACGTGTAGGATTAGCCATAACGTATCCTTTTGGGTGGAACAACGACCCATGGTAAAATGCAACGTTACCAAACCTCAAAACTTGGCGGTTTCCTTTAGCCTCCTTGTAAGGGTCGAACACAACATCTTTGGTACTCATTGCGTCCAAAGCCAATCTCTTATCGATCAGTCGACCTATGTTACCGGGCTTTGGAGTATTGTTGAACTCGTATCTCTTAGCTATAGGTGTATCGGGTTCTGGAAGGTCTATGATCTTCAAGGAGGGGTAGACCTTGAACAAGGTTGGGAAGTGTTCATAAGCCCACACCTATTCCAATGTGAAGAAATAAATTTTGTTTCTAAGTTCACGATAAGAGTACATATGAACAATATACATAATAACATAAGTTTAAGAACAAATTTACCTGCAGTAGAGTGAAATTCCCGACAAATTGGTTGGTTTTAGCCTTAGAGGCCCTTCTCATCTCCATCATCAAATGTGCCATTATCGCGGTGCCCCAAGAATAATTATAGACATCTTCCAACGGATCCAAGTACTGAAGGTAGTTCGCACTAACCCTGTTTCCATTGGTGTCAGGGAATACCCTTGTGCCCAAGATGTATAACAGGAAGTAGCGAAAGATAACGAATTTGTTTAGGGTCCCATCCATCCTCCAAACTTCTTTTCTTTGTGTTTTCAAAATTCTTCTTAAGCAACGTCAACTTGATTGCCCTTGTCTTACCAGACGTGGATTCATAAAAGCTCTCCACAGAAGTTTTGTAATCCCAACCAAACAACTTGTTAGTCGGATAAAGTGCAACGTCGACCATTCTAGGTCCGGAGACTCAACTCCTTCGCAATTGATTTGCCGATAACATTCAAGCCTAGAATGTTCTGAGCATCTTCAGGGATGAAGGTCATCTCCCCAAAAGGGAAGTGCATGGTATCGGTTTCACCATGATACCTTTCGACGAAGCAATTGACAGTAACAAAATCAGGCTTCACATAATTTTCAACCAAAGCATATAGACCAGAATCCTTTACTATTGTTTGGACCTCTTCACATTCCTCGGACAAATCCCAACCATCCGCGGCTTGGTTTCGGCAAACACGCACAACCTTCTTATGATCCTACAATTAGGAGAGACAATACAATTAAAAGATTTTACATAAATACACAACAATACATATGTAAAAGGTAGAAAATGCTTACATAGGTTTGATAGATAGTACGAGACCACGAGTGCTTGTATCCAAATAGTGTTTTTGGTTCCGGAGCTTCGCCCCAAATTCTACCACGTTCAAGGTCAGGTATCATGTCATTAATATGAGGAAGGTGGGAACCTTTAACTTTCACTTTGACGTTGCCTTTCTTGCCATTGCCTTGTGTTGGTTGTTGACTTGGGCCACCAACTTCGCTTTGGCTTGCTAATTGACTTTCCTCTTCATCTTGTTCATCTTGATCATCGTGCTCACGGTTTGCAAGTCCACTACGGTCACTACCACTCTCCCAAATTATCCCTCTTGTACCAGCCCCCAAACGTATATTACGACCTTCATCTTTCCCTCGAGGAGGCAGAGACTGAGGAGTATCAAGACCGTCCTTCCTTCTTCTCTTAGTGACAACATCTTTATTTTTTATTTTGTTAGCTTCCTTTGCTTTTGACCTATATCGTAAGCACACGGAAAGCAATGAATATAAGACAACTCACCATCAGTTTTAGTACCGGCATTGACTACCTTAAAATAAACCACGCCGGTACAATGTTCAAGCAATAAACATTGACTATCAAAGGCCAGTACCAAGTACCGGCATACAAATGCAACCTAAAATCTATGCCGATATTATTGACAGTTTTCCCGTATGTTTTAAGTCCACTACCGGCATGCTCGAATTATTACAAAAGAATGCCGGTACCCAAAACCGTAATGTAATGAAACAAAAAATCTATGCCGGTACTGGTGACAAATTCTTAAACTCTCCTGTATGTTTTAAGTCCACTATCGGCATACACGAATTATTATCAAACACTGCCGGTACTAAAAACCGGCACTGTATTCATCCTAGATTGAATGCCGGTAGGGAAAATTCAGTTTCTGGTTAATCTGGGGTTGGAAACCGGTATTGTATTCATCCTAGATTGAATGTCGGAACACAAAACCGGCACTGTATTCATACAAATTTCAGTACCGGTACTCTCTGAAACTCAACTGTTTGAGTTAGGGTTCGCGATTCTAACCTAAACCCATTGCTATAGATCGATTTAAACACCTACAAAGTAGTTTAAATCACTTACCTTCTCACATAAGCCATATTTCTGAGTAGTTGATTGTCAGAGAACGTCGCTTCGTCGTCTTCTTGCTCTTGAGCAATCTTAGAAATTCTTTCTGCCTATTTTTGTTGAGCAATCGATGATGTTGAGTTCGATTGGGAATTTGGTTTCTTTCGTGGAGGCATTGTTTATGATTCGGGTAGGTTAATCGACGAAGAAATTTTTGAATCGACGATTAATCGACGAAGAACGGATGAAGAACGATGAATTTTTTTTTTCAGAACCTAACCCTAGGAAAGTGCCGGAACTGATTTGTGTAAATGGGGATAAAAGATTTGGTTTTTAGATTTTAATGTTTTAGGAGAAAGGGTATAATGGTCTTTTAATAATGTTTTTTAATTAACCAAATGGTATTTTAGTATTTTCATACCCAAAAATCACCCCTTAACACACACCATGGACTGGGAGAAGTAATCAATATCCCACAATTCCTTTTTATATCCCCCAATTTCGCGTTCTTACATAAATGCCTACATAAACCGATTGTAAATCTGGGCGTTTAATTTCTTCGACTGTTTTGCTCATAACTTCTTCGTGCGATGTCGGAATGACCTCATTCTTTTTGCGTTCAATTCGCAATTTCGTGCTCTATAATGTAAAGATAAAAATTTCAATATTTGTACAAAAAATCAAACACGGTTAATGAATCGGTTGATATGTGCATTAACATAAACCGATTGTGGTTGATGTTCATCACATCAACCCAAAATTGGTTTATGTAGATATACTATATCTGCCGATTCTGGGGAACATCATCAGCAATCGGTTTATGTTAATGCTTATATCAACCGATTCTGGTTTGGTTTCAGAAAAATTTTGATGAGAAATTTCAGAGATTCATAATTAAATCGTCGGTGAATCCCTCTTAAAAAGAACGGATTAAAGGCATTTAACTCAATCACTCGAATTTGTTTGTTGCTGAAATATTTTTCAAAAATCCAAAAATAAAGAATTGAATTGTTGTTTGTGATTAGGTTTTAGTTTTTGATTTTGATGAATGGGGTTTAAGTTTTTTATTTGAAGATTGTTAAGAGGAATGGTTTTTTGATTGAAGATTGTTAATAGGAATGATTTAGATTTTAGTATTTTTTTTTAGATAGTTGGGATTATTAAGAATGTATAAGGATAATTTAGTATTTTAATACACTTCAGACACCCCTTATCATTCTCTATTAGGCCAAGCACTATGGTGCATGGCATCCCTTCCCTATCCCTCAAATAAAGGGAAGGGATATCACAAGGAAGGCAACCTCACTATGGTGCCCTTTTTTCCCTTCCCTACACTATACGGAAACTCCGTATGAATAATGTGAAACGGCTACTGAGTTTCCGTATGTTTTTTCCAATAGGAATATATTTCTCTAGCTAAAAAAAAGATATTTTAGAGTAAAAATAAAGATATATAATAGGTAAAAAAGAGATATAATAGGTAACAAAAGAGTTTTAGTAAAAAAAAGAGTGAAAAAGGAAAGTTTTGAGGTAAAACTTAAAAAACTAGAAACGAAAACTCAATAACCGTGTAAAAAGCTACGGAAACTGAGTATCCGTATCAACTGCTTTACGGATACTCAGTTTCTGTAAAGCAGGATTTTCTACGGAAACTGAGTTTCCGCGATCTGATCCACTTTTTCCTGTAGGGATATGGGAGATCATAGTGGATGGATTTTTAGGTTTTTCCCTGCGTATGAGGGATAGTGTAGGGAAAAGGGGCACCATAGTGCTTGGCCATAGGTGGATGAAGAAATCCATAGGCCCCAAATAATGGTCCTAGGCCTCAAACTAGGAACCGTTTTTTGGGGACTACTCAAAAATGGAGGGGACTACTCTTCAATTTTTGGGTGGATATTAGAAGTAATAATGAATCACCCCTTATCTAAGTTTTTTTTATTACCAAACTTGCCCTTGGTAATTAAATTAGTTAGTGTAATGATTAATTAGTGAGGTTAGATTAATTAGTTGGGTGTTTTTAAAAGAAGAAGTTTTTTTTTTTAAGATGGTTGATTTCGAAATGAGGGTTTTGGCTACTTAGGTATACTTCAAATTTAGTTAATGTTACTTGAATTGGCAAAAACATTCGAAAAAATGAAAAATTTATAATCTGATTTCGACTATGGAAATAAACTACGACATCTGAAGAACAAGTATCCGAACTCATCTGCAAGTGTAGTTCGGCTAATGGTTCTGAAGACACAGGTAGCCGAACTCAGCTTTAATGGAGTTTTTGCTTTCAAAGAAAAAGTTCGGGTAGGAAATTTTTTTTGCGAAAGTTCGGTTGGGGAAAAAAAAATCGACGTAACCGAACTCAATATATAGGTTTTCAGAGAAAAGTTCGGTTAGGAGAAAAAAAATTGCGACGTAACCAAACTAAAAGTTCGGCTAGGAAAAAAAGTTGCGACGTAACCGAACTAAAAGTTCGTCTGGGAAGAAAAAATTGCGAGGTAACCGAACTTTTCTGTGAAAGAAAAAACTCCATTAAAGTTGAGTTCGGCTAGTTCGACAAACTGTTTCACATAATTCATATCCGAACTTCTCTCTGCAACTTCCATTTTCAACTCATTTTGATGATTACTACTCATTTTTTCAACCAAGTAATGGGTTTGTGGAATTTCTTTTGACACGAGACGATGAAGCGGAAAGAAGAGAAGAAAATGAACCCTCTAATAGTAACGGATTTGTGAAATATTAAAATTAATGGATTTATTATAATTTTGATTTTGATTTTGATTTTGTTAATGATTTAGATTAGGTTATATATATATGTGTATATTTATTAGATCAGTTTTAATTTTAATTAGGTTAAGGGTAGGTTAGTCATTTCCACACTTTAGGTCACCCCTTATAAGTATATGGTAGACATTCCTATCACAGTCCCCCTCCATTTTTAAGTAGTCCCCAAAAAACAGTTCCAAACTAGCCAGGTTAGTTAGGCTAAGTCCTATGGGTGCTAATCTAGCAGCTAGATTAGCAATCCACGTCAGTTAGGGCAACCTCCTAAGTCCTATGGGAGTGTCAATCTAGCAGCTAGATTACCAATCCACGTCATCTGGGACCACTGTCCAGCGCTGTTTGGTTTAGCGCTTTAAATCTCAGCCGTTAGAGCGGTGAACCATTCAGCGTAATGGTCACTTTTTGAGCGCTGAATCTCGCTGCTAGTTCAACTGCGAGCAAATGATAGGAGAGAGAACTATTGTTAACAAATAAGCCACACTTTTTTTTAAACTGCAACACTTTTTTGCTAATCTAGCAGCTCAATCTAGCACATAGGACTTAGCCTGATAACCTCCAAAAAAAAATAAAAAAAAATAAATAGGTGTCGCAGCAGCACGCAATTTATTTCACTAACATTGTGAGGGGGCATGATAAGCTTTGGATAAAATTGCATTGTGGTATCCTTCAAGAAATCTATCATTACACTCCTTGGATTTATCGAAACAAAAATGAAATCTTACCAAAGCTGACATTTTGTTTTTCTTATGGGGAGGAAGAAAGTTAGAGATGGTAATTTCAAAGTCGTCCAGAGTTTTCTGTGGATTTGGTCTGGTCATCATTGAGATTTTCTTTTAGATTTTTACTTTCTTCTGAATGGTCCAGTCCAAATGGTTTCACCTAACAAGCCAATAGTTATATTTTTTCTTGTCTAACATAACATTACTCTCCATTTCACCCTGAGAGATTATTTTAATTTTTTATTAAAAGTTCCATTTCCATGCTAACTTTTTGTAGAAAAGTTGTGCAGGATAGAAAGTTAAAAAAAAAAAAAAAAAACAAGGACAAAAGATCACCTGAGACGCTATACTTTTTTGTTTGAAAATGAAATGCATCAGCAGCACAGCACCAGCAGCTCTGCAGCAGGGTGGTACCATTTTGATTGCAACAAGGCAATGACAATTCAACTTCATATAACAAACTGAATGACTACTCTCACTTCACTGACTTATTCACATGCATGATGCCTTAATTTACTTGATACATATGATTTGAATTATCTACATTTGAAGCTTTGATGTTTGATCTCATCATTTATCTTTCACCTTGGATGAGTAAAAATTTGGATAAGGGAAGTACTAAAAATGAAGCTTTGTTTTAAAATATAGATAGTTTGGTATTAACCTTAAACCAAAGGTCTTCAAAGGAATAACCGTATGACATTAAGAGCAAAAACTAACCGCACCTTCGTGCATTTCTAGTAATGAGAATAATTCATCAAAAGAGAAGGAAGATAGATAGTAAAGATGTCGTTGTATTGATACCCACCTATGTGGAAAGATGAAGCAAGATTCCGTCCCGCGGATAGATATTGCTTTTATCATCTCCTCTGCCTCATCAGGCAAAAATTGATCCAATCCCATATTGTAAAGCCATGTAAATTTGTTATAATAGTTAGTAGGCCAAAGAAAAGAATCTACAATACTTTTGCTAAGCTTTTTTAATGAAGTGCTTTTACTTATCCACAAGAAAGTGGGAAGAAGAATACAATTATTTGCTTGCTTACCGCCTCACACATTGCGTGCCACCGTCCTCTTTCTAAGCCATATTAAAACTGACTGATAAATATGTGTAACCAGAAAACAACCATTTCTTTAGTATCTTATCTATAGTATTCACTACTCCCCTATCCTCAACTATCTATCTAAGGCTGTTTATTTGAGTAATTGGAAATAGCGACATTTCCTGCCGACCAAATAGATATACATACATAAAAAAAGAAAGATCAACTTTGGTTACTGTAGAAATTAAATGTTTAAAACATCTTATGTAAAGACATCGATTTTACCACCCCACGCTAATTATGTGCGTTCAATTAGCTAGGAAGAGTTCTAATTGAGAGAGCTATTAGTTTGTGTGTGTGTCTTGGGGGTGTGGATGCAGACACTCCACGACTGATTATATTACATCACAAAAATGACTGTCATGTACATTTCATTCATAATATGTGTTATCAAAATTTAAACTCTTCCATGATGATGCTGAGTGATAGAAAGTAAGTAGGGTTTTGAAATAGCTCTCTCTCTATATATAGCTAGCGAGGTATACTGTTGGAAGCAAAGGGTGCATGGTGGGATCTCTCTTGGTTTTACTGTCTGCGACTACCAACACTTAAGAGAAATATGGATGAGGGTCATGCGCTTTACAACAACAAAATCTATATCAGAGAATACAAGGAAGAGAGAGATATTGAAGTTGTAGAAGAACTTGAGAAAGTTTGTGAGACAATAGAATCATGTAGTAAAGGAAGAACTGCACCAATCATTACTAACATTATGGGCGATCCTTTGTTTAGGATTAGGTTCTACAAGTATCATGTTTTGCTGGTAAGTAAATGTTGCCTTTCTTCCCAGTTACTGTTTATCTAGTTCAATCTTATGCTTCTATCATAGTATTTTGCTTGCTACTTGTGGCATGTTCCTGTTCACTCCTTGTCTTATCTCTTTGCATGTCTATAGATGTTGATGTTTTTGCATGTATATATATATGAATGGGTCAGTGTTAATTTTTTGCAATAATCTACATATAGATTGCCGAGATGGTTGAAAATGGGGAGGTTGTTGGCGTAATCAGAGGATGCATCAAGTATATACGCTCTGGTGCTGATCAAGGAACTAACAGAAGTACTGTCAAGATGGGTTGCATTCTTGGGCTCAGAGTCTCTCCGAAACACAGGTAAAAAGTCTCTGTTTCTTTCACAGTATATATTTTTCTTAAAGTAAATACAAAAATAAAATGTTGTTTGAAAAAAAAAAAAAAAAAGCATGCGAAGTACATAACTGAATGCATTTGTGAAGAAGCAGTTTTGTCAAGTGTGTATAAGTACAGTGTACATAATCAACGCAGCTTCAAATTAAGATGGAAAAAGTTCTTACCATATACTAAGATTACTTTCTAAATCTATGAGAAAGACCGTTAGTGCATATGAAATTAGTTGCCACCGATAAATCAATAGTTGGATGCCCAAAAGAATCCGGTTGGCTCTAGACAATTCAATTGGATTCATATAGTTGTCTTGAGAAATAGTACGATAAATACCTCCAAGGAATTGCAGATATCTATGTGCATTTGCAGACTGCAAAATTTTGTAATTTTTATACTACGTACTTTCTTACGATTTCGTTTAATTCGTGTAGGCAAAACGGAATTGGTTTGA
Source organism: Papaver armeniacum (assembly GCA_023531295.1). Taxonomy (NCBI): domain Eukaryota; kingdom Viridiplantae; phylum Streptophyta; class Magnoliopsida; order Ranunculales; family Papaveraceae; genus Papaver; species Papaver armeniacum. Next base: position 369,838 of record JAJJWW010018374.1, read on the forward strand.
AACTAGTGAAATGTGCTGAAAATTGGGCAATTCAAAATGGTGCACAATATACTTGCATGGCTGCCGAGGAAGGCAACATTGCATCAACAAATCTTTTTGTACATAAGTGCAATTACGTTAAGCTAACTCGGCTAATAATATTCACTCAACCAATTCATTCTCGTACGAAAGAAAAATCTTCTAGAAAAATTATTATACAGAAGTTGAGCGTAGAGCAAGCAATTTCTTTGTACAAGACCCAATTTGGATCAAAACAGTTTTTTCTCGTGGATGTTGATGCAATATTGAAACAAAAGCCTAGTATTGGAACTTGGGTATCATATTTCAAGGATGAAAATTGGGTTGGTTTGAATGGTAAAGACAATAATAGTAACAGTCATGGCGAATTCATCGAAAAGGCTCCGGGGTCTTGGGCAATGATAAGTATTTGGAATAAAACTAGTGATGTTTATAAGTTAAAAATTGGAAAGCGGGAAACTTCATTTTTGCATTGCTTCAATGGAAGTAGTGGGCAATCTTCATTATCAAGAGGACTTAGAGGAGGCAAAATATTTCATTGTTTTAGAAAATCATTTTTCAGTTTACTACGCCAAAAATCATCAGGGTTTATTTTCGCGTATGGGCTTCATGGGGAAGGAAAAAGAGTGGGAGAATTGATGCAATCTTTATGGAGGTTTGCGCACCATGTGGGTAAAAATGTTAAGGGTTGCAAGTTGATCATTACAGAATTAGGTGTTGATGATCCGCTTAGAGAACATTTACCGCAAGGGCCATCGATGTCATTCACTAATGATATTTGGTACTTGAAGAAAGTAAATGGGTCAACCAGCGAAGATGCAAGTGGTGGTGATGAAATGGAGTCTTTGCTAAATGAAAAACCACTAACAAATTTGTTTGTTGATCCAAGAGATTTCTAGCTAGCTTTGATAGTGTTGCCATAAAAAAATTCTTCTTAGTATCACTTTTGTTATTATGGGATTGATCGGAGGGCAAGAGAGGAATCACTAGAATAGTTGTAATAATTTTACTTGAACCAATTGAAAAAAATGCTCATACTAGGTATTCTTTCCTGTATTTGGTGTATGACAAAAATTCGAGCTCAATTACTAAGGGTGTGCATTTGGATATGAAAGCCTAAAATCATGTATATATGCCTTGTTTCCTGAGGGAGATTATTTTGCCAGTCTACTACATTTGTTTGCAGGCTCACCTTCCAAGGGTAGACATATGTTGTTCCTTTTTTGTTGGATCGATTTTTCATCGGTTTTCATATATGCATTATGCAAGTAGTAGAAAAGCATACAGAATTTTGTAGTAGACCACTTTTAAAATGGCAAGGCATTTTAAAGAAGAAAAGAAAAGTAGAGTTATTCTGCTTTACTTTGATTCTCCTTCCAAGGTATAACACAAAAATAAACACCAAGTCAGAAAAGAAAAAATGCTTTTCCTGTGTCCCAGCGCTTGGGCACAATGGAAGGTCAGCCATGAATTTAGTTGTTCAAGTGGTGGGGGTGGGGCATTGTTGAGTGACTGGTGTATTTATATAAGAACGATCATAATAAGTGCGTAAAATTTCTGTTCAGGACATGAGGTTTAATTCACAACCCTTGAAGTCCCTAGCAATGGCCGAAAACTTCATTTTCAACTTTTATGGTTTGAAAATGTTAGAACTCTGCCGTTATTCTCTTCTTTAAAATCTAATTGACGATAGAATTTGTTCTTGGCATTTTTGTCATGGTAGGCTAAGCCGCTAAAACATAATCACTTGTGCAGTAAAAAGTTTCAGAACACTTTTCTTGTTTACCTTTTGATACCTTTTGCGTTTACGGTGCTGAAATACTCTGCTTTTAGCTTTTCGAGGTCACGCCTCTTTTTTTTGTATGCTCGGTGGGAATATCACACTTATGTCCAGCACTGGAGTATCTTCTGGAGATGTTGATAGATTTTGTCAGGGATCTGAAAATGAGAGAATAATTTTTCACCAGACGTATTGAGGAGATAAGAAAATTTGAAATATAGGCAAGCGAATAAATCTTAGTAAATGTGATGGATCATGACACAAGCAGGCAGCTAGCCTTCACATTGGAAATTTAGGATAAGTTGCACCGGTGGTGGCTCACATGCATGATCCACAGAACAGAAAACAAAAGTAAGTAAAAATTGGGACGAAGTCTGATAACGACTGCGCCATAAGGATACCATGCCAAGGCAAGGACAAAAAATAAGTATTATTAATCTCTCAATGGAAGCAGCTGTAGGTATAATTCATCTATATTGACGGACCATAAAAGTCGCACTCAAAATGTCGTGTAAATTACATGAGAATGCAAACTCTAGTTTCAAATGTACAGCAAAACTTGAATAATATCCTTATGATTCCATAATAGCTCCCTCAACACAAGATCAAAATTTATCTATGTAAAAGCCACGATTCAAGCATAACCAAATGATAAGCAAGCACCACCAGGCTTGCAAATAGTAGTCTCTAAAAGTAAAATACAAGTTAGAGATGCTGATAGTTTGTTCTACGTTGAGCTTTTACCAAACAAAACAAATCAAACCAAATCAATTCAAACCTGAAAGTTAAACCTTGCTTTTCTATCCTCATCAACTGAAAGATAAATGCATTCGCATAATCTGTATCTAGTGTACACTTGTGCTGCTTTGCATGCTAATCCAGTACCACTCACTGGACTTGTTAATTAAAGAGAAAGGACCTGTTATAGTTTGTATAACTCAAGGCCACACCACAATCACCAATTATTTCTGCAGGAAACCTAAGTAACAAACCTGTTATAGTTTGTATGTTGTACTAAACTTGACGAAATAAATAGATAGATTTCAATACTTAATCATCTACAAATAAAAATTCAACAGCATTTGTACGCATACCAGAGGCTCATCAACATCATAAAAACTTCCTCTTTTTATTCATACTATTCAAAGTGTTGAGAACTGACATAGAACATTCAAATTTATAACATATACCTCAGGAAAAAGGACTAATACAAAGTCATTATATATTAGAAATATGTTTTGGTTTTTAATAGGCGTACTTATTTTGCACTTAAGAAATGAACAATAGTGCATTGCTCCCAACGTTATTGTGCACATTTTAGGCATTGTCAGGGTGCATCCCTTGGTCTGGGATGGGCTTTCTTGAAAATGAAAAGTGAACGCCAGGATCACTATGAGTGCAGGAAGCATGGAAGAGAATGGAGTTGTTAACACTTTGAACGTTACTATTCACGAAAGCGGTCATAGGTAGTCCCGACTTTGACCTGTCTTTCTTCCTTGATTTACTGCTCTCACTGCTGCTGCTTCCGGATTCATTGCCATCTTTTTTTGCACGGGAATTATGAGAAAGAGTATGAGGGTTTCCCTTGTAGTCATGCTTCCTGTTGGAAGAACCTAGCTCCATATAAGCTCCTTTGTTCTCACCAGCTATCGTAATCACCCTCATACCAGAATCCTTATGGTCGTCCAATTTCTTATGATAGTCCTTTTCCTTATGACGATTGCTCACTCCACCTTCTTTCCTCCCATTCTGGCCAATGTGGGGCTTATCCTCTTCATGTTTCCTTGCATCGAACTTTTCTTTACGCTCTTGGACGAGCATATTCTTCTGCTCAGCTAACAAACTCTTACTCTCAGGTTCTGGTGTAGCTCTTAACTGGGAGGGTGGAAGTGAAAGAGGAGATGGAGGAGGTGCAAAAGGTAGGATCTTGGGGGATTGAGGTGGAGTCTTTGAAGTAGGCTTGATGACCTTGGGAGATTCAGGTGGACTGGATACACGACTAACGGCTCTTTGCATTTGAAAACTCGGCAATGGTGAGGACGCCACTTTGGGTGGGGACTCTACTGTTTTCGCAGGAGGAGCATTAGTAGATGGGGCTGGTTCCGGTGCTTTTTGTATGGGAGAACTCGCCAATGACGAGGATGACAATCTGGGTGAATTATTAACCTTTGTTGCCGGAGGAGCACCACTATAAGGTGATGGTGCTTGTGTGCTTCTTAATGGGGTTGTGGGCAATGATGAGGAATTCAACGTTCTGACTAATGGAGTATTTGGAACCGAAGAAGTGGGTCCCACGGTTTTCTGTTGTGGGGATGGTGGCAATGAGGAGGAAGACATTTGTGTGCGTTCTCCAGCTGCTGCCGGAGGAGGCACCACCGCAGATGGAGCAGTCCCTTGTGTTTGAGTTGGAGGAGCAGGTCGAGGTTGAGGCTGTGAAGGTATAACTATTGAGGGCCTTGGTACCGGAACAAATACTTGTCTTGCAGGTGGTGCAGCAGCTCTAGCTTGTGGTGGCTCAATACGAGCCTGCGATGCCAACCGAAACCATGGGCGATTTAGCGGTGGTGGTTGTTGTTGTTGTTGCTGCTGTTGTTGATTGTCCATTATGGGAGAAAACAGGAACACTCAAGAATTGGAAAGTTTTTCTCAAAATGAACTAAAACCCAAGATCGGCAAAACATAGAAATGAATGAATGAACATAAACAAATAAAGAAACTCTAACTTGGAGTCATATTTATAGTGTTAGCAGAATTATTAATCACCGTCAAATGAAAATGAAAATGAAAATCATTAAAAGAAACCCCGTTAAGATAGTAACGTAAGTTTGTAAGTCACATTTTTTTTTCAACAAAAAAGAGTGAAAGAATCAGATTCGGAAAGAGACATCACTCACCAACACAGCTTGCAAAGCAAAGATTTGTTCTTAAAAGTACATATTCATTTCTACGTTATCGAAGACGAACAAAAATACTCCCTTCTATTCATGTCCTTTGTCTTTCATCTGACTTTGCTTGTTAAGTGCTTGATTCTTCCTTCTTATTGAAGCCATCTTTTATATGGGGTCTATTTGCATTGCTTGAAGGTATGAAGAATCGGAATCAATATGAGAAAAGGAAAAAAAAAAAAAAAAAAAAAGGGTCTCATCACATGCCTTAGTTGAAGCAGTAAGTATCCATTCTAAATCCTGGTTTCTTCCGGTACTGTTGCCATGATTCCTATTAAAGAGAAGGATGTTATGTTTGTTTAAAGAGAGAGGGCTCAAACAAGTTCTTTGGCGCCAAATTTGCACTACTCTTGTGAGCACGGAACTCGTGTATGGTGCGCGTGATCACAAACAATCTTAATATCAATTGAATACGTGCATTGAGGTGTGAGAAGAGTATAATGTGCCTAGGTAGATGATGATTCACAGATTCCAAACCCCTCTAGTTTGTCATGATCTCATCATCATCCCCCAAAGTGATAGGTCTGAGATATCGGAATGTAAATGAAACTACCAGTACTAAAGGTAAAAGAGACAACGGTTTACGTGGTTCAGCACTAAGGCTTACATCCACGGATCTGAGGAGATTTACTATAGGATAAACGGTTACAAAGATCATCCTAAGATCTTGTGTTCATTGACTACTAAAATTGAAGCTCTCACTTACTTCTTCCTATTCTCTCTCTTGCTCTCGATCCCCCTCTCAGTGGAGGGGGTATACATATTTATAGCTAAGTTGGGTGGGTCCACTGGCAGTGAGCTGTTGAGATCTTATCTTCTCGTACTCTGTGCGTGGTCCGCGGACTTCTATGTCACCCCGCGGCTTCTACTATATCCCGGTTCATCATGCTGACCAATCCTCGTTTCCTCCGTTGGTCGTCCGACACGTGTTTTCTGAGCCGCATTAAATGCGGGTGGTTGGGGCGGTCCAATCCGCGCCGAGTGGTGTCAGTCCTCTTGTCACGTCTGTGTCAGTCGGACTTCCCCTGACCGTTGATTATATCTATCCTCGTGATGGGTTAAAGCCATCCTTTGGTGTTACGCGGGATCACCTATCTCGGGTGCTCCTTCATCTCTGACCGTTGGTCCTGACAAATGGCACGTTGTCCAAGTGCCACGGATGCCCCTATGTGTCATCCTTTTTTGAGAGATGGCCTCCACGTGGACTCTGCTAGTACACGTGGCAATGGAGATAAATAAGTGTACTTACAATTTGCCCCTCTTCTTGCGACTGGGCGTTTGGCCTTTGTTGGAAGAAGAACCATGCGGTACGTTTTTATCTCCCTCATAACTTCTCCTAAAAAGGTGCTACCTGCATTTATTGTGCACGTTTCCCATGTCGGCCATAAGCGCCCTTTGGGTAGTGGACGGTTTCTTCTTCCGGTTCTATAAATAAAAATAGAAGAGTGAGAGAGAATGTGACTTTAATTCACATTCTCTGTTTTATTCTCTGTTCTTGTCTTCATCTTCTTGACTTCCTCTGACACCATTGTTCGCTTTGCTTTCGCATTTGTGGTCGTCGTGGTTGCTGCTACTGTGGTCGCCGCTGTTGCTGACTCCTTCGTTGCTGCTGTTGATTTATTCTTCGTGGTTCAGGTATGATCTTTTATTCCGTTTAATCACCATGCCTAAGCCTGTCGAGTTTCTGCTCTTCTGGTGATGCGTTGATGATGAGTTTAAATTTAAATATACCCTGGGATTTGAGAGTCGACGCTACTGAGTCGGGTGTTTCATCGGCCATGCTTTGATTTTATTTCTTCTTTTGAGTTTGGATAATAGTCTGAGAGTTTAGGCAACTGTTAGATGAAATCTAGGGTTTTCTTCCTTTGTACTGCTGTTCTTGAGATTTTCTTGATTTTTGATCTTCCCTGCCTCTGATTTGAATTCCTATTCGTGTTTGTGCTCGTAGACATGTCCGATCATCCGCGGGTTCCTTACCAAACCCCCCCGTCTAGTCCTCATCGATCTCCCCGGAGTGATCCCAATGTAAGGGGTGGAACTTCGCCTCCACTTACCCAAGGTAATCTTCGGGATGGACGAACATCCTCATCCTCCGGTCGAGGCCTTCGCTCAAAAGGGTGATCCTCGCAGGATCTAGATATGACGTGAATCGTCCTAGAGGTGGGTCTCCTAAGAAGCAGCAGAATCCGCGCAATGAGCCTTTGGATGTGCAGCCCCTCCGCTCTAAGCCTCCACCGCGGACTAATCCACCTGTGCCTAGTTCAAGTAAGTCAACTAAAACTCTTACTTCGAAGAGAAAGGCTGCGGAGATAGAGTCCTCGGGGGATGTAATTCCTCCTAAGAGTGCGAGGCAGTGGGTTCATGGGGATACTACGGGAGATGCTCTTGAGGATGATTCTCATTGTTACTTTTTGTCCTTTACCTTTGGGTAATAAGAAGTTTACTTTTAGGCACATTGATCTTGAGGCCTTCAAGTTAAAACATGGTCTTCAGCACTTCCAAGTGCGTTTTTATGCCTCCGACAAAGATATCACTTATGAGATGGTTAATAATTATCAGTATGATGCCTTTCATTGCTGACGACCGTGGGTGCTTTCGAGGCTGGTTTGATGTTGCCTTTGTATAAAGCCGGTGATGATTTCTACTATCGGGTCTTGTCTAGCCGCGATACTGCCAAGAAAAGTCATAATCGCGGGGTGCAACAGTTGACAGGAAACTATCTTCGCCATCTCCGAGAATGCTATCTTCGTAGCAAGGGGCGAACAATGATGACCTGCTATGCTCCTAAATTGGAAAAAGAGCAAGGGTGGTATACTCCGGAAAATTTCAATAAATCCTTTGGAGATTATGTTAACAGGAATACTCGTAAGCCGTGGTCTGTGAGTCTGCGGAACATTACTCCTGTTAAGGGGGAAGTTCGCCTTTTGAGCGAGGTAAGTGATTCCAAGATGGCGAGGGTTCCTGGTGCCGAAGGTCTTCCTATTCCTGCTGAGGAAAGAATCAAACGTGATCATGACTATGAGTGGTCTGCCACTGTTCTTGAAGTCGTTGGTCCGTGGGCCTATGGTTGGGTCCCTGGCCCCCATGGTTGGCAGCCTACTGGCTGATGGGTCTTCCTCGCGAAGCTTCTCCCACTCGTTACGCTCACACACCCCGGCGGATGAATTTTTTGCGGTATGGACTTTGCTTATAGTCGCGATGTTGATGACGCAGAAGACGAAGATGTCCCTGATGCTAACCTTCTTCCGCGGAATACTGACGTTGTTAAGGTGTGTTGTTTGTTTTCTACATATGTATGCCCCTACGTTTTCTTAAATAATGTTGATTATGCCAAGGAAAGGTGATGCCAATGGCTCTTTTATCATTACGTGTTGTAGGTGCGTAGAAATAAGAAGATTAATCCCAAGCAATCATCGAATTCTCCCACCGAGGGTTCCTCACACTTCGAGGATGTGAATAGTCCCGTGGTTGGTGATGAGGACTTTTCCGATAGGGAAGAGCGAATTGAGACTTCTCCGCCTGTTCAAGAAGGTGATGGTGATCAGGCCATTGGTGGTGGAGGTGGTGATCCGGTCACTGGTGGCGGTCAAGGTGATCCGACCACTGGTGGTGGTGAAGGTGATGATTCGGCCACTGGTGGTGGTCAAGGCGATCCGGCCACTGGTGGTGGTCAAGGTGATCCGGCCACTGGCGGTGGTCAAGGTGATCCGGCCACTGGCGATGGTCAAGGTGATCCGACCACCGGCGGCGGTCATGGTGATCCGGCCACTACCACTGGTGGTGGTGAAGGTGATTCGGACGCTGGTGATATTGGTGGTGGCAACTCGTCTATAGGTGGTGGTGGAGATCAGGCCGGGGGGGCTACTAAGTCCAGTATGGATGTTATAGATAAAGGTAAGGGAATTGTTCTTAGTAGTGGTGACAAGGATGGGGATGCTTGTTATGAGTTCTCCTTTGGTAAGGTTTTATCAGGGGAACAATCACTTGACATGTCCACGGTTATGGGGCTTGTTTCGGACTTCACTCTGTTTCCAGCTGGTGATGACTGGAGTGTTCTCGAGGATAGCTGCGTTGGTGGCCCATCCCGGTGTCCGATCTTTGGGGTTTTGGTAGTGCCTTCCGAGGGTTTTTTGGTACCTCTTCCACTGTTGGTGGGGCTTTGGTGCAAAGTAATGTTGGTGCTTCTCATGGTGGGAATACCTCGGATTCTCCCTTAGATGATTTCTCGCGATCCTTAGCCGCGGATGGCGATGATGTCTTTGTTTTGGCGTGGTCTGCAAAGAAAAACTTGCTGGTTGTACCTCATCCCGCCCCGTGATTGAAGGGGAAAAGAGTTCGGATGCTTTTACTCGTAGGCACATGGAGTTAACCTCTGAGGAGGCGGTAGATCGAGGGTGGGGCAAAAATCTCGTGGCCAGCGGGTTTGATTTTGTGGTGGATCCTCCCCCTACCGTTGCTGACATGATGGCTATTGCTGATGGGTATCGGTCTGATTACCCCAGAATGCGGTTATTGGAGGTTTGTCCTGTTCTTTTTATCCCTGATTTCGTTCAACTATGATGTGAGCTAATTTCCCTCGTTTTGTTGATAGATGATGAGAAGTGAGTATTGTAATCACCATCTTTACCGGCTCTTCAAGGCTAAATCTCTCAAGCTAGAGGGGAAGCTTCGACATTGTGAAGAGACGCTTTCGAGTGTCGAGGCTTCGGTCTCTGCTAAGGATGAAGAAATAACCGAGCTAAAGAGTCTGCTTAAGCGTAAGGAGCAGCAGGGCACGAAGAAGAGGCTCAGCTACGTTACGCTGAGCTCAAGTTAAGGCCAAGTTAGTCTGTTCGAGAAGAACTCCTCGTCCATTTCGGTCTGCGCTTCCTCTTCTTTGGTAGTTTCTGCTCCTTATTTGTTCCCGAAGTTTTCTCTTTCTTCCCTCCTCATCATCTTGTCTTCGGTGGGTGGAGTCCCCGAATTGTTGTGGCTTCGGAGTGAGAGGGCTCGTCAAAAGGGTCGCATTTTGAGTTAGTTGAAAAACTTAAGAGTGAGTCGGCGAAATGGAATGCCCGCGCGGATGTTCATAACGCTATGGCCGAAGAATGGCGTAAGAAAAAGTATTGCTTGGTAGATTTGCAAAATCGAAATAACCATGACCGCCACTTGTTCAACGGGGCTCTTTTATGGACGCGGATAATCTTGAGCAAGCCCGTGGGCAGATTTCCTCCTTAGAAATTAAACTTAATGTTATGGAAGACGAGCGGCGGAGCGCGGTCTTCTCATCCCTCGGATGTGCGGACCTATATGCGGCGTCTTGCCAAGGAAAGAGACGATGCTAGGGCAGAATGTAGTGCTCGGTAGTGCTTTATCCGCGTCTCGAGCTGATGTGGCTCGTCAGGTTGAGCGTGAGAGAGACTTAGAGGTGACTATGTATCGTCTTAACAAGGGGTTGGAATTGAAAAATGATGAGGTTAATCGACATCGCCATTCGGGCTCGATGCTTCGAAATGACCTGAGCGCAAGTCAGTATGCTCATAATCTGCTGCAGGTAGATTACGATAAGTTATCAAATGAATATGATTATGCCGCAGAAGCGAGGGATTCCCGCGGTTGATCATTGTGAAGGTATACGTCTTCGTCATCGAGTGTGCTTTGTATTGTATCGTCATAACTCATTTGTCTTCTTCTACTGTCCGCAGAGCTCCAAGTACAGCTTAAAGCTGCAGATGAAAAGTTTGCCGAAGCTCAGGCTAAGGTAGTTCAACTGGAGGGTCAAGCTAGCTATCATCGCGGTCTAGCCTCGTCTCAGGAAGAAATGTTGAAGCAAGCTAATCAAAGGATAGAACAGCTTTCTACTTCCTTGAATCAGGCTGAGATGAGGAGCGTAGCCATAGGTTTCATGGCCCGCAAACAACTGGCCGAAGAGATTAATAAGATTCTTGGTGAGATTGAGCCGGATCTCAAGAAAAACCATGGGCTAACCAAGAATTATACTAAGCGTCCCGTGCCTGCGCTCCCATCAAGTTCTTCTGGACCTTCCTCGGGTGGTAGCGTTCCTTCATCGCTGAAGGATAAACCCGCGGATAACGCTCCTACTCAGTAGACCGTAGCTAGTACGCTAGGGATTGATCTCGGTTGCTTATCCTTTCTTGGCGTTTTTGTTATTTTACTATTTGGGCTTGTAATCAACCGCATGTATTAGATCAAACTTTGGTGTTCAAATCGATTTTGAATTTTGTTGAATTTATATCTACCATCTTTAAACATAATGAAAAATTCCGCAAATATTTGTAACCCGCGGATATTAATCTTTGAATTTGATAAAGTGTATTGTTCGTGCAATTCCGTAGGTTGGTATCCCCGGAATTGTCTTGTGACCTTGCACCCCGTCCAGCTAACTCCTTGGCCAGAGGATCTCTGGACGGTGGGGGTCTGGCCGACGTTCTAGGATGTACTCCATTAAGTTCGCGGCTTGTAATATTGCACGGATATCTCATTCTGTAAGAAGTCGCCTCCTGGTCATACACTTATAGACGCTTACGGAGGAGTCCTGAGAGATTGCATGTGTATGCTCCGATATATTGCGTGTGTGTGCTTTGCACGGATATTACCCAAGATATTGCAGTGGGTATGATCCATGCTTTGTGCAGGATATCCCTCTTACTAAGTATAATGTCAATAATAGTAATTGTATAACGATTTACGTGGTTCGGCCTTAAGGCCTACATCCACGGGGTAACAATAGCATCGATATTTTATTACGGTGTGACATGGTTTTCAATGTACATTGTGTAAGTAGTATATACATGTGTTTCGTATAGGTTGTAGGTTTTGAATAAATTGAAATGTGCGTGGGTAATGAATGGGATATGATACTTGAAAATGAAAACTTGGATTGATTGAAAAGTTAAGGTGCGTTACTCCTTTGTCAGAGATAGAAACATGTGGACTAGCAAGTCCATTTTCTTCTTCGAAATGCACACGCAGTGGTTGGTCATGGGTAGTATGGCTTGAGGTATTTGGCATTCCACGGATGCATGAGGATTTCCCCTTTCATATTGCGCGCAGATAGTAAGAGCCATTTCTGCGATGTCGTGTATTATGTAGGGTCCTCCCCAAGTTGGTGCTAATTTTCCCCACTTCTTTTCTCGCCTGGTATTGGGGAATGGTCCTCAACACATACCGCCCTTCTACAAAATTCCTAAATTTCACTTTTTTGTTATATTCTCTGCCAGCCGACTGCGTTGGTAGTTTTCCATTCTTTGCGGTGCCGCTACTCTCTCCTTTCTTCGAGGTCGTCGAGCTTTTCCAACATCATATCCGTGGTGAGATTCTTTTCCCATGCTTCGTCTTCGTAGTTGGAAGTAGAATTTCATGGGGATTACCGCCTTCGCTCCGTAGGTGAGTAGAAATGGGGATTCTCCGGTAGCTGATCTTCGAGTCGTCCTATATGCCCATAGAACGTTATGCAGCTGTTCACACCATCTTCCCTTGTACTCATCTAGCTGTTTTTTAAGAATGAGTGCCAGAGTTTTGTTTGTGGCTTCTACTTGTCCATTGCTTTGTGGGTATATGGGAGTGGATTTATTTTTTCGAATCTTGAAGGTGTCGAACAGCAAGTCAATATTTTTCCTTGTAGTGTTTCCGTTGTCGGAGACTATCTCTGTGGGATGCCAAAACCTGCGAGATGATATTTTGAAAAATAAAAGTGAAGACGTCTGAATCCCGAATTCTTGCCAGTGCCTTTGCTTCTACCCACTTGCTGAAATAATCCGTTGCCACTATTAGGAATCTTCTTTTTCCCGTCCCGGATACGAGTGGGCCTACTATGTCGATACCCCATTTCCCAAAGGGCCATGGACTGTCAACCGAGTTCAACTTTGTAGCTGGGGCGTGGATTCGTTTACCAAATCTTTGACATTCTTCGCATCTTTTCGCCATTCCGCCGCATCTCGGGTCATGGTTGGCCATAATAGCCCTCCCGTGTCTTTGCCTTATCTCGCTAGGGATCTCATTCCACTTTGTGATTCCCTGCGTCTCCTCTGTGTATATCTTTTAGAATGATATGTCCCTCTGCTCGGGATAGGCAGCGACGAAGTGGTCCGAGGAATGATTTTCTGTATAAGGTTTGGTCTCTTAGCTCGTACATCCCTGCTCTGGACTGCACTTTCCTAGCCTATTTGGTGTCCTGGGGGAGTTTCCCTTCTTTGAGGAAAGAGTGGATTTCTGCTCTCCAATCTGTTTCCTTACTATAATCGTCGTCTTCCTCCGCTTATCGTGTAATGTCGTCGTTCTGGAAATCGTCGAATATGTATTCTCCGACATCCTCATCAGAGATATCCTTCTCCTTAGCTTTGCGTTGGTTAGCCGCGCATGTTTCTTGGAGTTTGATGGATGGTTCGTACACTCTTGTTACCTTGATTGCTTTGACATCCTCGTTTTGAGCATAGACGATATATATGCCGGGCATCTGCGTGTCTAAGCTCCTTTCGCGCAGATGTCGGAAATTGATTTTTGGTACTTGGGAGGCCAATGTCGTACTAGAGCCGTGTATGCCCTCGGTGTTTCGTCATACACATTGTATTCGTAGCCTATCGCCGTATGATCGGTTGTGAGTCGCTTGTTAACCGCACTTCTTGTATCCCTAATTCAATTATCAAGCGGAGAGCATGGATCACTCCTTCATATTCTACGATGTTATTGGTATGGCCTTCGAATTCCAATACGAATGCGTGCACGATTCTCGTCGCCTTTGTGGGTGTGGTGATGACGATGCCTATCCCGCGCCTCTCTATTTTTGGAGCCATCAACGAAGACCTCCCATTGCCGTGGATTCACCGGCTCAAGAATATTATTTGGCTCTGGTTTTTCTATTTAGGGCGCCCATAGCCTTCCATCCTTGTATGCGTACTTCTTCTTCATTGTCCAAAGGCAGTCTGCTAGAAAGTCTCGCTAATACTCTGCGATTTCTCGGGAGTGTTGGAGCTCATAGTGGATGTTGAATTGGTCGAGGTATGTGCTCCATTTTGCTATACGTCCTACCTTTCCTGCCCCTTTGAGGATGGTCTCTAAGGGTGCCCGACATGGGATACGTATGTCATGTGTTAAGAAGTACGTCCTCAGCTTTAAAGTTGACTATACGACGGCTAGGATTAGTTGTTCAATTCTCGTGTAGTTTCGTTCTGCGGAATTCAGGGTCTTGCTGACATAGTAGATCGGTTGCTCTTCCTTTGTATGGGTTCTGACGAGCACAGCGCTTACTGCATCGTCTGTTGCCGCAATGTAGAGTTCCAAAACCTCCTCAGGATCCGGTTTCTGAAGGATGGGGATTTCTGCTAGGTATTGTTTAATGCCCAGAAAAGCTTCTTCGCATTCTGTCGTCCATTCAAATTTAGTCCCTTTTTTCAGTATGTTGAAGAAGAGTTTGCACCTATCCGATGATCTTGAGATGAATCTTCCCAGAGCTGCTAGGGATCCATTGAGTTTTTGTACCTCTTTTAGGTTCTTCGGAGATGGCATGTTTGTTATGGCTCGGATTTTTGCGGGATCTACCTCAATGCATCTTTTTGTTACCAGGTATCCAAGGAATTTTCCTGAGGTCACCCCGAAAGTGCATTTTTCCGGGTTTACCTTCATGTTGTGCTCTCTCATAGCTCCGAAGATGTCCTTCGAGTGTCCCTGGTGGTGGTTCTTTCTTAATCTCGCTTTTTACGAGCATATCGTCGACATAGACCTCTAAAGTCCTGTCGATCCATGGCTTGAAAATGGCATCGACCATCCTTTGGTATGTTGCTCCGCGGGAGCCCGAAAGGCATTCTTACGTAACAATAAAGACCATGGGGTGTGTAAAATGCAAAGTATGTTGCTGGTATTCTTCTCGCCAAAAATAGTTGGTTGTATCAGGAATATCCGTCCATGAACGACAATTCTTCATATCCTTCTACTGCATCGACTAGCTGGTCAATCTTTGGGTAATGGATAACTATCCTTGGGGCATGCTTTGTTCGGGTTGGTGAAGTCGATGCAGATTCGACCCCTCCATTTTTCTTTGGTACTATTACCATGTTGGAGATCCAAGTGGGGTATTTGACTTCTTTTATAAAACCGGCTTCCGGTAGCTTTCGTGAGCTCCGTTTCTACTGCTTTGTGATGCTCTATGGCCACCTTTCGTATCTTTTGTCGTACCGGGGGTGTGCCAGGTTTAATGCGCAGCTCATGCTGTACTGTCTTTGGGTCTATTCCCGGCATATCGGATAGTTTCCATGCGAAGATGTCCGCGTATTCCCTTAATAGTTTTATTAGCGAAGCTTCGCGTTCTCCGTCCATTAGAGTTCCTATTTTGATCTTTCTTGGATTCTGCTCCGTTCCTATGTTGATCTCTTTCACTGCCTCCAAGGATGTGAAAGTGGCTTTGGTTCCCCAAGGTGGGGGATTTTCTTTAATTGCTATTTGGTAGTCTCGGATTCTTTGTTTTGCGAGAACGCCCTGGTTAACCTTTGATGTTGAGGCCTCCGTGTTTCCTACAGAGTTCCCTTTAGGCAAGCTTTTCCCCGTGATCTCCTCCAAATATTCGTCGATGGCTTTGTCTTTGGATATCGCCTTGCTCCGAGCCTTGCGGGTTTTCCTTTTCTCATCTTCTTCGTTGTTGAGTTGTATTTGCATCGCGTGGCATTCTTTTACAGAAGCTTGATCACCCTTTATCTCCATTATTCCTAGGGGAGTGGGAAATCTAAGGTATTGATGGTAGGTAGCTGCGACTCCCTTGAGCTTGTGGACCCATCTTCGTCCAATAATGGCATTGTAGGGCGAAGGCGTGTTCACCACACTAAAGCGAGTGTCGACTTTCATGGGGCCTCGCATCCACTTGTAAGATAATATCCCCGGGGCTTCGTAGCCGTGCCATTGAACCCGTAGATGGTGTAGTGTGAAGTCAGGAGTTGCTCATCGTTAAGCTCCATGCGTTTGAATGTATCGTAGAACAAGACATTTACGGCGCTTCCTCCATCGATGAGGATTTTCCTTATGTTGCATCCTGCGATTGGTAATGTGAGGATTAATGGGTCGTTGTGATCTTCCATGTCGTCCTCAATATCCTCGGCTTCAAAAGTCAGAGGTGCGTTCATCCACTCCTCGTGCTCTTCTACTTCCTTCCCATTTATACTATAAAGCTCACAGTAATCTTCAAATTGCTTTCTCAGTCGTTTCCCTATTTGCGCCGTTAGGGTTGGCTCTTTGCTTTCTGAGCAGGATATAGCGTTCAATGTGCGATTACCCTCAGGTAGTTGGACCTGTTTGCTGCGTTTGGCTCTATCTTCCATTCCAGCCTTTTCCACATATTTTTTAAGATCCCCTGCATCTATCAGCTTTTGTACTGCTATCTTGAGATTTTTGCATTTCTCTGTTGTGTGTCCGTAGAAGCAGTGGAAATCGCAGTACTCTTTGGATTCTGCCGAGGCTGGTGGTTGTTTCCCTTTAGACCAGGGCCAGTCTAAGTCTTCGCGATCCTTGATCTCCTTTAATATGCGCGGATAGCCGGTATTGAGTTTCGTATAGACCGGTCTTCAAACTTTCTCGCCGCTCCTTTTGTGATCGTCTTTTCGATCCTTTTGGTGTTGGCCGGGCTGTCTACTAGTTCCGCGGAATTTGTCCGTGGGGTTCGTTGTGCTTTGTGTTTCGGGGTTATCTTTTTGAATTTCTTCCAACCTCGCATGTTTTTCAATGATTATCCTCAAATCTCCCTCGGTGGTTGGGGAGGTACCGTGGATTTCAACGAACAACGGACTCATCTGTCAAGCCCCCATTTGTAACAGTTAATACTCACCACGGGATCCACATGTCCAATGGCCTGACATACCTTGTGCCATCTATCCGTGTATTCTCGAACGGACTCCCTGTACTTGATTGCAAGTGAGAAGAGCTTGTCCATCCCTGTGTTCACAACTTTGTTATACATGTAGGTGGCCAAGAACTTTTCGGTGAGTGATCATATGAATCAATGCATCCCCGGCTTGAGGTTATCAAACCAAGATAACGCGGATCCTTTCGGGCTTGAAGGGAAATATCCGCATAGTATAGCCTCGTCGTAGTCCCACCGGCCATTACCTGTTGTAATATCGTAGATGAGCCGAGGGTCCGCGGACCCGTCGTAACATTCAAAGGTTGGGACCGGACATTTCTGCGGAATGGTAGCCGTAGCCAACTGTCGTGCAAGGGGGGTAGTGTTGGCCTCCTTCATAATCTGTTCTAGTCTTCCACCTCCTTGCCTGGCCTTGAGTTGATTGATCTCTGCTAGCATCTCCGTGCGGAGGTTCTCCATTGCCAAACAGTGCTCGTCCTGAATGGAAGACCGTGTCTTTCTTGTGGGTTGTGACGTTGTGGCCTCCTCCGTGTCGTAGTAGTCCGGAATTTCCGGTTGGTAGTCTGGGTCAGACCTTCTACTGTTCCGCGCATCTCTTTGGGTATTGTTCTTCGGGTTAGTCGTTGCGGGGATATTTTCGAAAATCGTCCCTCGGTCCCCTGTTCTGCAGACTGAGTTAGCTTCGTCGTGCCGATTCTCTAGTTCGGAGCTTCGGAGGATCTTCTCTCTTAGTTCTTTGGTTTTCCGAGCTAACAAGGCCACTTTGCATCCGCGTACGTTAGCCGATTCCTCTTTAGCTCCTCGATTGCGCCAATATCTGTCTTTGTTTGGTTCGACGCTTGATTGGGGATTCCTTCCTTTAGTTGAGCTTGTCCCTCGGGGATTGTGGTATTGATTTCTCCCGTTAATGGTATGTCCGGCTCGATTATTCCGTTGGATCCTGCCTGTAGTTGTTTGTCTTATTCATTGTCCGGCGGCATCCCGTAGGGATGGTTCTGGATCACTGATTCGGCTATAGCCTCCTGAGGGTCGACTCGTGCAGTTGCGTTTGTCACTTTGGAAGCAATCACTTGGGAAACCCCCTCGTTTGGTGCAGCAGCTCTTGTGGCCGCAGCCCTTTTTGCTTCCATTGCGATGGTGCCCGCATCTAAGAGCCATGTGCTTTCCGCCCCGGTCTGCATATTGTCCGCGGCTGTGCGTCCTTCGCCCTTTTGTCTGCTCCTTGTTACTGCTGGTGTGGTCCTTGGAGCATCTCTTGGAGTTATCTTTGTCTTCTCGGCGTCTTTGTTCCTTTCCATTGCAATAATCTGCACAAAGAACATGGGGGGTAATCCGAGACCCAAAAGTCCACGGGTTGGCTGTTAGTTCAACTTTGATTTCATAAGCTCGATTTCTAGTGGTAATGAGTGTACTTGGGCTGTTAGTTCTGCGAAAAGTATGAAAGACATAGACGGATGCGGTTTTAACCGGGATAAAGTCCATGGGTCGTTGTTTGCAAAAAGCCCAAATCTTTTGGTGGAAATTGTGTTTGAAATTCCAGTTAAAACCCAGATCTGTTGGTAGAAAACACAATAGACATAAATATGTGCGAAAAACGAGTCTAAGAACAGATCTGTCTGCTAAAACCCAGATCTGTTGGTTTAAAGGTTACATAATGCTCAGATCTGTTGGTAGAAAACACGGTAGAAATGAATACGTGCGAAAAACGAGTCTAAGAACAGATCTGTTTGCGTTTTTAAATAAAATTTTTGAGGTTGAGGCTGTGAAGTCACAGGAAAAGATAAATCTTTTTACCGGGACAAGGTCCCTGTTTCTAGCGCCAAATTGTGAGCACGGAACTCGTGTATGGTGCGCGTGATCACAAACAATCTTAATATCAATTGAATACGTGCATTGAGGTGTGAGAAGAGTATAATGTGCCTAGGTAGATGATGATTCTGATTCCAAACCCCTCTAGTTTGTCATGATCTCATCATCATCCCCCAAAGTGATAGGTCTGAGATATCGGAATGTAAATGAAACTACCAGTACTAAAGGTAAAAGAGACAACGGTTTACGTGGTTCAGCACTAAGGCTTACATCCACGGATCTGAGGAGATTTACTATAAGATAAACGGTTACAAAGATCATCCTAAGATCTTGTGTTCATTGACTACTAAAATTGAAGCTCTCACTTACTTCTTCCTATTCTCTCTCTTGCTCTCGATCCCCCTCTCAGTGGAGGGGGTATACATATTTATAGCTAAGTTGGGTGGGTCCACTGGCAGTGAGCTGTTGAGATCTTATCTTCTCGTACTCTGTGCGTGGTCCGCGGACTTCTATGTCACCCCGCGGCTTCTACTGTATCCCGGTTCATCATGCTGACCAATCCTCGTTTCCTCCGTTGGTCGTCCGACACGTGTTTTCTGAGCCGCATTAAATGCGGGTGGTTGGGGCGGTCCAATCCGCGCCGAGTGGTGTCAGTCCTCTTGTCACGTCTGTGTCAGTCGGACTTCCCCTGACCGTTGATTATATCTATCCTCGTGATGGGTTAAAGCCATCCTTTGGTGTTACGCGGGATCACCTATCTCGGGGTGCTCCTTCATCTCGACCGTTGGTCCCGACAAATGGCACGTTGTCCAAGTGCCACGGATGCCCCTATGTGTCATCCTTTTTTGAGAGATGGCCTCCACGTGGACTCGCTAGTACACGTGGCAATGGAGATAAATAAGTGTACTTACAA